>JAUESF010000041.1:15723096-15750291 GCA_032274765.1 Malacoctenus tetranemus
CACACACTCACACGCACACACACACACACACACACACACACACACACACACACACACACACACACACACACACACACGTCAGTATCCGCAGCAGCTGAGGTTTTAACTCGCTGAGACAGAGAAACAAAGCCGGTGCCCTGATAAGAAAAGTCTTGACAAGAACAACCAGGCAGGCATCTCGGCGCTCGGCTCGCCCGCTGCTGCTGATGAGGGTGACACATTCGGAGTGGAGGGTTTACCTGGCTGTTTGAAAAGCCGCTCAGACGTTCTCTCATTTTCTCACGGGAAGAACAGTGTAGGGTGGAGTACATGTCAAGCCAAAACCCGTAAATAAAAGCTCCCCCCCCCCTCCTCCTCTTTTTTTCCCTGCACTTTCAGTTTGAATGCATCATCTGCCTTCCGAGGGGAGCCTGGAAATGTTTACAGGGAAGCTACAGTGTCCAAACACACCTGTAAGTTAACTCGCTCTGCCGAGATGAGATGTTCAGGGAGTCCTAAAACTCTGTCTCAGCGCGCTCGAGCCGGCTGCTGTGAGATTTAGTGTCCGTTTCATCATGGTCCACAGTAAAAAAAAAAAAAAAAAAAAAAACCAAAAAAAAAAGGCCATAACCTTGATGAAGAGATTGCTCTAAGTTTATATCCCTAAAAAGAAGAGCAGGTGCAGAGTTTATTCATCGGTCCGGTCCCCACGAGCCAGCTCTCAGCGCTGGGCTCGTTCCAGGCCTTAGATCTATCTGGAGAGTGTTTTTCCAACCTGACAACATTTAAATTCATTTGCATTTCTTGTGTCCACGGCGCTGCCTGGCCCACATGCTCTTGCCACTTCCTCCATGTAACCTAATCGGAAACTCTCGCCTTTATCATGACCTTAACCCGCCAATGGAGCCACTGGCAAAATAGCTCAATTGGTAGAGCAATAACAACTACAGACTTATTCATCTCCCTAGTTTACTTTAAAGTCTTTTTTTCCAAACCTTTTCCCATTGACACAGTGAAAGTCGCTCTTCCTGTTTCAAACCTTTTTTCAAAGCATTGAGTCACATAGGCTTTAAAAGCCTGTGTTATTAAAGAAAAGCCCCCACCTAAAAAATAATGAGTAAATTCCGACCTTATCTTTCATCTGTTTTAACCAAACAACTTTTTCCCTTTGCTTTTCTTTGGTAAGAATGGAGAGTTCCTGTATTGCTGTGAGTCTAAACCTCCTGAATGCATCAGCCTCTCCTGTGATAAACAGTGACAATGCACTTTTGTTTTTTCTGGCTACTTTCATCTTTATTAGAGTCTGTCCACACTGCAAACACCAGCGTTGGACTGAGCGGGCGCTCCTGCCGCTGAAGCACAGACTCCTCATTTTCATTTAATTAACACGGCGCCCAGGTCGTCTGGAACATGTCGATTTGTTTTGAAATGCAAACACGGACGTTTGGCTCTGACACGACAGCCCCGTCTCCCCGATTCGCTGCAAACATGCTTTTCCTTCGGCAAAGAGAAAAAAAAAGCCTTTTGAGTTCAAAGCGCAGCGTCTCGCCGTCCAGCAATTTGCGGAGGACACGTGGAGGGCTCAGTCAGGAGGTGCGCGGCCCGAACCGCGCCGAAGAAGTCTTCCTCGTTTGCTTGTTTATGAACACGCCGATGAAGAACGTGGCGCGAAATGTCGAGCTCTTAGCTTTCGACGGCCGTCTTCTGAACGGACTGAAGGCAAGCTGTGAGTGGGACGGCAGATTCATCACTGCGCAGGAGCCCGACGCTGCTCCGCGTATTTGCACAGTGTGGTTCTGCAAATCTGACAAAAGGACCCAGTTAATGAGAGGCCTGATTGCGTGTTGCTCCTCCAGTCACCAAAGTCGTGTCTCCACGGAAACAATACGAAAGGGAGATTTTTATGTGACGGGGGGGGGGATAAAGCGGCACTCGTGAGTTGTGTTGTATTTCTTCCTCAACAGCAGGTGTGTTGTGACTGAGGTTATTAGAACGGTGCTTTTGCAGCTGCTGGGAGGTGAAGGTCGCATCAAGGTGTGATTGGGTGTAATTAGTTCAAGCGGAAAAACACCTGTTGGGCTTCATTACCCACCGACGCTCCAGTGAGGGCGTCGCTGATGCACGTTGGCATTTGGAGGGGGGGGGGGGGGGGGGGGGAATTGGCAACCCCCCCCCCCCCCCCACACACACACACACACACACAAGAAAACCTCGAGCTTGTTCACTCTGTGAGCTGTTTGGGATTTTTTCTTTCGGCGACACCTTCGACCTGAGCGACTGCAGTGATTGCAGGTCGTTCCGGGTTGATTACTAATTCATGCTGCTTCAGTGTTTCCCAGTCCCGTCTGTATCTCTTGGACTTCTGGGCCACATTCTGTCTCACCTCAGTTTTCTGTTGCATCACTTCATTTCCTTTGAATTGGCTTCGAAGAAGCCACAGTTTCCTGTGGTCGACGCTTTTCTTTGAAATGGACTTTTTTTTTTTTGACGCCCGTTCAACCTTTTGCTCACCGAAATCTGCACAGACTGTGTCCAGATCAGTTACAGAGTGAAAAAAAATCTTATATTCTGATATTTGAGAACAAACTGCAAGAACTCCAAAAAGACTTACGTCACTCTCTGCTCGCAGCTCTGAGAGAGAGAAAACTAGTTTCACTGTTTTTATGGAGTGCGTATTGAAATCTACAGGCGAACTCATCAAAAGTCTCATTTCTTGAGCCTGAGAACTACTACAGAGCATGTTACCAGAGAAACTCGGCTTGTGCGCTGCAGGCGTTTCAGCACACATACTGTCGAGTGAGGTAAAGTGAGTTAGCCCTGAGGCCCGTGTCAGCGTCGGACCTGGAGAGGGAGATAAAGTCCCCCCCCCCCCAATGTCCCCTGACCAGGTTCTGGGGGCCCGAAGCAGGAGAAGGTAACAGGTAAAGAAACGCTGGTGGACTCGTACGACCCCCCCACCACCACCACCACCACCACCACTGACACATCCCACCCGTGCAGGGGGGCATGAGGGGACACAGTGCTCGTCCCGCTGTAATTTGACACTCTCCTGCCACTTCTGAGTCCTGTCTGTCTTCACTACAGCTAACGACCTGTCGACGACCAAACACTTGAGGACTTCATTGACTTCTGCCTGAACATTGCAGCCAAAAGCAGCTCAGTGTAAAGTGACTGTTTTCCCTCGTTTATTCAGCGCGACGCCCTCCATTCAGAATGTGCGTTACAGGAGCCTCGTAAGTCAGAAAAATGTCTCGAATGATGAAAATAGAAGAAAGAATCTCCCAGGTTATGTAATCGCAGTCTGTCATAGTTTTCCTGTCCCGAAATAAAACGAGCTTCGCGAGGAATGTAGCACCACAGGGACAAAAAGTAATTGTATAATTGTGACCTTGCCTCTAAATGTAATGACTGTGTGACAGGCTCCACTTAAAAATCTCCTCTTCTCCAGAGGTGTGTTGAATATTATGTCGCGTTGGTTGAAGGAAGAAACTAATGAAACCAAGGCTGACATGTTTTGTTGATAGGATTAATAAAACAAAATGAAACACAGTAATATTGCATATATGCATTGACTTGGAGTAGATAGCTAGAGCGCATGAAGGCAAGCCACTTTATGAAGCCGTGGCTCAGTTTGAACGCAACGTTTTCCTGCTGAAGTAAAACTCAAGTCAGGAAATATGTTTCTGTTTTGGCGCGTGTGTGAGTCCAGTCGTGAATTACAGACGTGTAACATCGTCGCTGAATGAGCTCCAAGCAGCCTGGAATATGAAAACATTGTGAAAATGGTAGAAATCTATTATTTATTGTTGGTTTCGTGGATGAATCATGTTTGACTCTGGCGTTGAGTCGCTCCTCGTGCTTACGCTCGCTGCTGCTTTTAACTTTCCAGTGGAGCATCAAGCTTTTCACGCGACGCCGTGATTCATTCTGCTTTACTGTGTTGTATTTTCTCTTTATTGCAGATTTATGGAAAGACACTTTGTGTTTATGTGACGAATGACACCTTTGTCCTTCTTTATTGTAGTTTAAGGAGTTTGGTGACATTTCATGAGTCCCAGCGTTGCTTTGCCTCCCTTCAGCCTGAGCCAAAGTCTCATCAGGTAAAATAACTGTAACCGTGTGGGCGTTCGCTTGGCCTTTAAAGGTTACTCATACAATCTGCTGTAGGAAGGAGGAAGTGTCTTGGGGAGTGCAGCCTACTCTTATTTATGCAGAATCTTTTTATCTGCTGAATATTCACCGGTATTTGTTTTATTATGAAAGAAAACTTTCACTGGAAACTATTTCTAGCTACTGACCACTTTCATTTTCATTAATTGAGCCACTTGCTGTTCCCACACGTGTCCATAATTTAAGAACCATGTGCCATGAAGGTTAAATTTCCTTCAAGTGTAAAAATTGGTACAAATGTATATTTTTGGGGCTGAAACTTTCTGGTATCAGCTCAATTAGTGGAAGGTGAAAACAGGTGGCGTGTAGGCCCAAACCGGCCAGCCACAGGGTCCAAACCAGCCCACCAGACAACCTGGTGAAACTGCTTCTCCTCATTTCAACTCATTTTAATTTTTTCGCCCATAGATCCAATAAATTTGCGTGTGGCCTGTAAACTAAAATGAGTTTCAACCCGCTGCTCTGCACTTCATAAAGACTCTCCCCCCAGTATCCAGAGCCCCCAGTTATACAGACAACACAAGAGCTCATAGACGTTTCTAATTACAAAATAATCTTAACTCACGACGTGTTTTACCACAGCAATCCACCCTGTCATCTTCCCGCAATCCAAAGCAGGAGTTACAGTGAAGCCGAGCAACATAAAACACAGGCCACATGAAATTAAAAACACCTATTTCAAAAGCCAATTTACTTTTAATCGCCAGTTGAGGTTCAATCTTGCTTTGCAATTGAACTCGAACAATGCAGAGGGGCACCTGCTTCCCATCGCCTCTCTGCTGGCGTTATTAACACGGCTGGATTGTCGCATCGTTCCACATCATCTTAATTATCTTAACCAAAAAAGCAGAACCCACAATTACAATCACAAAGCTCGCAGCGTTGCCAACCGCACAATTGATTCCGGCGTGAAGGTCCCCCGCTTTGAATGCAGCTCCCTCAGTCTGCCCGCTCTTTCAAACAATAGGGTTTCCTTTCAAATTAAAGTCGTTCCATTCAGGTGTGGTACATTTTGCTCCCCTTAAAGTCGCCTCAAACATCGCAACGCAATCGCAGTAATGCTCCAGGACTTGCTGTCTTTCTGTTCCTCTGCTCCGCAGCGCAGAAATGCTCTCAAATAAGGCTCACAGATGTGAATGGCCAAAGCCTCCGAGGATGAGAACAGTAAATAAGAACAGTAACAGGAGCCGCCTGCTCACTGTAAACATTTACCATGATTGTAGGCAGAGATTCTGAAGGATGGACGTCTGAGCCACTCACCAAATCCTCCACTCCGTAATTTCACCCGGCAGCAACTATCTTAAGCTGGAGTCAGATTCAATCTCCGCTGACACTCCCGACAAAGACTCAGACAAAGAGAGAGGGGACACCAGAAAAAACAGAGTGTGTGCGTGTTTGTCGGTGTGCGCGAGTGTGGCTGTGTTTTCATTAGGCGCGAGCCGGCAAAGGACAGAGAAGTCTGCATGGACTCATTAAAATTGAGCCTCTAATGCGGCTCAGATTGCGACAAAGTGTTGCACGAACTCCGAGCGCTGTTTACTGAGTCATTTGAAGAGAAGAAGAGAAAGTTTTTCGGTTCAATTACAATTTCACCTCTTTGAAACGACTCCCTCTGCAATGCACGCAAGAAGTTGCGCAAAAACTTCAAGATCTAAGACTTCTCAATGCGTTCACATTTCCATGACATTTAGGTTTACTCGCTGATGCTTTTTTTCCAGCCGGATTTTCAAAAACAACCCTCATTATAAATGCAGGAACAGCCAAACTTCAGCGTCTTTGATTCTGGAACTTCCTCCTCGCTTGACATGGAGGGCAGAACAAATATAGAAACTGCTTCACATTGTGTTTAAACTAATAGGAGAATTAAACTCAGTGTTGATGAATCCTTCATTCGTTCATTTCCAAGGCTGCTTTTCCTTACACACGGTCACAAATACACTCGCGTCTTCACACCGGGGGACATTTTAGAGTCACCAGCTGACCTCACTGGCACGTTTATGGGCTGCGGGAGGAAACTCACACACTCAACATGGGGTTCAACTGGCACCTTCGTGCTGTGAGCCGAGATTGCTAACCATTACAAACCAATGTTGATTATTAGCCAGCTACATTTCTCAACAAGCTAACTGCCATGGAGCCCTGAATAAAAATACTGTTTGGAAGAAGTAACTGATTCTCAGCATGTGATAAAGTCATGAACTGCTTCAGCAGAAATAGCAGCAGTTTGCTCGAATGTACAAGGAACAAAATCCGCCTACTTGAGGTAAAGCTGTGAAGAAATCTCCTGAACTTTTGCCGAGGCGTCGCTGGATATACTGGAGTCGGGAACGGTGACGAAGCTGTGGAATGTTTTGCCTCGTGAGTGTGGCAGCGACAGCGTTGCCCCCCCAGGTTCAAACGGAGCAGGAACTGGCACATAACTCAACGCAACCGCTCGTGACTGGAAATCTGCCCTTGCTCTCTTTATGTAGGACTGCGGGCTGTTCCAACACTCACATGACATGTGTTTCATCTCTATACGAGGACCGACCTTGGAGACTTTGATTCATCAGCGAGTGTTGGGGAAAAAACAAAGCTCTGTTAGTTTGTTTTTTTGCTGTTTTTTTTTTTTTAAATCTCCTCTCACACCTGTTTGAAGCCGAGAACAATTTATTTGATGCTTTGGAGGGAATGAGGGGAGAATCACGGTGCTGATAAATAGTGGGCAGATCTTGGACGGCAATTGAATTGCATGACGAGTTGCAATATTATAACCTTAATTCAAGGTGAAAGAGAGGATTACTGGTTTTAATGTGTTCTGTCACACAATAAATCAAACGAAGTGAATACAGTGGAAAAACAGATCATTGTCATTGTTAGGGTCTTAGACCATCAAATGTTGAATCAATCATTGAAAACATGCACATGAGGTCAACTGGTGACGGAATGATTCACTGGGGTGAATGTTTGAGAGATTGTCTCTGTGTGAATCAGCTTAAGGCCTTAAATAGAAGATGATTGAATGAATATTCATAAAAAGTATCAGCAGTTTCTGTCAATACGCTCTTAGAACACTGAGACCTCCTCACCTGTCCTTCCCAGTCTCGTTCTTGAAAAGTTCATCGAACTGCAGCATCTTCTGCCAGGAGATGATGTAGACTTTGAGCTTGGGCAGCACCTGGTTCATCAGCCGCAGGTTGTTGTACACCAGGCCCTTCCCGTCGCGCCTCATGAAGTTGCTGGGGCCCCAGAAGACGAACACCGTGTCCTGGCTGGCGTTGAGCAGCTCGTGGCGGCTCCGCAGCACCCGCTGCATGCTGGAGTGAGCGATGACGCGCAGGGAGGTGCGCCGGCCCACGTCGCGGGCGTAGCCCCTGGCGGTGGGGGCGTCGTTCATGCGGATGACGCACTCGGCCCGGTCGATCTCGTCGCCGCGGCCGCCTCCGATAAGGTGACCCGAGCTGGTGACCAGGGCGCACGTGTGGCAGTGCATCTTGAGAGGCTGGGGGGGGAAAGAAAAACCAAGTATGAAGTAAACTGACGGGGGAAAAAACATGAACTTTCTCTTGCAAATATCATCCGTGCTTCTAAGCGTTTGGCCACGCCGCCCTGCTGTGGATTCACCCACAGCACAGCAGCCCATATCTTCTTTGAGTTTAGTGCTGCACTCGTTCAGGAGGCTACAAACTCCCTTTCTTCTCTCTTTCCATAAGTCAAACATGCTGTGAAGTTCTGCTTCGTCTGAGTTTGTATAGCAATATGCAAAGCAGACAGAGGCGCACACCTGGGGGAACTTTGGTGAAAAGCTTCTCCGTGTATTTGAGGCAGAAAATGCTTTGTTGACAAATGGGTAGCGACACAGCCTCCTGGGTATATGTAGCCTGTCATATTGCTTTGCGATTGGTAGAAAACCCCGGGGTCTTACAAAGGATTCACCTTAAATCTTTCTCCCACTTGCACACAACAGAGGAGCGCGAGTTTGCTTATGAAGCCTCTTCTCTGACGCATGTGCGATGCTCATGATGCACGAACACACGCGGCATTTAGCACAAACATCTGAGAGAGGAAACCGATGAAACATGCGACGCTTCAAACGATACGTAAGTGAGAGGAAGTTTTGTCTTGATACTGAGCAATGTCAACAAACCGTCCATGTTGGGCTGTTTCCACCTGAGCAGTGCATGTTTTATGTATATGCAGTTGGCTGCCTGCAGCACACGCATGCATGGCTGCTCGACAGTTCATGTATGTAT
The DNA here is from genome assembly GCA_032274765.1 of Malacoctenus tetranemus. NCBI lineage: Eukaryota > Metazoa > Chordata > Actinopteri > Blenniiformes > Labrisomidae > Malacoctenus > Malacoctenus tetranemus. Next base: position 15,731,478 of record JAUESF010000041.1, read on the forward strand.
TTACAGCCCCGAGATTCTTATTTTTTCTTGTATCTCTCTGAGGTCTTTACTTTCACAGCTCTGCTTTTTAATTACTGTTCTTGAAACGATAAACCAGGGCGACCTGCCGATTCCTTTCAGCTTTTCTTTGAACTGCAACTTTAAACATATGATATAATTCTGATCTAATCTAAGTCTTCATCAAGAAAACTTAATGAATAAGAAAATAAACAACAAAATAATCCAATTTCTGCAACATGCTTTTCGATTATTTGGCATTAAGAATTTTCTTTCACTGTTTGACCACAGAATTTGCTTCCTGCTTAAACTGCTCTTCCTCTCTTTACATAATCGGCGCCACTGTCAGATTCTTACTCAGACAACTCGAGCAAGCTGGCATTTGTACTTGTTAATGTTCATTAGGCATGTGGCCTCTTTTTCTCCGCAGCACGCATATAAATCATTGGGCCTATTTATGTACATTAAGCTGCTCTACATGGCGCCGCTTTGTGTGCCACAACTGTATGTGTGCTGTAAATGTGTACGTGGGGGGGTGTGGGTGGATTTTTTTCATTTTCCCCCCTCTGTCCACACGGACCCCTGCACTGAAAATCAATGATATGCAAACCCAGGCTTGCAGAGCCCTTTAATGTGCCCTGAATTATCACCCCTGCAGAAATGTGGTGGTTATTTACATTCCAATAGCCATAACAAATTTGCATTTTCCTGGCATTAACAAGAACAAATGATTATAGCTGGATGTGTGTGGGGGTGTAGAAGTGGTGGAGCTGTGTGTGCGCGTACGTGCGCGCGTGTGTCTGCGTCATTATCATCTTCATCTGCTGACTTTGACATAGTGGCAGATTAGTAGCAGAACGGGCTCATCTGGGTAATGAGACCTTAAGGTGCAGGAAGGAAGAGGGACAGAGGGGTGGGGAAGAGAAAGGGACCACAGAAGGAGCAGGAAAGTGATTAAAAAAAAAACAACAACAACAAGGAAATGAAAAGGAAGGCGTAGGAGAAAGAGATATATGGAGACAGTGGGAGCCACCCCGGTACCAGAGCATTTGATGAAATGTTGAGCTAATGAGGTCCTGGTGGTCTACATCATCATCACCAACAGCTGCAGCAGCTGCAGCAGCAGCAGCATCCATCAGCATCCATCCACTCCTCCTATGTCCTGCCACCTTTCTCTACCCCACCTCGCAGCGCTTTGACAGCCAATCTGACTGGAGCACCGCGACACCAGTGGAACAGGTCAGAAATCCCATTTTTACCCAGGGGAGGCTTTAAGTGGCTCTACAGACCTCCTCTTCTTTCTTTCTCTGTCTCATGGAGACTTTAAGTGGGCCTTGCTGGCCAGAATTGGCCTCTTCAGGGAGCTTGGTCAGGCTATTACCAAGAAAGGGGCTGCCCGTCCTGGACAAGGCTCTCTATTTCAGCCAGAATTATCTGACTCATCCAATATGGTGGTTTTTGTTGAGGCAATGGCATCAAGGTAAACTGCAGAAATGGATGCAAGCGCCTGCTGGCTCAGAAGAAAATATAAACTGTCCTCGACTCTAATTTATCTCCCAAAAAGCCAAAGAGAAAATGGTTCTTTCCTTAATGATTCATGCTGTAAACGGTTCATAATTCAAGACACATCCATCATTTATGCATTCAAAATATCCGGCTTTTTTTTTCTTTCTGGTTGAACAAAACGTCTCTGATCACAACTTTAAAAACTTTTGAACCTCAAATGGGTCATTAAAAAAATGTGTCTGGTTACAACACCTGATCAAAGCGGCGATCAATAATGCAGCTCCAGCGAAGATTCAAACTGAATAATGGATTGTGGTTGTGGTTCGGCTCTTTTGTTACACTGGAGGCCAAAAAAACTACCCCAAAAAAAAAAAACAAAACAAAAAAGAGGAATTTCAGGAAAGGTTTTTTTCTGCTTTGCAGTGAAATGTTGAAACAGACGAACTCAAAGGCTTTCGTGCCTCATCCAAGAAACCTCGAGGTTTAACAACGTCTTACTTTGAGGTTATTGAAATCAGGTCGTCACGGGCCACACTGTCACTGTGTAAACCTCCCAGGTCAGTCAGCCCTGTTCAGTTTGCAGGAGTTTTAAACCTCAAATGTGCTCAAATATCCCTGCTGGCACACTGACTCCATTCTGGACACCGCATGCACTGATCACGTCCACCAGAAACATCGGCTTGACTTTTACTGCCGGGATTTACACTCTGTGTTGAGGGAAACTCTTTTAGGTAAAAGAGCACAATGAAATTACGGCAAAAACAAGAGTTTATAGCAAGTTTAAACCATCACATCTTGTTTATGTCCAGACAGGTAAATCCACAGCAGAGCGATAGGAAACATCTGTCACTGTGTGACTACTTGGTGCACAATGACTTTCTAACCACGGTTATTCAATGACAATATCCTGTTGGCTCAACCTTTGAAACCAAGAGCAGTAATTAAATCAGCACCTATACACACGGGAAGTAAAATGTATCTATATGTATATATGGTCATACATCAACTGCATAAATAATGTGTTTGTGCTTTTTCTCATGAGGGAAGAGCACATGGGGGCTCTGGGAACTAGCTTCCCTGCAGGCACAATAAATCCCAGTTTATATTTCACTTACTTAAGAAGAGCGGAGGAACGTGGAAATATATGACACCTGCAGGGTGCTAAATTAATTTTTAATATTTACTTCTGGAGTGTTTTTCCTCGATTGATTGTTCAGTATTGCAAAGAATGTCTCACTGTTTTCCAGAAAAAACTTGTTTTTTTTTTTGACCAACAGTCAAAACTGAACTCTGAAAATGGATTCAAACAAAAACAAGCAACAAGAAATCTTGACTTTGACAATTTGGAGAAGAAAAACAAAGTTGTTGTCAGAACAAAGGTATCATCTAATGGATTTCCTCTCGATTGAAGGTGCACATATTATTCATGCTGCATGGTGTCAAGGTGACACCACTGCAGATTCAGTTGTAAAGGCTCCACATGCGTTTCCTCCCTTTGTTGCGCCGCTTAAAATGAGCGGAGAGAACAGCGATGCACCTCTAATTATGGAACGAGGTTCTCGGCCTGGGAGGGATGACGGCTAACCTTGTCCCACTTGTGGCACTCACCAGGAGCCTGCCCTGGTTTCATTAAGCCCATCCATCCCTCCACAGTGGCCTAGTAAAAGCCCCCCCCCCCTCAAAAAAACAACAACAGGCAGACAGATAACAGCCAGTCACATCGCTCGTCCGCCTGCAAAAGCGACACCTCGGACAGCGAAGGCCGCCCTCCTCCTGTTTCCTCATTCCGCCAGCGTCCCGACTCCCGTCCTTCACGGGGCGGCAGGAGCCAATCGCGGCCCCGCCTGCCGCTCACCTTGCCCCCAACTTCCTGACCTGGGGAGAACATGGCTGTCAGAGCGGAGCGGATTAACCTTGAGAGACGGCGGCGAGAGAGGGGATGAAAGGGAGAGGCCACTCGGTCTCGGACCACCTGGGGAGGCGGTATCCTTGAGAGCAAAGGGAGACGGAGCGAGTGGTTGTTTGAGGAGCGCAGCAGCGTTCCACTATTGATTCGAGCGCTGAATAAACACGCCGTTCCAGTGGTGTTTCTCACGATATTAGGGCTGTTTGAGTCAAAAGGGTGGTATCATTGAGAGGCCTTTTTCTGCCTGCGTACAAGAGTGCATAATTAAACAATGGCGGGCTGAAAGACCCTAAATAATCACATATTATTACTGTGTGATTGTAGTTGAAAAAGACTGCTTAGCACAGCCACGCTGATTGGCTTCGTGGTCAGCGCTCACGGTCTTTGGCTGCCCATGGGTAGCAAAGGCAATAATTGGTGGTTAAAACTCACATGAGTCTTAAGGGGGCATGAAATCAGCTTTAATTCCTCACCCTGCTCCCCCGCCCCTTCCCAACTCGGCTCAGTCCCTGGAGGAAAAGACATACTTACACTGCAGTGAACCATTACGCTTGACGTATGCCATACCCCCTCAGAGCGGAGAAATAGCATTGGAGTGTTGTTATTGATTTTACGTGGGTGAATGCTGTGGGAAGGGGGGATCGAGCGGGGGCTTAGCGAGGATGCCGGGTCTTGGAGAATGCGAAATGAAGGATATGGCCGCTAAATGTGAGCATTGAGAGGCACAATCATCAAGCCCAGCAGGATGCTGTCTGGCTGTCTGGCATCATCCAGAGACGCCACAACAGTGCGGCGCATCCGCAGCCTCCTCCTGGCTGACCTTTAGGCTCATCAAAGATGCCTTTGTTTTCAATAGCCGTCCCTGAGGGGGAGACTTCCACCCAGGCCAGAATCTAATCGTAGCTTAAAGCCAAAATACCCACGAATGCCTTTTCAAAACGGAAAAGAAGGGAAATTCTGACCTTTAGAAACATAAACATGTTTCCTATTGTCTGTCTCACGGCTCGCGTTGCGAAAGCTACTTGTTTGTACAGACTGTGGCTAATTAGTGAATTATCATCTTTAGACTCTAATGATTGTGAGAAAGAGACAGCCAATACCTGCGTCAATGTCTTTTTAAGGTGCGGTTGCACATGTGTCCTCATGTTGGAGCACGGAGGTTTGGCAACGTACAGCCACCGTGTCGACACGCAGTGCATCCAAAACTACTGTTTTTGAATGCAGGCGTGGTAAGATATGTTAATATATGACAAACTGAAACACTGTTCTTATGAGGGCACTTGAGGAAAACTCAGTGAACCATTCCTAACCCCCGACAGGAGAAACAGAGGGGGAAAAAAAACAACAAAAAATAAAGTCTGATTATAAAAAAAAGTCATGTGACGATCGAGCTGCTTTGGATTCATGTGAAAAAAAAACCCTCACTGGGATTGACCTCAAGTGAATTCTTTAGAAAAACAAAATTGCCAGCGCTGATACATTATTCTTCATCACTTGCTAAAATTGCATGTGAAAAATACTGTTAAAAAAACCCTTAAAAATCTGATAATGAGTGGCGAAAAAAATGCCCTCAAACCTAAATTAATTTCAAAGCAGGTTCCTACTGCGAGAGCCAAAATGTGCAATTTTACGATATGAGATGATTAAGAAAAGAAGGCGAGGAGAGCAGGAACGGAGCGACGAATCCGAAGCTAAAGAAGTGAGTTTAGTGGGGACGGGAGGAGTGAGAGTGTGAATGAATAGTGCATTAACCAACAGTGAAACAAAACACCAATTAGAGTCTGGAGCCTGGGAGGAGGAGCGGGCACGGGGGGGGAGGAGATGGGGGGTGGTGGTGGTGGTGGTGGTGGTGGGAGGGGGGTAGCGAGAGTGCAGTTAGCAATTAGAGTAAAATCTCAACAGCTGCAGGCAACAACAGAGACCAAGGCAACAAATTCAGTTATGGCCGAAAACGGCGCCGCGTTTAGTGAAAAATCAAACCTGACTTTATTTTTGCTCGGGAGCGCGGAAACGCTCCGCAGCGCGCAAACGCACTCCGGCAGGTGGAGCGCTGCAGGGCAGAGTCGATGGAGAGGAGCGCTTGTTCCGAGCTGTTTGTCCGGCATGCCTGTTTGACCAGTCATTAGGGAGAGGCGAGGAGGGAAGTGGGCTGACAACTAATGAAGACGAGGAGGCGGAGGAGGAGGACCAAGAGGAGGAGAGAGTGGATATCAAAACGGGGGCAATTAGAGGCTCCAGCGGTCAGCAGTCGCACTACAGGTTGACAGCTCCTGCTGTTCCAACGCGCTGGTCTTAATTAGGGACGAATTTTCTTTGAGGAGCTTAAAAGAAGACGTCTTTGATGGAGGGCAATTATCTTCTTCAGAAAAAATAACATTTGACCTAAAAGAGACTAATGAAAATTCACTGATGGAGACTGAGAGTGTTGCTTTTTGGATAAGTGGCACAGCTGATGATCTTGTTGGGGGGGGGGGGGCGCACCGGCTGAAATAAAAGCTGAAATCATCCCGAAGTGTTTGAAGGCGAGCAGACGTGGACGGCAGAGCTCTGATCTTCAAAGCACGCTGGAGTGGAAAGAGATGTCTTTTAGTGTGCGTGTCGGTGCGCGTGTGTCGAGGAGGGAATACACATCCAAAGAGCAGCAACACCCATTCAAATAAGAACAAAATTTGTCAAACAAATAATAACCAAACCTACTCAGACTCCACCTCACAAGCTCCAACAGAAGCGCAGCAGTTTGACAAGTGTGGAACAGAAGCTCATGTTGTTCTTGTGTGTTTAGAAACAAAACAGACAGATAATAGAGGGGACACAAAACTGGGAAGGAAGGAGCCTTAAAAGGAAACAACTGTCAGCAGGAGATCATAAAAGCACTAAAGACAAACTGATAGTTACCTGATGTGGGCAAATAAATTGGTTAACATCTGAAGCCGCATGCGAGGGAAACGCTGTTTTGTAAGCGATGCCGAGGCGAGTCCCACGGACGGCAGCGTTTAACAGCGCAGCAGTTGTTTGGAGTTTCACTTGGTAGCAAACTAAATTATCTTCCCAATAAAGACGTTTCTGTGGGCGTAAGGAAATGTGACACTGGATGACTGAATCATCAGACCAAAGTTGGCCGGCCACAAAGAGGCGGCAACAGAAGCAGACTGAAAACAGGAACGTCTCTGTGTGGACACTGAGTTCAGAAGATCAGTTAAAAACAACAACAACAAACAAACTGTTTTCAGGGCCCCCTAACGTACACAATCTCAACCCAGTTTAACTTTTTAACTCCTTGTTCAAGACAAAAACATCGTTTCACCATCACTCTTTAAGCGTGACGACATGTTTTTGACATGAAGTCGTGTTTCTGCTCGACTCCTACATCACACAGCATCCTGCTCATTTATCTTAGTGCAAACTGACGACAGGATCCTCCCATTTACAGCAACAGTGAATTAGAGATGTTGCATTTGTTTGGGGCGTGCTGCTGCTTCTGGGGACGAGACAATGAAAGATGACTCAAACGGAGAGCTTCATTTGAGAGACAGATCCATTAGCTTGAAGGATTGTCAGACGCCAAAACGCGGCCGAGTGGTTTATGAGAGCCTGAGTAAAGATTTCTCACCTCAGCGTAGTTAACTTTTGCTCCGACTGTGATCAAGAGCAACGGAGTAGAAGTGATCCGCTCATTCTGTAAAAGTAATCGAACGGGGACGAGTGCTCGCAGCCAGGTGAAACCTTATTGTTGCCGAAGCCGGCGCGCTTCTTCCTGGGGTCCTTGGGACTGGAATGAGCGGCTGATTTTTTTTTACTTTTCTCTTTCAGGCTGTGATTATTTCAGCTTCAGTGCAGACTTGTTGAAGGAGTGCAATTCATGTCACCAGAGCAGAAGCTCAGGATAAGAGAGCTGACAATGATCTTCCTTTCATCACTCATTTAGCCAGAGCCAACGCTGCAAAAATTCTAAACGTTGCCAATCAGATTTTGCTGGTTTCAAGCTGAGATATTTCATCACAACTAAGAAAAACACCAAATCAACCAAACGCAATGACTTTGCTGTTTTGGGTCTGGAGTGGTCTTCAAGTCTTCAAGCCAAAACCCTTCAAATGCAAAGACATTGTTTTTGTATTTGTTTACATCATTGTTTTTATTTGTAGGATTTTTTTTTTTTAGATGGACCGTTGTTTTATATTTCTATAAACTATCTACAAAATGTCACTTTTGTTTTGCTTATTCCAGGTTAAAACAAATGTTTGAAAAAGACAAATAGACCTTGAAATGAGATGAAAAACTCTCCTGAGACCATCGTCGTGTTTTATTTTAAGACTGATGAAATAATTTTACTTCAAATGAGAAAGATCTACTGAGTAAGAGTCTCTGTTTGCAGTGTAATCACAGATTATACAGGATGACGTCACTGTATTCGCGTGTTTGAGTAGTAATAGATTCAGACTGCCACAGACGGCTCATGTTATCGACAGTTTTGTGTGACGCGAGTCTCAGAAAAGCTGGACTCCAACGCCGCAGCTCCGGACTGAGTTCTGTGTTACAGGTGTTGCTATTATTACGTCCACCCACACTGCACGGCACTGGCTCCCTGCTCAGCCTCCCCCAATCAAACATGCCCTTGTATCGCGAGCACCGAACTCCTCTGCAGCTCGCATGCAGCCCGACTCTGGCCTGCAGGCAGGACTCCGTGTCATTAAACCTCAACTCTGCACAAAAAACAGGTGAAGAGAAACAATGCAGCACCTCGTTTCCCTTCGCTTTCTTGTTTCCCAGATAAAACGCAGACCTCCTCCTCCTTTTGCTTTCTCGCCCCGCCCGGTGTGGGTGACCCGTAAGGAGAACAAACGCCCCCTGACCGCCTTGAGCTTTTATTAGTATGAGTTGCTGGAAGGACTGGACCCAGGCAGCCAGCTGGAGTGTGGAGGCAGTCGGGTTGCACCTTGTTACAACACACACTCTTTTGCCTTAATTGGCTCCATATCAGCCCGCAAGCTGCTGGTGCAGACTGCACAATGATGCAGCCCTCGCTTGTCCCTATACCCTCCACCCAGATAGAGGAGGGGAGAGATACCGCTGCGACGACCACACAGACACTTTCCTGTAGGAATGATTGCCTTGGCATGAATACAAAAGATGAGGTGCAATTTGCCAGGTCACAGAATCTCTCCCCCTCCCCCCCCCCCCTTTTTTTTTTGCACTAAAATTGCACCAGGAGGTGGCAAGCGGAGAAGATAGAGGAGGAAAAAGCCGGGAGGAAATGACAGAGGGACATTAGGGAGCGGAGAGAGAGTCAGAAAGATGGGAGAAAGACGAAAAAGGAAGAGGGTGAGAGAAGGAGCCGTGACAGACAGAGGCGGGCCATAAGGAGGGGAAGAAAATGAAAGGCAATCTGATAGATGAAAAAGAGGAGCAAGAAAAAGGAGTGGCTGTCAGAGAAAGAAGCACTTTGGAGACCAAGAAATGTAGGGCAGTGCCTTCAGAGAGACATGGTGGGATTTCAGGGGCATCCTTTGATGAGGAAAAGTTCGAGATTCGCACTCGCTCGCTCCACAGCGCCATCGAAATTATGATATCTGTTAGGGTCATTATGTGAGCGCCGAGCAGCAGCCTCGCAAGCATCATTAAAACATCTGCAGGAATCCCCCTCCAGGAGCGCGCCCCGACGCCGGCAAGCCATTTCTGCATCTCAGGTTTCACATTTGCGAGCGGGCTCGCGGACGCCCTCATCATCCCACCGTTTATCGATGCGCTGGGCCGATGTGTTCCCATAATCCTCTCAGATCAGCTGTTGGGAGTGATCGGCATGGTTATCACCCAGCGCAGCGTGGTAAACAATGGACTCAATCAATAAGGAGAAGACGACGTTGTTAAGAGAAGTCTGGTGAGAGTAATGACTTGGAGGAGATGTCTGAGCGCGAGGTGTGCGCCCACCCTCTCGCTTTCTCCTCACGTCCGCTCCCTCCGTGGCAAAAGTCCCTTTTTCTGCTCGGGCTCCGACGGGTTGAAAAGGAAAGTGAAAGATAAAAGGTGCGGCATAATCTTAGCGGCGAGCCAAATGTATGCACGGGCAGGGACGGCGGGAGGAAATTTGAATTCGGCACTCAGGCGAACAGTTAGCCGTCAAACTCGAGATGACAAGTTTGTTGTGAACAAGGGCAAACTGGCAATTTTCGCACCGACCGAAAAACAACTCCCAAACAGGAGACTGGCTGTTAAAATCCTGGAGCGTACAGGAAGACGAAGAAGAGAAAAGAGAAAAGAAAAAAAAATCACATCAAGCTAAATCCCAATGGAGCAATTACTGTTGTGTTCTCACAATGTAACAAGAAGCCAAAGAAAAACAAAAAGAAGACATCAATAATACATCGGCGATACCACCGTCCCTATGTGACGGAACGCTGCGCCTTCCTCTGAACACACTTTCAGTGCTAAATATTCGAGCTGGAGTGTTTCCATTATGTGCTGGAACAGAGAATAATGAGAGACAGTAACTGGGAGGGTGTGTGTGTATGTGTGTGTGTGTGGTTATGTGTATGGATGCGTGCGTATATAAAACACCAGATGCCAGTGACAACACTCGTCAAACTGGAGGAGTCTCCCGGGAGGCGACAGATTTCAGATTGGCACGCAGGACACGCGAGAGGGTCTTTCAGTCTCTCTGCGCTTCCGTGTACTTTTGAGCACGTATGAGTCTCGAACGCTTGCTGGAATACGACACCTCGGTACAGTGTCAATGTTCTTGGACTTCGCCCGAGTGGTTCCGCTCTACATTTCACAGGGAGGTATTTTTATACCACTACGTCGGTTTAATTGCTGCGAGCTGTGCGTGCATGTGTCCACAGTTGCTTTACCACCACACAATACAGCTCAACCCAACTTTGCCAGCTTGTTTAGGGCTTAACATCCAACAAAGATATTTTTTTTAAAAAAAGGGCCAAGTTGCTGTTTTGAAATCACCTCCGTTAATGTCTAAGCCTCGGTACTGTCGGCGCACTGACAACAACACAGTCGTCACTTAAAAAACACTGCGACGCAGGACTTCCCGCACAGTCCAGTAAAAAGTTTCTCTCGCGGCAACATTTAATTTACTGGACGACTCCATAAAACAGCAACCCATAAAAACTCACGGCAGCCAAATGAGAAACCAAAAAAAAAAAACCCCACATCGCCTGTTGGCCAACTGTGTGCATCGTGCTGCAGTCACGCAGCGTCGCTATGATGGCCGCTCGCACAGAGGGAGGTGGAATCCGTGTGAAAACTGGAGCCTCCAGCGACAACGTTATAAACAAAGAGATGATGGTAATATTTCTGTGACGGCAACCTTTCTCAGCGAGAAACTTACCTCAAGTGCTTAACACAATCAGTGTTGTCCATAAACCAGCAGAGTGCTGGATGCTGAAGTGCTTTAGAGTCATCCAATATAGGTTTAGAAGACCGTAATGGAGCCAGCTAATGAGTGCAGCATCTCCCAACGTGACGCATCTATAAAAACAGGACACTCATGAAACCACTCGACCTTTCACCCTGACTCCAATCATAAAGTTGACTCGTTCATCAGAAACTTTGTATGAACATGTGATCTGAATCCTTTCCAACATGTTTGCTGGAAGTTGTAAAAAAAAAAAAGGAGACAGGCGAGCGTCTGTTCGGGAGCGCGATGCCACGAAAAAGCCCAAAAAAGGGACATTTTGGAGTCGGGGGGGTGGGGGGTCGCCTGCAGCAGAGACGGACACAGTCACTCACACACACTCTCAGCAATTTAGAGACAACAAATACTCTGACAAGTAGTTGTGAGACCGTGTAAACAAGTTAGGGAAAAACAAAGGCACCACCAGCCAGTCACCTGTTTTTTTAAAATGATCGAATGAAACAATAATAAATGCAAATTTATCACTTTTTTTCACCTCTGCAGTTGAACTTTAAAACCACTCAAAGAGGGAAAAAGCTGCTTTAATCTGTAAATAACTAATATTGAAATTTCAGCAGTGAACAGAAACAAACTTTTATACTTTTTTTTTTAAAGTTACATTGATCGGCTGCACTAAATCCTGCGGAAACTTAACTAATGACCTGTTGCATTTCAAGTGTTTGAAACAAACAAAACAGAAAAGAATTAAAAGCGGCAAGAGGTCGCGTTTCACAAAACGCTAATTGTGAGAGAAGGAGGTGCTGATGAGGTGCGACCTCCGATGCAGGAGCTGCAGACGAGTCCACCGCCTACAACAGTGGAAAGTCGGCTGAAGAGTCGATGCCTGTTTGTTGGAAACAAGCCGCGTTGTGCAGGATAAAAACTCCGATCTTTATTACCTTTTAATGATTATGGCATCTACTTATGTAAAGAATATTTGTGAGTCTCCACCTACACAAGTGAGTGCTGCACACTCTAAATTATTCATATAACGTTATTAATATTAATATATTTGCCTCGTCACGACCGTGTTGTAACTTTCAGTGTGATTTTGTTGGTGGATTTCTTTCCTGCGTTGTGGAGACACAGACGTTCAATAGGAAAACACTAATGAAATGAGTCATGGCAGCAATGTTTATGGCCAAGGTAATGCCTATTCATTTAGTTAATGGACACACACCTGAGGCGCAGAAAAAGCCAAACTGATGATTAGGAACATACGAATGAATTACACTCACACACACGGAGCTTCACAAGGAAAGCGATGACTCCTGGCAGCGACTCAGAAACAGTCTCGCATCAATAAATGCTTGTTTGGAGGTTTTTGTTTTTTTTGCTTTGTTTTTTTTTTTTTGTTCCTTCCCTTTTTCTTTCTTCTGGTTTTCTCACCAAGGTGATGAGCCTCCCCCACAAACGCTGGGCTCATTAGTCTAATCCTGAGTGTATTCTGCCTAGCTGGAATTCATAAAAGACACAAACAATGCGCGCATGCATGCTAACAGCTTTCTGTCGGTGAGATGCTCCCACAGCGTTTTATCCCTTAATGAGCCCTGATCAGCTGCTGGAGGAAAGGTGAGCGCCACACAGCTCGGGGAGAAAAAGGACTGCTTCTACGGTTATTATTCAGTGAGTAATCAGCATTTTACTGTTTATATACAATTAGGTAAGTTAACCTAAAAGCTCCCATCATGTGGGAGGGGGGCGGGGGGGGACCATGGCTGAAGGGTTAAAGGACAAACCTGACGGCTCGACAAATAGATGAAGGTTTGATTCTCTACAGAAAAGAGATTTGCAATTACTTTTCAGCGACTTACTCTTTGTGAGATGATCGAATGGCTCGTTCTACAAGGCCCACCGCGCGGTTCACGCTCAGCACTTGGCTCCATGAATAAGCAGATTAGAAAAGCCGTGATTGCTCAAACACATTTATGTCTTTGGTTCGTCCAACCCTCCGAGTGATAGAGAAAAAAAAACGTCCTCGGCGAGATAACGAGCAATCAGTCCGGAGCAGACCAGCGCTGCTCTGAAAAAACACGCAAACAGATCAGTGGCAACAGTCACCGACAGACACGTCTCGCTTCTTTCACTTCAGGAGAGAAGCTCAAGGCAGCCAACGCCGCTTTCAGCTCGCTTCGTCATTATTTTTCATTATTATTTTTGGATACTAGTAAATACCGAGATTATAGTTTGTTATTTGTGCCGTGTGCGACTTCACGGACCACCCGGGTAGAAAGTTCACATCGAATCGAGCTTCACAGACGTTGTCTTGGTGAAAACGAGGCAGCAGGTTCACGCTGTGCACCAAGAGGCCAGACAGCGAGCCTCTGCACCGGGCTCATTCATCCCTCCGACTGACAGACGCGTGTTTATTCAACAACAACATGGACTATTCATGACAGTGGGGGAGTTGCGGTTGCATCATGGACGTCTGCTTTGTTTGGAGCTTCACCTTGGACGTTCTCTTTGCCAGTGGTGGACGTTGGGTTTCGTCAGCGTCCCGCCCCTCAGGAGTAAACACAGTGTAAGTGCACACGAGCTGCGCGGTATGAAGTGTTTGTTTGCACTTTGGGGTGTTTGCGAGGACTGCGGAGGGTTTGAATTTTAAATTTTTCTTGTCGATTTCCTTCAGATGGCTTTTGATAATTTTCCCTTTTGATTGTGGCTTTTAAAAAAAAGCGAACTGCGCAAATAAATTGTACTTCGCACACAAAGACTTCAAGAGAAACGACAAAAAAAGAAACAGAAAAAAACTAAAAATGCTGCACATTCAAAAGGTTTTTTTTGTATTTCAAACTTTAGCTTTTTATAAATTTAAAGGCTGCAAGTAACATGAGTTGATTGGAGCATATGGGATATTCAGGAGACACTAAATCATTTGTTTTTTAATGTCTGACACCACTTTTATCATCAAAATATAAATTTTGCTCCATTGATTCCTTCTCCACGTAAATGGATTGCAGCAACAGAAAATATTCCACGTCTGCAGTTCTGCCGGCTTTATGGTTAGAGTTTGTTACTCTGGATGTAGTTGTAGAGGCACTAAAACTGATATTAATGGCTGCGCGGTCGATTCCGTTCCTCTCGGTTATTAGCTGAGCATCTGATGCTATCATCATCATCAAGTTTCCTTTGCATTATTAATGAGATGGTGATGGAGGGAGGAATTAACGCTGTGATTACGAGCCGGGGAAATGGAGTCATCTACAGCTCATGAATAGAAAGATTCTGTTTTGCGTTGCTGAAATGAGCCTTTGCATCGGGTAATTTTATTAGTTGCAGCCAGCTGCCTTGATTTCATTATTCTTTAGAGGGGAAAAAAATGACAATTTTAAGTGTTTCCAGTTATAAAAATCTGACTCTTGTTTTGTTCGGAAACTTTCTCTCCCGATCTCGGAAGAAATTCGGGGAACACTCCTGCACTTCCATCCAGCAAAGCAGAGCGTTCTGCATCAAACAGCAGAAAAATAACAAGTGTTGAAGCGCCTTTGTTCCTCGCCTCGTTTGTTTGTCACCTGTGAGAATCTGCAGCATGAGAGGAAGCGGGTTTTAACGATCACTTGATTCGAAGCGATCCCCGGGTCTCGTTGGAGAAAGGAGTCGTTTTCTGGTGCAAATGTTAAACGAGAAGCTAATTCCAGTTTCTGCTGCTGAAGTCATTGAATTCATTGACCTCATTTCAGGACAATAAATAATTATCCTGTTTGTTCACAACGAAAACGCAGCTTGATTCTGATCGTGTCCTAAAGCCTCTATTGATCCAATGCAGAAGCTGTCAGGTCACTTCTTTTATCACGCATTACTTTTGACAGCCAGAGGCGCAGTCGTTGTGCAGAAGACAGAAAAAGCCACATTTGAAATACTTTCTCTTTGATGCCACCAAATCTTCAAGCGTTGAAGTACCTGTTGAAGGTTGTCTCAATTGAACTGTATGGGAACTGTTCCGTCTACGTGCGCGTCCTCTAAGAAAATATTCATTTCACCGCACGTTCTTTATTTCACTCCACGAAATCAAACGAGCTCCTGCTCAGACACGGAGAGTGAGCGCGCCTCGGCTCCGGTCAGCCGACCCGACCAAAATCAGTGGAGTTGTTTTGACAGTCACGGAAACTCTCTCCGTTGACCTCCGTGTCAGCGTGACCCACATGGGCTCATAACTTTGTGTGGACCCCCTGTCCGCTGGAGGTGGGACGTACATCACAGTACCTGAAGAAAAGTCGCGGGGAAGGGAACAAACTCTGATGTTGCTCTGGCAGAAGAAAAACAACAAACCATTTCCTCCCCTGCTTCTCTTAATGATCGACAAGAGGTGTGAACACCAGCCGCGATTCAAGGGCACAATGTTTACTCTCCAAAGTCCTTGGATAATTATTACCTTCATCGTCTGTGTTTACTGTACGGCTACTTTAACACCTCTGCTTTGGCAGCTACTGAGTTCATGTGCAACCACAGATGTGACAGAAGAGATGTTGTTTTGTTTTTTAGGTAAAATGCAGCAAATGTTCCCTTTTTGTTGCACAACCAGTTTGATTATTGTATGGAAAATATCAAAACCAAAGCGTTTAGAACAGGTACAGTGAGAAATATTTCAATATTGCTTGATGCAAATGGGAAAAAACCTGTCGCAGAGAGGATGTGGAATGACAACATTTTGGGAAAAAGAGAAAGTTTGCTCGTTTTATTTTTAGCCTGTTTTTGCTTCTTGTTTTTCTCCAGTGAAATATTTCCAGAGAGTGACAGTTTAGCTACAATGTTGCCGTTGCTGCTTCACTGTGGTTCTTACATGTCACCTTCACAATAAAGCACGTGGCAAAGGCTGCTCCAGTGCAAAGAAGCTGGAAGAACAAGCTCGGCCGAGCTGACAAATTTTGCAAGCTATTCAAAAACTCCCCGATTCAATCGGCAGAAAATATGCGAACTGCCGTGAATTCACCAACTTTAGTCGGAGTCACTGTTTGGAAAAAAAATATATAATTTTTTGGGAGATTCTTGGAGAGACAGATGCAAGGACACCTTTTCAGCAGCTGCTTTCAGAAGTCCGAACGGTTTTGTGGCTGCAGCAACACTCAGCTGCTTTGAGATGTGATAGTTTTTCAATCTCCCGTCGATGCCTGAAGTGGTTCGAGAGCACTTGTTGGACAGTGGAATAGTTTGGAGGACCGTAACGTTCCGGGGACGACATTCACAAACACTCCACACAGTCTGTGGACACTGAAAAAAAAAGAAGAAGAAGCTGAAACAGTTTCTCTCTGCGGCTCTTTGATTCGCGTGATAAGACGATTTCTGTCATATTTCCACGCTAACAACAAGAGTTGAGGAGTGTTTCAGCAGAGTACACTGAAATATCACACCTCCCTCCTCCTGTGTGTTTGGCTTTCTCTCGGCTGTCGAGTGTGGTCTTTCAAAATAAATCATAAAAAAACACCGTTGATAAGATTACAATCACCCATGAGCCTTTCAGCCCCTCCAGCCCTTCTTGGAGCTGATGCTCCCACTCCTGGGCTTTGTTCCCACTTCAGCTTCATATCTCACTGCTTACATCACCGATGTGATGCTCATGTTTACTGATCAAATCAGCAACATGTGAACCTCCAACAAACAGGCTCCAGATCTAAAGATCTAAATCTAGAACGTGATGGAGTGGAGTCACCAGACGCAGGAAATCGTGATCTCGGTAAAAGCATTGCCAGTGACTTCAGTTTACAAAGGACTGTGACTCACGACCTTTGCTTTTCTGGAGCCCACCAAATTTCCTCTAAGATCAGCTGCAGACCCTCAAAAGATTAGAGTGAAGCCAAACACTGGCTAACACGCTTTCACATATAAAAGCAGAGGCCGTCAAAATGAAAGCAAGAGGCAGTTTCTGAGGCCGCTCTAGATTTCAGAGTGTCTCAATATGGACTCTTTTGAATGACGTAACTTGCTCCTGTGCTCCCTTCATGGGGGGTCCTGGACCCCTGGTTGGGAACCACTGCACCAGACTGACATTGGCATTCATACAACCTGAGTTCAGGCAGTGTCGTTAAGGCAGAAAGGAGAGAAAAGGAGGTAGAGCCAGCTTGGTGTGTGTGTGTGTGTGTGTGTGTGTGCGTGTGCGTGTGCGCGCGCGCGCGTGTGTGTGGGACCAGGAGAAAATGCTTACTCCTCAGCACCAGTGGAAGTGTAATCAGTGGCCTCATTAGTGGGAGCAGGAGACCGAGGAGCTTTCCACGAGCAGCCGTGACGCAGCTCCCTCGACTGAAGGCAGACACACGATCCAGGCAGCCGCTCGGGTCAACTCAGCAAAAACGCGACAAGGCCACAGCTGGCCGTGTCCGTCTGCGCGGCTCCCCGGTAGTCGCCGACGACCAGGTTCCTGCGACAACTTTTCGCTTTGTCACTCGCTGTTCCACGCGAAACTTTACCACCATTCTGCTCTTTGGCTCTATTTTTAGCCAAGAAGCACATCTTTTTTTGGCAAACCTCCGGCCCCCCATAATTAATAACCTTGGCAGCCAATATGTTTCTAATCTGTAGTGGAAATGCTTGCGGCATACATAAGGAGATTACGCCAAAATACAAATAACAGTTTGATCACTCCCTCCACCACCGCCGCCCCCACCACAGAGGGCATACTCATTAATCATGCCTAAAGAGCTGAGTAATGTACCTCATGTGTCTGCGGAGCCAGAGGACGGAAAAGGGAAGAAATTGGGTTTTATTGTGATGCTCCTCGCCAGCCGTCATTTTGCATTTGCTCTGGAGCGTGTGGCGGCGGCGGCGGCGGCGGCCCATCATCTGTCTCCCGACGTTGTGCCAAAAGGTATCCTCCATTTATCATAGTTTAACCTTTGCAGATCCTTCACAGGTATCTCAGGGGCCAAATGAGGCAAGAGCGCAGCGAGCGCCAGCACTTTAAAACACTCAGACGCACGAAAATCACCGTTCAGCTCGTCGCCCCGGCCTCAAGAAAATCCCCCCCCCACCTTCCTTTATGTTGGGAATATAGAACTTCACGGGCGATTCCTTCGCCATAAGATGCCAAAAGGCACCGAGTGTAAGATTACCCGGTCAAGGGAATGCTTATCGAGAGGCAGTAACCGCCCCCCCCCCTCCCTCTCCCAACCCCCCACCCCACCCCCCCCTCCCACCCTTCATCCGTAATTGCTTTCCAGGCCTGCGCTGGAAATAGCCTGAAGCTGTGTTAGGTTTGGCGGGAGCCGAATGCACGAAGATAAGTTAGAATCCAAGACGCCGCTCCGCTCCGATCGGGACCGCTGTGGCAGAACGGAACCACGGTTCTTCTCATTTTTCAGTCCAAAACGGTGCGATTTTTTAGTATTCTAGCAAGGCCTCTGCATGGAAATAGCAGCTATCTGTCGCTAATGTGCGGCTCAGTTTGCATTGTAATTTAAAAACCCGAAATGGCACAGGGCACAAAGAAGGACCACACACACACACACTGAACACAGACACACACGCACGCATTTTTTGCGCATGCTCGCTCAGACTCACAGACATCGCAATGTTAGCCTGCATGAGATGACGACGGAGTCCTTGGCCATGACTGTCTAATTGGGGAGTTTTCTGTCTTGCTATCCAGCTGGCTGATTGCATCGTGAAAAAAAGAAAAAACCGACCCCTAATGAACAGTGAAAAATGGCTTGGTTTCCTGGAGAAAACCAGGGAAGATGTGGCTGTCGCCGATGAAATATTAAACATCTCACTTCTCCAGCTGTCACTGAGAGCTGTGGTAGGGAGAAGGATGCCTTGTCATGTCTCCTTGGCACAGATGGCTTCGCGCTCACGCCTTCAAGCGCAGCGCATCTCGTCTCGGAGTATTTCCTGTCCTGATATGTCTAAAAGCATCTCTGACCAGAGTTTGTAAGGAAGACTCGGCTTTGTAAAAAAATTTTCGGGGGGGCGGGGCCGTCTCAGTGGGAACGTCTGCAGCCACACAAACACTCTGGAGTTGTTTTTTTTTTGGGGGGGGGGGGGGGGGGGGAAAAAAAAGCCGCCAAAAAAAG
>JAUESF010000041.1:15752569-15768472 GCA_032274765.1 Malacoctenus tetranemus
CCCCCCCCCCCCCCCCCCCCCCCCCCCCCCCCCCCCCCCCCCCCCCCCCCCCCCCCCCCCCCCCCCCCCCCAAAAAATATGCCTCCAAAAAAGGAGCAACCATGAGCTGGATTAGAACTAAAAAAAACAAATGTTCAAACATTCATCATCTCCTGAGGATGACTCAAACAGTCCCGTCACCACATCAAAGGTTTATGAAGCCAAAGAAGTGGACAATTATAGCACGAAACCTTTATTTTTCAGCTAAACGGGATCAATTATATATTTGGAATTAATGTATTTCAGTTCACCGTTAATTCTCTTGTGAATCAGGGTATTTGTATCCGTTAATTTTGCGAATAAATATGGAACATATGCTGTAAATTATAGCAAATCCATTCTCCAATTTATTGGGGTTGTTTGTCCTCATTTTAGCCAGGAAGCTGACGGCTCACAGAAGTGCTGCGAGCGTTCACTTCTCCGAACAGATGCTCATTAAACCGTGGCCAGTCAAATAATAGAAGTTAAGCACCTCCGTTCAGTGGAAATAACTCCTAATCCGTGTGACAATAATCTGCTACAGTAGAGGGGAGCCCGTCGCTGCGGACGAGTGCCAGTGAGACGTGAGGGGGTGGCCTGCAGGGACAACGTTTCCCCTCTGCGATGCCGTCGGCTCTGTCGGTTGCTGTTCTACATCTAATGACTTAAAGGTCAAGAATACGCTGCGGCAAACCAAACAGATGAAAGTTATTCAAGCTGAAGCAGAAGGAGGAAAGTATTGTTACAGAGTATGAAGCCAAACCTGTGTTCACTACGTTGTAGAAAGCAGAGAGGAGACACTTAACACTCTCTCACTGATGGAGGAGGAACAACAGACTGAATGAGCCGGTTCGTGCATGAAGCTGCTATTCTCAGCAGCGTCATCGTGAGTGGTAGGATCACCCTTACAATGCACTCGCCTGTGTCCTGCGCTCTCTCCCTCCGTAATCGCACCTTTTACGCGTCCTTGATTTTCAACAAGATTCATAAGAACTTGTTGTGCAGGATCAAAAGTCTACGCAGGCCGTCCCGCCACCTGTAACTTTGCATGACTCCTTCACCAAAGAGCACCAAGTGAGTGGAGCTTCCCGCTGCACTGGTGAAAGTCCCCCCTGCTCGACATCAACATGCTATTGATGTCACTGGGAACTTGCCATTGTGTTTTTACCTCAATGGATCCCCCCGCGGAAAGGATTTCTGCCTGTTCAGAGTCACACCGAGCTGCAATAAAACCCATACATTATTTCAGGCTCTGTTCATTAAAGAGAACAATCCGAGCAGTTTCCAGCGCAGCTGAAGCCGGGCGGCTCGGAGCAGCCTCCGGCGGCTCCGTGCACAGCGCCGCCTGTGGAGGGCGCGGCGCGTTTCAGGAGCGAAATGTGCAAAATAAACAGGAATGCACAGGACGGCTCTGGAGCTGGACAAACAGTGCCGTGCTGAACCGAATGATTGCAGAGTTATGAAGGGCTGCACCTCCAGTTAGACCGTCTGCATGTGAGACGGGGGAGGTTGGCCTCCTGCGTTTTCGGCCTTACGTCGGGGCGCCACCGGGCTCTGACAAAGTCTCTCATACGTGTCTGCCCCCAAAAGCTCCTCGCCTCCTTCGCCTCCACCTGACTCACTGCATATCAGTTAAGAAACTGCACCACTCGGGTGTCACGGAGGCAATCAGAGGAAGACGGTTGGGCTGTCTCATCCTCCCATCTCCGCTGAGAGACAGGCAAGAGTGGTTTCCTATCCTCCTCCTCCTCCTCCTCTACCTCCTCCTCCTCCTCTTCTTACTCCTTGCTGAGAAAATAAAAAGAAGGATAGTGCTAGAAGAAAGGAAACCCTTTGGGATTTCACTCTCTATCTTTCGCTCTCATGTCAGTTTCTGCCTCCTCCTTCACTCTCTTGTCTCATTCTCTCAGGCTGAACCTTTCCTGGCTCCTATATTCTCTTTTATCATTTCCTCCGTCCTTACCCTTCCCCAGTTTTGTCCTCTTCTCTCATTCTCTTTGCCCTTACCCTACAAGAGTTTCTCCCCCTTTTCATCTCCACCCTAAGTCTCTCTCCCTGCTTCCTTATCGCGCCGCTCTCCTTCCCAGCGAGAGTCCAGGCCAACCAACGCAGCTACATAACTTGAAATAAATTACCCTTCATTCTGACTGAAATCAACGTCGCGCTCTAAAAAACGCCGAGCACAGTAAAAATACACCAAAATAAATTCACATATAAATCAATAAATATATCTCCTTCAGGGTCGTAACCTGACAACGATAGTTCAAACAATCATAGGAAGGGAGGGAAAAAAAACTGTTTAAATGTTCTGGCAAGTGTTTCAGTATCTCAGCCACAGTCTGCAGAAAAAAAACTTATAGACTTCCAAATGGTTTTCTGGGTTGTGATGAGTTTAATACTCTGGTGGAAGATAAAGTGAGGCGGTCAAAGGCTGACTGGCACTGCACCCGACGTGCCTGCCAGCTGATATCTCCGAAAGATCAATATGTCAGGGAGGTCAGCGAGCGAAGATGAGGAAGACAAATGTTCGTGTCAGAGTTTTGTTGTTTTTTTTTCTCTTTCTTTCTTTCCCCAAACACTGATCATTCAACGCTGCCGAGGAGCAAAAGTGAGACAAAAACAACAAGTTTCACACCGCTGGACGCGCCCGCCGAGCGCCCCGCCACGCTGTCAAACCGCTGGGAGGACACAATGGCCCTGAAAAGGCGAGCGCGCCATTTGAAGAGCGCACTGCATAATGTACTACCACATGTCGTAGTAGCAAAGTGCATTCAAATCATAAACTATTGATTGCAGCTCGCGGTGAGAGAATGTGAAGGGTGACATAATCGCAGGTTCAGAGAAGCATAAATGATGTTCAGTGGAGCCGTGACCTTAATTGATGTCCCTCGCCGCCCAAAATGTCAATAAGTTTATTGCCAAGAGAAAAAAAATAAAATAAACTGGTGGTTTACTTATGACGCTGAGCTCGGCTGCTCCAGTTCACTCAAGGAAAATCAATTCTCCTCCATCGCTGGGTTTACTGAGGCATTACAGACAAATCCTCATCAAATCAAAACATACACGGTCACTGAATATTGGCATTTTCAGCATTCGGGGGAAAAAAAAAAAAGCGGTCCTCAAATGTGACAGCAATGACTAATTTCAGATGAGTTTGTGCAGCAAGAACTTCTGAGGGATCTTAGCTGCACAGCGACTCCGACTGGGAGACAAAACAGGACTTCCACCGCGCAGACCGACCCCACATCCGGAGCAGCGTTACCCTTTTTTAGTGTTTCACATTAGGAGGGATTCTTAATGTGTTTCGCTGACACTCAAAACACCAATTACAGTTATTTTCACACATTGAGGAAAACAGTTTAATGCATTCAGAGAAAAAGTCTCACGAGGCAAATGACCAACGCGGCAGCCACAAAACACGCGGCGGCGCCACAATGGATTCCATTAGTGCAACTCTGATGAATAACAGACTGCAAAAAATTGCATATTTGGGGAAATAATCTCAAAGAAACGATCAGGAAGGCATGAACTAAATTTTGTCTGCTGCGCCACGCAGCGCCACAGCTTCACCTCAGCAGCCTCCTTTTCAACATAACAGTGGTAAAATGAAGTTATTGCAGACCTGCTGAACCGGGGTTGATTTCTGAAACGCTACACAGAAACACTGCACAGCTGCTGCTTTGCCGAACACTTCATACAGCCGTGCTTCAAGCCTATTTCTTCCCAAACTCCCACTGTCAAACTCCTCTGGAACAGAGAGTTGCACACACTGGGAGTCCTGGAGGCCAAAAACAAGCTGCAAACTGGCAGAAGACCCGGGTTGCATGTTCTTTATCTTTGGTGATTTCCTGTCAGCTCGCCACCGTCTCTGGAAGATAAAAACGGCTTCAGTCTCAATATCAGAAACCTTCTGCTTCTTTTTTTTTGTTTTCGAACAATAATCTGATTTATTGTTTTCTTTTCTTTTCTTTTGCAGTTTCTGCGCATGTGCAGCACAACCGAAGGCAACGGTGGTGATGCAGTCGCTGTGTGAGCGTAAGAAGAATAAACAGACAACTCGGCGCTGCAGCTGCGGACAACAAAACAGAGCCAAACAAAGCGCAGCGGCAGCAGCAGCAGCAGCAGCAGCAGCAGCGTGAAGCCCATTTAGCCGGCCAATTAACTCCCACGTCAGGACACTGAATGCTAAGACTGTGAGGACGCCGCCAGTCTTCTTACTCGCGTGCCCCAAAAGCAATCTGATAATAGACTGAAGCGTGCAAAGCCAGGAAGTTTTACCATCACATTCATGAGGTGCATGTAAACACGTCAAACGTGATCATCGAAAGGAGCCAATTACTCTCATTTCTTAGTTCCTTTATTTTGGTTCATGTAACCAGGCCCGCGTCGACTAACTTTAAGCGAACAGTCGAGTTAATCGTGATGAAATCTTAATTCAGAAAAGTGCCGGCGGAATCGTTTTCCATCCCGCGTTCTTCCCCTCCTGTTGGTTTCCACACTCTTGGTTCCGTTCAGTGAGTAATAGTTCTACCTTTCTTCGCCAAACTCTATTACTTTGTCTCAAGATTAAGTGACTCTTCAGATCCCCTGGTGTTTAATTTAAAAGAAGTTCATTTACCAAACAGGCTACTTTTTGCTGATGTTCAGGAAGTATGTGTTATCTCCCGAATCTCTGCAGCTGATTGTCTCACTCGCACAGCACCAATTTCCTCTCAGGGCCGGCCGCCGGCTGTTCAATTACTCATATGCAAATGCACCTAGGACAAAATGTGATGACTTAATACAAGTCTTCCAGAAAACAACGGATACTTTTCTTTGCGGCGGAGCTAGCAGCCCGAAGGAGCCTGTCACTCCTCTGCCATCCTGCCCCAGATGGATCACTGAATGGACGGACTGGACACGAGCCCGGGGGGGCCCGCCGAGCTCCGAGGACCACGGGAGAGACTGCTCTTGTAATGGAGTCGATCAAACGACAACGGGGATGCAAAGTGACAACGGTGACATGCGCAATGACTACAGACAGACTTCGAAATGACTAATTGTTAATGCGAAATGACACGAGAGGGACGGAAAATGACAACAGGGAGGACCGAGGTGGAAAGTTGCGACGTTCTGTATGTATGTAGGTGGCTCCAAAACTCTTCCGAGGAGACTCCGACTCATTTTGAGGCTGTTTTAAACAGACTGTGGAGACACAAACATATTGCAGCCTTTTTAATTGATCCAAAAATGAACATTTGAGTTCCAGGTGGTGCAGATGGCTGCACAAACCCAGCAAACCATCAACCAGGCTGCCTGCAGAGGAGCACCATTGTCCTGCCTGCTGCCTAAAAAAAAAAAAAAAAAGCCCTCACAAGGTGATTAGGTCTGCTTCACTTGCAAGGCCTTCGCTCCCCAGTACTCACATTGATTGTTTTCTCCTGGCTTGGTAAATAGATGGAAGTCAATACACCCCTACGGTGACGTCAGGGTTCACCTCGCTGCGGGTCTCCAGGGTTTACCAATTAGAGCGCAAGAATGCAGCCAAGGATTTCATTTGCAGCCTAAGCTGTTATTAGTAACGACAGGTGGGTATTGAGTGTGGCGCAACACTGTGCTGAGGAAAATTGTGATAAATGACAGAGGGGAGCCTCTGTCTCTCTAAAGAGCCGTGCAGATAGACGACTGCTGGTCATTAGGAGGGGAGCGGCGAGCGTGCGTGTGGTGTGCGCGGTTTTATGTGTTCCAGGTGGGAAAAGTGAAGATGCAACGCAAAAAAAACCCCAAACTCCTCCTCTCTACTGTTAAAGTCTGTGGAGCCAAATTCATCCACAGGCTCAGAAGTTATTCACATCATCGGTATAAAGGGGAAGGAGGGGAGGTGGTGGTGGTGGTGGTGGTGGAGGGGGGGGGTGCAGCCAGGCAGCCACATCTGTTTACCTTATGGTCGATGATGCCACTGCATCCCTGGAGGAGCGGGAGGTGAGGCTTTGGCACCGTGACGGAGGCTTCCGTGGGCCGACGCAGCTGCTCATGCTGGCGGATGCGCGTGTCGTTGGAGTCCCTGGAAGCGCCGGTGAAGCTGCTGTTGTAGACGAGGAAGAGGCTGGCGCACAGGAGGAGCACGAGGAGGACGGCTATCCCATGGCGCTGGGCACACACGCACACACACACACACACAAACACACAAACACACACACACACAGAGGTCAGCACTGTTGTGCCAGACTGAGTTTGAGCTGCACCTGTACCCAGGCTAAACAGCAAATGTGTAATTATCATCACCATCATCATCTTCCTCATTCTCAGCATCATCATCATCATCATCTTCCTCCTCCCCTCGGACCGTTTGCTTTTCTGTTTTTGACTCCAACTCTCTGAAAGTAATATAACGTGCGAAAAACACTCGAGCACGCAGCTCCTCTCGCCTTTACCGCCAATGTACAAGTGCTACGGAGCTGAAAAGTAACAACTCGCTGTCCACACGGTGCGTGCATGCAAATCGCTGTTCCGCTTCTTTCGGAAGCGTAATCCGCGGCTGCCACACCTCAGAGAAGTAAAACAAGCAGGCAAACAAACAAACTATCAAAGTGAAAGTTTCAGCTTCCTCGGTTGATTCACGTCAAACCACAGACGGCTGATCGAGCTGCTCAACGCTCTGGGCTTGTTTTGTGACACAGAATCGAACAATTATCGAACATAAAGATGTGTTTGGATTTGTTCGCCTCTGTTACCAACGAAACAGTCGAAAGTGAGTTTACTTTTGAGCGAAAAGAAAAGGAGAAAGCTCGCGCATCCCGCGCGCCGAGCCGCGTGCAGCGGCGGAGCTCCGGTGCCAAACGGAGCGCACAGCTGGATGTCCATTGTTCACGTCCTAATCTTTTGATCCGACACTGTACACACAGCGGCATTACGGCGATCGGAGCGCACTTCTCAGAACAACGGCGGATCGCCAAAGCAAACAGTTGGCCACAGGACGACGCGGCGGAGGGGCTTTACCATGGGTGTCTTCATTTTGCGGCGCGCTGTCTCACGGCTGCGGCTCGGTGCGTGTGACTCCACTTTCTGTCATGGTCCAGCCTCCAGATGCTCGCGATCCGGCTCCCCTCCAATCTGTCCGCTCCGTGGCCGCCCGCCCGCCCGCCTGCCTGCTGTCTGTGTCTCCTGACTGGAGCCGAGGCGCAATTCATACGGAGGAGACGGAGGCGACAGATGTTCACTATTGTACTTCTGCTGGGTCTTAACGCCGACCGGGTTCGCGGGGGACGGAGCTTCGGAGGCGAGGCGGCGTTAATTAAAGAGACTACCTGCGAGAGGGCGATAAGGCCGTTTTGTTTAATGGTTATTTCCCACGGAGCGATAGGTATTTGATGGGAATCTGCGCCCGGATTACTGTGAAGTACAGTGAACCCACGCCATGTCATCTTTTGACGGCTGCTGCATAAACATGAGGCGGATTATAAAGCCGAGAGAAAGTTCCAGCGACAGTGGGGACCACATCCCGCAGCACGCGGCATCCCTGTTCCCTCTCTTGTTTCGCGTTTGTGCTTCAAATGTAGCCCGGCCCCATTCCATGTCCCTCCTTACTGCGACTCCGGCAAATCTGGGAGCTGACATTATTTCACCGCACAGCATTTATTCCATGATTTTATCTCAAAAATGAGGATTTTTCTTTTAGCTAAATGCAAAATATATGAGGCTGATAAAACAGATTGAACTGCTTTATTCATGTGCAATTATAATACTGCTGAAACGGCGCAGCCTAATAACACTGCTTTAACATTCACAAGGGTCCTTTTTATTGCATGAAGCCCAACCAGACTTCACATTTCTGCCTAGCAGTGTCGCTAAATTGCATCCCTCTGCTTTCTCTTACTGCTCAGATAGCTCGCTGCACAATGAAGTATTCCTGTTGTCTGTTTCTGAATTACTGACTTACTGCAATCCCCACAATCCTGAGCTTGAAGCTCAGAGGTGTACCGGGCTGATACCATCTCATTTGCACTTTGCTATGAATTGTGGATGGACTTTTCAGCTGGAGCCACTTAAGTCTCAACGTGCAAATGAGATGAATGTTTCTCAGTCCCGCCTTCATGCTTAATTGAACTGAAAGATTTGAGGAGGCGAATCTACGCTGTCTCAGATTGTGGCTGAACTCATCCAGGACTAACATTGACTGTCCAGCAGTCACAGTGTATCAACATGTCCTTTATCTTTTACCCCACACACATTTTTACTTGTTGTTACTTGTTTACTTCTGATGAAAATTGTCATTGTTTTTGGAAAAAGTATTGACCTCTTGAGGTCAATACTTTTTATTCCCATCAAACTGGATCCCTTTTCTCTCACGGACACCTTCAAGAAATAATGTACGATTATCACATTAATGCACCAGTAAAATAAATGGATTCTAACAGATTATACTTTCACAGCATCTGTCAAAATGATAATTCAGACCCTGAAAAATGTGTATCCCCTAGATCTGCAGCAAGAGATTCATACGTATGATCAGATATGTGTGCATTTTAAATGTACTGAGCATTAATATACTCTACACCCACAGGTACACTGAAAGCATTAACATTGACATAGTAATATTCAAGCTTTGAAAATGAGACATGAACAATCAAAAGCAAAAGAAGTCAGAGGGAACAAAATAACATCCTGGCTGTCAACACCAGTTCTATCATGAAGCTCGTGTTTTCAGCCTGGACTGAAAAACTCCTGCTCATCCACCGTTAAGCAGCCAGGCATGTTTGCAACATGCAGGTCCAGCACAAGACCTGAAAGTGATCCCATAATATACATCCAGTCAATGTGGGAGAAGCTGGAAACAGGAGTAATACGGTCACGTCCTGCTGATTAAGGTGAGCGCCTCGCTGCTGCTGCTGCTGCTGCTGCTGCTGCAGCCTGTGCAGACTTGAGCGCAGAGAGGAAATTCATATTTAGACAAAGGAGTAGAAAGATCACATTTTCAGGAAAACAGATTCAAACTCATTTTCAGCTTTGACAGGCCAGGAAAATAGTAGCTTCAGACTTTCATATCAAAAAATAGCTCAGAGAAAACATGCAATATTGCCAAGGTGTGAGCTCTATATATTTTCAGGCATAACAATGTGTCTCTTGTACTTTAGCATTGAGAAGGAACTTTTGGGTGGTAAATCTCCTGTTTCAAAATGTGTATTTCTCCAGATAAAAGCTACACTTTGTGGCGGATGTCCATCTTTGCTCCTGCCATGAATATAAAGGCCACCAGAGGGCGATGTCACAGTAAATCAGGACTGTAGCTTCTGTTTTTGCTCTCCGAAACAGTTCACTTCAATTAAGACGTTTATAAATCCGTCGAGACAACAATGTGCTGACTGATCTAATCGTCCTTCAGATAACAAAAGCACGGAAGGTAAATCTGTATCTGTCTTTTCCTGCTCTGACATCACCCGTTGTGAAATTTCATTGCTGATATTAATCTTGCAGAAAAACGTATTATCTTGATTATCACCAGATCATTTAACTTCGCACAATGATACGATTTCCAGGTACCAGCTCAGCTCGCCCTCATGACTGACGGCAAAAGGAAGCAACAATGCATTTAATTCACAGTGAAGCTGCTGGATGTTTCACCCCCATTTGCTCGTGATTGTGTATAATCTGCTTATGGAGAAAAAAAACCCACAACAGACTCCCCGTGGGAGACGCGAGAGAGACTTCCCAGAAGCAATAACTCACATCACTGCTGCCATCAGAGTCACTGGGGAATGATGTGCAATAACGCAGCTTAAGGTTGGAAGGCTTAACAATAAGGACAACAACAACAATAACGACAACGACAAGAGCGTTCAAAGAGAGCGTTTCTCAGAGAGTGTGGCTTTAAAGTGTGCGCTAGTTGTAGGGCGGTAAAAAGGGCGTGTGGACCTCTGAGCTCTAACGAGCATGTTCGGGAAAATGTCGGGCAATTTTGCAAATCGGCAATATCAGTCATTTTCAAGGGTATCTGCTCCAAAGGTGCTTATGTATTCGTGCAGTCGCTCTGTGGTTGTTTTTCTTTTTTTGGCCAGTGCTTTGATTTTAAGAGTCGAATCCAGATAAAGTTGGTGATGTGAAACTTGGGTATATTCAGCCTCGATGTCCAAACCATTCAGAGCAACATTTCCACAGGATGCAGGCTGCTGTTTTTTTGTTTTTTTGTTCTTTGGGGAAGCAAAACTGAAGGTTAACAGAAGTTTGAACGGGAGAAAACAGGACTTCAGCGTGTTTTCACCAGCACTTAAATCCACCCAGTAGTTTTGCGTTTATCGTGCGATAGCGCGACTGAAAATTATCGCTCAAATCTGGAGGAACAAGCGAATTTGTGGGTGATATCGACATGGAGCGGCTGATTCATCCCCATAAATCAAAACCAGATAAACGCTTCTGGATCTTGTTGTGATGTTTTGTGAGTCTCAGGAATGGACAATGTGGGAGCCAAAATGGTGCAGGGAGACGAATTTCACCAGGAGGTCTTCTGTGTTCCAGCACCACCTTGGAAATACTACAATTATCACAGCACGGATGTCATGTTGCTGTTTGTAAATTATACATGAATCTTTTGTCAGATAAAAGGATCAAACCTCCAGCGTAAGCTCGTGTAAGCCGCTCTGGAGCCAGAAAGACGGGAGTCAGTGAATGCAGCTGCTCCAGCTGAAGTGATACAACCTTTACTATTTGGGTTTTTTTCCCCCCCCTAATTGTGATTGAAAATCAGCTCTACTAATTCTGCTTTTCAAAACACCCAAAGATCCACGAGGGAAACATTGAAGAACTGTCCATCAAAACCTCTGAATATCCTTTGAACTTCAACGCGATTGTTGTTGCTGAACGGGAGCAGCTCGGCTCCAGAAACCTTTACAGTCGCCATCACACCGTCAGCGGTCACACCAATCTAAAGTGCAATCACCACGCAGGCAATCCAGCAGGCCAGCGGTAGCAGTTGCAGGAGCAGCATGTTGATCGATTATCACGGTCGCGGCGATCAGTGTCTGATTGCCAGGACCAGCTGGATGATGATGATGATGATGATGATGATGGCGATGATGGTGGTGGTGGTGGTGTTTAGGCTGCTGCCGGTGCTGAATGGCACGTGGACGGGAGCGGATGCTCGTCACAGAGGAGCGGCCTGCTATCAGCTTGCAGGACGACTCGGGCTCCTCCTCGTTGCCTGTTGTAAGCCGTTACATGGTTGGTTGTCCCGGGTCCACTCGGGCCCATAACTCTCCTCTTTATGATGTCTCTAAACCGCCACAGATCTGTAGCCAGCCTTTGATTTATGAGTGAGCGCTGCTCCCCGCGGTGCTGCGGGGAGGAGGACCTTGACAAGGGAATCTGACTGGCTTTTTGTCCTTTTCCATAATTAGAGAGTACATCCAATTCACCCTGCTCATTACCCCTGGGCCCAGTGACAAATGATGAGCAGGCCTGTTTTAATGCAAGCTCACTGGCTGGCCCGTTATGGGTGAATGAGCAACAGTGCATGCAAGAGGAAAGGAGATGAGGGATGGGCGATGCATTCATAAGATACTTCAATCATCGTATTTAGCTGAATATTAGAAGGGAATTATTAAGCTTTTTCCTGACATCCACCCTGGAAGGGAAGCTGCGCGTGCACCAGCAGGCGGCTAAACACACAGGAGATGATTTAAAAGAAGACAAAAGTGACTTTGAATGTGTTGGCACACTCACTGCAAATATCGTAAACGGGCCGGAGCCGTCCTGCAGTAAATTCTACCTTCATGAAGGTTATGATGTTGATTCAGTTGATCCTTTTGGAGGATGTGTTCCAGCCAGGCCACACTGTGTTTCTGTTAGCTGTTTCTATTCTCTGTTGACCCCGTTTACTGTATATCGACAGGGGGGGCAAAATAATGTGGCACAGCTGAATCATCACCACAACAACAAGTGGTTTTGTTTAGATTGTTGTTGTGGGTATACTCTGATTCCACTGTGTCAATGGCAGCTGGGTTTCAGTCTGAATGGTACAGTCATGGCTAAACGCTTATTTGTTGAAGTTTGACCTCTTTTGATACATAACAATATGAGAAATATTCCAGCCCTGGCTATGTGTCATGTTATGTGTCTTTATGAGCATCTAAAGTCTCCCCGGCCTTCTCAGAGATAATGATTTCTTCCCTATATATATTTTTTTTTTATCAGAGCTTTAAACAAAAACAAACCAACAACAGATGGTTGGAACTGTTTGAATCCACCCGAGTGAAACCAAGATGCTTCCGTATGTCAAGTATCAATTGAACATAAAATTTTACACGACTGTATGTGGAAACGATTATTCGTCTTTACAGCTAACAGATCATTATCACCAGACTGTTTTCTTGTCCTCCCATTTCTACATCCTGCACTCATAAACCTACAATGCACGGCTGCCTCGCCGAGCAAAATCTAATTAAATCCAGAGTGAAGTCAAATTGACATTGATATGCATAATGCAGACTTTTAACTGCGGTCTGCATTAACTTTCCCTGAACACATAGAGGGACTATAACTTTAATCCAGTTATTTAGAACACATTCATGATTTCACTCCCCGCGACTCAAGAAGAAAGGGAACACATTCATTATTACTATCAAAAATGACAAATTAAGAGTAATTCACAGTGAGTGTAGTGAAGGTTTTGAAATATTAATGCTAAACTACTCAACATAAAAAAATCATCAGATTAGAGTAACATTTTACTGTTTTACATGTAACCATCACTGCTGTTCATCAGCAAGGAGGTTTAAACCAGGAAACGTCTTGCTGATGGCCAACAGGACCAAACCACTGCTGCTTCACAGCACGCTGACAAAACAGATGACAGATTATTCTGAAATATTCCCTTTTTCATAAATCTTCATGGGGCAGACGTGTCACATTTCTTGTCTCGGAGTCACTTGATAGATTGAGTTCTACTCCTGATGAACAATTTGGATTCAGCTGTGGGTTGTGGGAGTTCAACCCGAAAATCTTCAGCCAAAGTTTGACCTCCGTCATCTCTGCAGAAATGTGGGACTGGCTCTTTGTGTGATAAACACATTGTTAACCGGTAATAACAGCTGACAGGCCATCGGGTGGGGAATGAATGGATTTTATTAGCAGATGGAACACAAAAAAAAGGAGCCCTTTCATGCTGGTCGGCAGGTAAATTAGAAAACAGATTTGCAGGTCCAGATTCAATTAAATCACCTCAATCACCAGAACTATTCTCATGAAAATAAAGCCCACACAATATTTAATCCTGCCCCTTTACCCAGTAAATTGCAGCCATTATGCCACAATCTGTTCACTTGCTGTGTATTTACAGTTCGTGTAGTGGTGCCGGGACATTGTCCACTTGGGGATTTATTTGTTTTTCCATGTTTTGTTGACTGCAGACGCGTCAAGAATAAGGCGATGGGTGTCCTTTGCTCTGCGCTGGCCTTTAATTAAATTGCTCCCTCAGGCATGATGGGAGAGGGAATCTAGTTTCAGGGGTGACTGGGCCACGGGTAAAGAGGGAGACCCGGCGCTTTGAGAGGGACCGGCTTTGTTGTGTGTCTCTGCTGGAGGCGAGACAAGCTCTCAGACTGACCAGCAGCCCGCGAGGATGCAGCAGGAGCCACCCCTGCACTTTGGGAAGCAGTCAACCTCAAAGCACTCAGAGAAGGTATACTCGGTATATTTTTCATGCTGTTGATCTTTAGAGCCCCCGTGGAGACTTTTGATTTGCAGTCAGGTATCCAACTCGGTCGCAAGCCGGAATAAAAACAACGGAAAAATATGCGTCTGACAAAGAAAGAAGCACAGGATGAAGCCTGAGTTTTTCCTGTAAAACACAAACGGCTTCATCTCCACGTTGAAAACAGAGGAGCTATTTTTGATTTTTGATAATGAAGAGTTTACCAGAAGCAGGTGACGTGCAGGCTCCGTAATGACAATACCGTTTTAGGTGTGTAAATGAAAACTTTGCCCACCCACACATTTACAACTCGTGCAAGAAATTAACATTTGGAAAATTGTTCGTGCTTTGATCAAACATCATCAGGAGAAAAAGCAACAGATTAAGACTCGATTGAAAAGCTTTCAAAAGTAGTTTGATCCTCTAGATAGTCCAGTAGACACACTTGTGCTTCCTTTTACCTTGAAAATAATGTTCACATTTTTTAAAATTTCTTTTATCATCACTTTACTTTTCAAGCTGCTTCTTCTGTTCAAAAGATTATTTATAAAACTTCCCGTTCAAACTCTGCATTGCTGAGGCCTGTTTCGCGGTGACCATTGCAAAATAACTCCAGCCATAACAACAAGATCATTCACTCCCATTATTATGTACATAACTGAGTTCCTCAAAGGCAGAGATCTGAGTGGGGCGAGACTCATTCACCAGTGATCTAAACTGCAGCTGGACAAAGGCCGTGTCATCGAATCTGTTTATGGGAACACGGTGACCTGAACCTGAACCCAGAGTGACAAAAAAAAAAGATCATGACTTGAGACGATCCACAGTCTTTGTCCTTTTCTGTTCTTCCTGAGGTATGTTTCTTTTGTTGCATCTTGCTGCTTAGGCAGCATTGTGGGCTGTAATAAATGTCCATAGCTGCCGCCTTTATTGCTTATTTCAGCCGCAGTGCACAATGATTTTTAACCCAGTTCGGCTAAAGAACTGCAGTTTTCCTCCTCTCTGTTACACCAGACCTGAGAGTAATGCAACCTTTCTCAAAATGTTGTTGTGCTGGCTGCCATTAACGTGTCCGTCCACCATTCCAACTAATGGAAATTCACATTTGGCGTGCCTAAGTGCCTCTTTTAAAGTGCCGCTCCCATTTGCAGCCCCCTCCATTTGAATCTTTATTGAAAGCGGTGCTGAAATCCAAAGAAAATTCCCCCCTTGATGGTTTGTGGTTGGGAGGTAGATTACAGTTTGTGTCCAAGGTAATTTCGGCAGTCAGATACTTTCTCTCCATCCTGATTTCCCAGCAAACAGAACAACCTGGTCTCCTCGCCGCCCGAGCCAAAGTATCGCCGGCCAGACAAATGAAGCCGTTCTGTCTCCTTTTAGCTCCGCTCCCCGGTAATAACTGGCTGAGCTACAGGCCAGGAGTCTGCCTCCCTGAGTTTGGCTGACAATCAGTTTGGCTGAATGAGTATTGGCTAATTACCTTCCTGAATATGATTGTTTATCTGACTTTATGATCTGACTGTGTGCCAGTTCGCCCGCCTGCATGCGAGTCGCTCCGGTGGCAGGCGGCGCCCGCTCCTGACGTGAGCACGAACCCACCAGATGCTCGGGCTGCGAGCTCTGTGCTTCAGCGCTGGCAGCGCGCCACCGCTCCTGCTTCACCAGGCTAATGTAAATGCACTGTCTCATCATCCGAGCCCGCAGGGAAGCACACTCGTCTGCCCCGACATGCTCACTCTCGCAGGGGTGGGGTGGGGATGGGGGGTTGGGGGTGGGGGCGGGGGGGGGAAGCAAGTGGGCCAGATGCTGGGAGAGGCTTCCCGGGTGACGGGGGAGCTATTGGAGGTCAGCAGTGAAGGACTGCAAAACATGGAGCCTGAAATCATTCATAAAGCTGTCTGAGAGGCTGAGCCGCAGCCAAGGCTGTGCCACTTTTTAAACGGCAGTTACTCTTTGGGCTACACGCTGAAATGTGTCATTCAGGATTTTTAAAAATGTCAAATCTTCTTTAACCTCACTCTGAGCTTTGACTCCGCAGCTCTCGCAAAGCAAAAAACGAGAATGGCGCGGAGCTCTTTTATCATGACACAAACATCCTGTTTCTGCACCTGAGTGCAGCGAGAATCGCCGCCCTCTCTGCTGCATCTGACGTGTGTGTGTGTGTGTGTGTGTGTGTGTGTGTGTGTGTGTGTGTGTGTGTGTGTGTGTGTGTGTGTGTGTGT
>JAUESF010000041.1:15771940-15782613 GCA_032274765.1 Malacoctenus tetranemus
AGCTTATCTATAAAGCAGAAAACCGGTGCAGATAGTCGGGGCTTCATTTGGAATAGAGCTGTTTCACAGGAAAGAAAAAAAACTTGTAATCGTTGTTGAATGTCTGACTTTTGTGAATGGTTTTCACCAACGGAGTTTATTGCAGCTTCTCAACGGGAGAAAACTGTGGGTGTACTGGGAGTCTCCCAGGGGAACCTGCATGCAGGAGGATGAATATGAAGCAGGTGTTGTGAAAAGAAGCGTTGTGGGTTGTTTTTTTTTTATTGTCTAGTAAAGTTTCCTTGTCGCCGCGCGCTCGCCGCTTGATCCTCACGCTCTCTGAGAACAGCTGACGCCTCCCAGCAGCGTGTTTGACAGCGCAGTCAGTCACGCCGCTCGGCTGTCACACACGCCGGGACGTCGTCTGCATAAAACCGAACACGCGTGGCGAAATGAATCGAGCAAAGCTGCTGCTGCTAATGTATATGGGGGAATATAAATGGGCTGCAGAGAGGGTGATTGATTGAGATGAGTGAAGATGAGACCTTTTAGAACAATTCAATTACCTCCAGGCCCTCAGGAAATGTAGGATGTTATAAACTTTGATTACATCAAGGTTGATGAAAGGATGGGAGGAGATGGTTGTAAACAGGAACATTAACTGAGACATTATTTAGCTAGAGGTCGTATATTACACAAACTGAGCTCAAGTTGATGTCGAACACTTATTCCTGCTATTAGAAGTAGTTGAATTATGACGCGGACGATCCAACGAGCCCCCGCCAACGAATAAACAGGAGCTTAGCGATATATAACAAGGCCGAGATTTATTTCGGTGCAGCTAAAGCTGCAATTAGCCACGGCTGATTGTTTTCTGTTTGCCTCAGATGATCTGAAAATCGTTGACATTTAGTGCCAGCGCGAAACACTTTATCCTTCCAACGCTGCTCACCGCTGACAGGCTCGATATGCCGAGGGAAAGTCAAGACGGGAGGATGAGCGACGACAGGAGGAGGTGGGTGTGATCAATATACACGTGTGGTAATTAGTGTTGCTCTCATATTTCTTTAGGGGAGGTGGGCGTAAAAGAAAAGTAGCGATCACAGTGATGTCTGCTCCATGCAAGCCATTTAAACAAAAAAAGCACCGGAGTGGTTACAGGGATATATGGCGAGAGAGCCTTCGAGAGACCTGCGTGGTGTTAATTAAAACACAACGCACTCCCTCATATTTGGTGAACTTTTCAGCGTGAGAGATTTACTTGAATCCGGTGGACGAGAGAAGAAAAATCGAGCGGGCAGCTCCCTCCCACTCTCCCTTCTAACTGTGAAAAAAACCCCAACCTGGACACACGTTCTGGACCTGCCGGCCTCGCTGAAACCTGTGATGTTTCGCCAATTAACAGGCCCCGCGGAAGAAATAGCAGGAGCGCAACCCAAAGTGGCCTCGACGGAGTCCGGGGAGGGAAAAAAAAAAAAAGCGCCTCTCATTTCATCCGCCGGCCTCATGAAACATGTAAAATGACATCTGAAGGCGCAAACAAACACACTGACTGAGCCTCGCACAGCTGGAGACGGCGCTCGAGGGAAGGTGATATGTTAGGATGTGTTTTGACTCGATGTTTCGCCGTGCTCCCCTGACTAATTGGCTGCAGCTGTCAACACACAACAAAATGGTCATTAGTGCAAACAGATCAGCGCAACATTTTGTGAGAAGCGGGCAGGGGGGTTGGTGGGGGGACGGGGGGGGGGGGCGAAAGCCCATGTCAGAAACGGGGGTTAATTAGGTTCACTCGCTTAGTCGAACAAGCTTCGCGTTCGGCCGATGCACAATCCCGATCTGGACAGGTGTCAGTGCCTGAGGGCGCAAGAAGTGATCCAAATGAAATGAAAACACAAAAAACACAAGAGGAAATTATTCCCATTAGTTTCAACAGTTAAACTTTGTCAAGAAACATGTGTCATCCTGGGGTCATGGTGCAAAACCAGGGAGCTGATCGTCACTGAATCGTCACTGACACCTGAATCTGGTCAGACTGACCGTCCACGTCGTGACACTGAGGAAGAGCGAGCAAGGGAACAACAGGAGGAGATTCTGTTGTTTCTGTCTTCACATAAAGTGCAGCGTCGGTCCGATTGGGGGTCTGATTCCCGTCCCACCCTGCTGGTATCAAAGTGCCCTCCAGCAAGACACGGAATCCAAGGTCACTCCCAAAAGCGCGCGAGC
Organism: Malacoctenus tetranemus; assembly: GCA_032274765.1. NCBI lineage: Eukaryota > Metazoa > Chordata > Actinopteri > Blenniiformes > Labrisomidae > Malacoctenus > Malacoctenus tetranemus. Next base: position 15,774,146 of record JAUESF010000041.1, read on the forward strand.
AACCTTGCGTGGCCGCTGTCGGTGTATGAAGGAATGTGACAGTGATCTGCTGAAGCGAAGTCGCTCACTGATCGTTTTATCACACAACGCAAGCGACGAGAAAATGTGTTTTGAAACGAAATTCGAGCAGATATTTGCGCTTTTCTTCCTCTCCCTTTTTCTCCTCCTTCTCGCGTCTCTCACGTTCCGTAATTACCTCGGCGAGTGTCCCTGAGCCACCATAATGGTTCGTAGCGTCGCACCATCTGGCCCTGGAGAGCAAATCCTGCCGCAAATATGTTCCAGAGGTCAAACACTCTGCAAGAACAAATTTGCAAACACTAAATTGAAAAGATTCCAGTTGTCGCGATGACCTTGTGCAGCGTCGCTGTGCACATAACAGAAAGCACTAATGCGAGCCAGCTGCCAGGAAAACCAAAAAAAAAAAGGGAAATGGCACAGGAGGGGTGGGGGTGGGGGTGGGCGGAGGGGGGGGGGCAAATTAAGTAAATAAGGGGTCAGACTGGGATTTAATTGAATTCTCGTGCAGTCAAGGCAACAGTCAGGTGAAAATGGCGGCTCGGCTTTCCCTCTTCCAGGTGAGGCAGACTGAATAAGTTATTTTCTCCATTTAGCCTACGGCCCATTAGTTTCTCTGTTGTTGTAAGCGAGTGCAAATTACATCATGTCCATTACTCCCGTTGCTCAGAACGCGCGCTCGCTGTGCGGCTCCACCCGGCACTTCTGAGAAATGAATGGGCTTTGGAGCCGCACTCACAGCTATTTAGTTATTAGTTAATACATCAGCCGTGTCATTGTACTGTCTGAGGCTCTCATAAAGAAGACTGAAGAGCTTGCTGATTTGATGTGGTCAGCTCACAATGCTTCCGCCCAGCACTTTGCTTTATTATCTTTTTGTATGATTTGCATGTAGTGTGATCGAACACAATGGAGCAGAATCAGCCGTGTGGAAGTTTTAGGCTCGAAAAAGGAGAAAGAAAGCAGAAATCGTTTCTTCTTGGATGAATGTGGAGGGGGGCGGGGCAGCTAATGCTGTCTGCTCTACAGAGGGGGGGGGGGCTCCAGACCCCGCTGCCTTCGGTCACGGACCATGCTGTGAAAAAAAAATTAGGACCCATTTATGTAAGGCGTCATCCTGCGCAGCATCCGTTTCAATCCCAATCATGGATGCTGCTGTCAGTGAACACAGACGCAAATGATCTGAGGAGGATTTGGTGGAACGGACGGAACACGCAGGACCCGACGTGTCCGAGCGTCCCCGCCTCGTTCGATTCGACTCCGACTGTCCCCCGAGCTCCGCACAAAACTGCCGCGGTGCCCCTTTAATTTTCCGTCTCGATACTTTATTCATTAGTGGGGCATAAAATCCGCAAATATGGGCGTTATTATTTCAAACTGGTGTTCGTTTATGCGGAGGTTACATAAAAAGTGAAAGTCCCAGAAAGGGCCTGGACTCAGCACATCTCTGCTCCTCTACGGATGTTCTGGGAAATCTCATGAGACGCCAGATTTAAGATGACAGCTCAGCTTTGGCTCCATTCATATAACACGATCGCATTTCACCAGGCCTCTTCCACTCTCTACGTTTTCTGCTTACACAGTTTTGTTTTGAAAGGAAACTATTCAGAAAAAGGAGGTGTGTGTGTGTGTTTTTTTTAAAACGGTTTCCTTTAATCCCCGCAAAAAAGACGACAGACGGCAACACCAGTAAAAATAAAAACATCCACAATATACCTTATTTTAGCTAATACAGAAACAGCAAATGACTGAACAACACATTTAATCACTACTTTTGTTTTCTTTTAAAAACAACATGTACATTTCAATAACCTGCAACAATCCATGCAGCATTTGGACGTCTTTTTTTCACTGCTGATCAAAAGAAGCGTGTTAGCTGTGTTAGCAGAAACATCTCCTCTCTCCTCGTGACAACCTCAGTGTTATATTACATTCAATGCAACGCAACCGCACTCAAAGTTACACATTTCACAAGGACACTTGACCTGAAAATGAGAAACGGAAAGTGCTCCACGATACAAATACACAGTTCGGACATGCACCCGGGAAAAACAAATACATAACAACATAATGAGGTTTTTTTTTTTCTTCTTCTTCTCTCTCAGATTAAGAAAGCACTTTGAGAAAATGGCAACGATGCTCAGGAAAGAGTGAGTTACTGAGATGCTACATATAAAAAATACGTAAGAAGTTTAGGGAAGGCTTCGGGAAAAAAAGACCTCCCAACTAAAGAAAAGTAATCTCGAGTAATCACAGTGATAAAAGAAAGAAAATGAATGATGGAATCAGTGAACGATGAGATACACAACTTTTTTTTCCTGCAGGCTGCTGCTTCAGTCAGGACGATTAAAAACACTTTTTTATCTTTTTGTCGAGTGAAGAAACCTTAAACTCGCCTTCAGACATTCGCGGATTCATCTTCCTTCATTTGCACACACAATATGCAGCAAGAGAAGAAGCAACCACGAGTTGTTTCCCGGCAAACTCTGGAAAAGACGGGGTGATTTCATGACTGCGTGGCTGGAAAAGTCAAAGCCGGAAATCACCAAAACTCACAACGAAACAAAAGTTGAAAGACCAAAAAAAGCAAAAAGTGTGAGTGGAGCGTAAAGCTGAGGAGGTTCTCCTTGGTGGCACGCTGGGTGGGTTTTCTAACCGTGAATATGTAAGACCTGCGACTGAGTGTCGGTTGTGGCAAGAGACACTGGCCGAGTTCACACAGCAAGTTGTGACGACGCGCTACAGCGACGGCTGTAACAAAGAAGCCGTCAAACGGGCAGAGTGGAGAGCAGAGGACACCTGGTTCACCTGACGAAGGCTGTTTGACCTCCCAGAGTGTGAAATGAAGGGAAATACGCAGCTCTGTAGCCGAAAGCTGCACGAGAACATCGGCCTCGCATCCAAATCGTTAGGTTTGAAGCAGATTTGTAGTAAAGCATGAACATCAGGAGAACATCAGGAGTGTTCGTTGGAAGCTTGAGTGACCTCTGGAGTGACTCAGACTTGTTTACAGTCTTAAAACGCAGCAAATCTTTTCACAATTAACAATTAAAATAGAACGAGTCTCTTTTGATTCTTTTCACTCATTTAAAGACACTTTTCCACTAAAAGGACAAATAAAATCTTGCAAGCGAAAGCATCTTCTTTGCCTCCAACTCTGCCCACACTGTTATTCATGATGTGACTACAGTTCCCTTCTTGTGCGCTACAGATGATTCATGGGTGCCTATAAGAGGGCGTATTCTCCATATTATACTGTATAATGCATCCTTGGGTATTCTTGCAGGGCTGCCTGCGCAGAACAATGGGGTGTTTGTTGAACGCGAAACAAAGGGGGTGCAGCCAAAGCAGAGAACAACACCGCACCGCAAACCAGGGCGTTAAAACAAATAAAAGGCAACCGTCATTAGATTAAAAACACGCCACTAAAAAAAAAAGGGGGGGGGGTGGGGGACGAGGACGATGAGCGGAGAGGACGGCGCTCTTCCTGCGCACGTGAATATCAAACAAACCTGGAAATGATTCATGAAACGCGCTCCAAAAAAAAAAAGACTGCCCGACAAAACACGAGTCGCGTCTAAACTCGGGCCGCAAACGACAAACAGGGTGTGGTGGACGCACGGCTGTGGAGGTAAGAGCGACCGGTGCACAGCTGCCAGAGGACTGCACAATCACAGGCTGAGGGTGAACGTGTAACAGATGTCCGTGAATCATATCACATGCACGGCATATGATACGATTCTACCATTCAGATTCTATGGCTGTTCTCCCTCAGAGACAGAAAAAAAGAAGGTATAATTTCATCCCCCTCCCCTCCCCCCTCCCCCCTCCACCCCCCCCCCCCCTTCTCACAGCCCAGATCTCATATTCACGCTCTGATACTTCACACACTCCTCGATGTGTGGATGCGGTGGACGCTTTGATCCGCGGCCGCTCGCCGTGCTGCGGTACATCGTACCTCTGGAGCGCGCGGCGTCCCCGAGGAAATCGGACCACTGACCCCCGCTGTGCGAGGACCGTCTCCTTTCTGCCCGGCGACGCCGGGAGGAATTTAAACGAGGACTCTTTTTCTTTTTTTTTTTTTTGGAACATTTTGCTGATGCAGCTTGCTCGACTTCCAATGAGTGACAAGGTGACGGCGAGTGGAAGGGATGTGTCGCGCTCGCCATGCAGAACTGAAGATGTGATAATGACCTGAATGCCGTTTAACCCGTCTGGAAACGGGCAGCTGATGCGCAGGGGGGGCGGGGGGGGAGGTGGAGGTGGAGGGTGGAGGTGGAGGGAGGGGTGGAAAACAGGATTTGGGTGATTTGAAGGTCAGAAACTCAACAGCAGCTGAAACAAAACGGGGCTGGAATCAACAACGAGCGCCACAAACCACCACACCACTGCGCTCGCTCAGTCACTGCTGCCGAACGATCGGCAGCACATGCGTACATGTGCAAATGTAGAAATGTAGACGTAGAAATGAAGCCACGAGGCAGGAAACACTGAAAAGCTATTATCTATCACAGGAGCAGAGAGAAAGAAGTGACATGACGGGCACAGGTTCACTGGGATGTGTGTCCTTGAGCCAGACGCTCCACTTTGTTTCCTGGGAAACAAGTGAAGGAGAGTTTCTGATAATTGAAGATTTCCCTTTAGGGAACGCGATGAGCCATCAATAATGAAAGACGTTTTTTTTAAATGTTACTTTTAAACGAAATTATTTGAATCTAACTTTCACTTTTTACAGTCAGTTTGTGCCAGAGGTCAATCGAGAGTGTGAGTTATTAGAATTCCTGCTTTGACTTGACGACTCTCTGTCACCGCACAGCAAACATAGAAGAGGAGCTGTGACAAGGTTTTTTTTCCCCGTTTGTCTAAACACCGACGCGACTTCTGACTTCTCCTCTCATGCCTCGATGTGTCAATGCAGAGCTGTTGAGGATTTAGTGACGTTTATAACCACCTTGAAGTGTCCACGTTGTTTGAATTGTACCTGTGTTGAAAAGGCAACACGAAATCTGGTCTTGACCAGAGATGCTGTTATTTTTGAGGAGCATTACTATCTCAGTGTAGTTTCAGCATCTTCTCTCAATTTCTTCTCATTCTGTCCGTGGCAGCCAGATGCTGTAATGCTCCTAAACGAACCCTGTTTGCACATGTTGGGACTCAGGTTTGTAATGGCTATCTATCAACCAAATAGCCGTAGAGAGGTGAGTTGGTTCTGTCCGACGCGCTTAGTGAAAAAAAACCCAAAAAGGAGGCCGTACGATGCATTCTAGGGTCAATCATAAGGTTGCAAAGCAAAAAGCGGAAAAGCGGTAATGCCCAAAAACAATAAAGCGAAAAACACAATAAAGCGAAATAAAGCGCAATAAAGCGGTCAACAGAAATTATAGGCTCCAACTTCTCTCTGAACAAACAAATCCTTCACAATCAGACCCAGGTGTACGTATCACTCCTAATCTCACCTCTGTGACACACCCAAAACCACACCTCCAACCACTCCTCACACACCCACACCCTACAAGTGCCCCCAAGTGACCATGTGGCAGAAGAGCAAGCAACAATACTTCTTGCTCTTACAAGGTTGTTTCTCTGAGTCGATCACTGACGAGACCGATCGAATTTCAAAGTTTGGAGACGAAACCTGCGATGAAAGCTTCACATGGGCCGGCACGTTACTCATGGCAGAGTGCAGATGCATTTGTTTCAGGCGAATGAGTTTCCAAGCTGAGAATCAGCCCAGTTTTGAACAATGTCACATGATTACTGACCTGCAAATCACCACATCACTGCTCAGGAACATGTGAGCTCCACTCTGTGCGTGCGTGTCTGTGTGTGTCTGTGTATGTGTGTGTCGCTGAAGCTCAGCTGCACTTCATTACAGTCGGCTTGGACTCTGTGCATCAAGTCGCCTAAATTAGAAGTCTTTGCCTCCTTCTGGTCGACCCCATTGGGCTGCAGCTCTGACCAGGACACTAATCACAGCCTCGGGGGGTGGGGGGGGTGGGGGTGGGGGGGTGGAGTCATGGTCAGAGCCCTTCACTGCTACCAGCCATTCTACACACCTCAGCACTCCGCTGATTACTCTTCAGTGTCCAGGAAGAAATGCATTCAAATGCAACAGCCCGAGCCAGCAGAGACAAATGGGAGGACGTGTCCACACCGCGGTGCTTCACACAAAGAGGCACAAAGGTGCATGGAAATATGAGCGAGCAAGGGAGCGGCAGCATCTTCCTCTGTGTCCATACGATGAACTGCAGAGTCTTTTGCAGGCACAAAATGACAATAGAATACAATTAATCTGAAACGGTCCGACTGCACACACGAATCTTCCCTCTGCAGGGTCACAGATACTCAACTCCTTCCGTGAGGATGGAGATTCTGATTGCACATTGCTCTCTGCGCTGTGATGCTCACATTGTCGATGGCACACTGTTCAAGAGCTCGACGAACTTCTCACTGCAGAATAAATTAGTAAAACCACCCCGGCAGCAAGCCGACACTACGACATCTCTGGAAATTATTTTCCGATTTAAAAAAAACAAACAAACAAACAAACAAGATGACATCTTAAGGTTGTGTGAGTCGAGACATTACGTCTACACAAAGCTGGTTTACATCTTCAGTTCTGGTTTTACCTCAGAGTTGTGTGTGTGTGTGTGTGTGTGTGCGGGGGGGGGGTTCTGGTGTATTTTCACTTTTTGAATGACCTTGTTTGCTGAAGCAACTTTGACCGGTGCTGCGTAGATTGGAACCGACAGAGCATCTGCCTCCAATACTCCGTCAGTCAGCGCTGAGGGCCCGAATGATGCTCGTTAGAGATTAATTACATCCTGACAGAAGACGAACGCGCGGAGCAAACGGAGGAGATGAGCTCGTCCCCGTCGGCGAGACTCGCCTCCGCGGTGCCGCCGCTCTTCTTCAGCCACAGCCCCGGCCAAACCAAATGCTAATTCAGCCTCCGTGATGTGAAGCGCCCTGCGGTCATGTGCGCCGCCGAGGTCACTGCGAGCCGACGGACGCTCGTTTCTTCTCTTTTCCAGCTCGAGCCCTCCCTTCCCCTGGCTGGACTCACAGAGCAGCGAGCGGATCAATCAGTCAGTGCGGAGCGCCGCACCGCGCACAATCTTTAGCTCTAGATTTCAGGAGAAGGCGACTTGATATTTGAATAGCAGGCGATATGTCAGTCCTGCCCGCTGCTCAGATTAGTCTAGTGTGATGGAGTGTCCTGATTCAGCAAGCAGGACTCTGTTAAAAAAAAAAAACAACCTTTATAAACCGATATGTTGTGGAATTCGCGCCAAACCCTAACTTGTGTTTGTTACGGTTATTGCAGAGATTTCTGGGACCTCTGGGCGTTGATGAGAGACGCCGCCAGTGAGATGCACGCACGGACTCGGCCGGGGTCACGACAGCTGCCACGGGGGGTTGAAGAACTTGATGGCGTGAGTCTTGGCCCACTTGGCGAACACAGACTTCTCGGTGACGAAGCGATGTCCACCATAGGGGGCGCTCTCGTGGAGGAGGTACTCCGCGCATTCGTCCCGGCTGCCCGGCTCGTAGTAGTGGTAAGGGACCTTTTTGTAGCCCTTCGTCCTGGATGAAGGAGAAGAGGTAGAAAGGAAATAAGAGCCCAGCTTGCAATTCAATCATCAAGAGTGAGTCACAAATATGAAAGAAGAATTCGGCCACAGAATTGAAGGTGTTTGACGAGAACGTCTGTACAGGTGGGAAAAGCAGTGTGAAGCCTCCTGCATGTTCAGACGTGCTGCGTAACCTGATGGATTTCATTCAACGGCCTTTTTTTTTTTTCTCTCTCAGGAGAATTTTTTCCACTTGTTCCTAAAAGTTTTCTGAAGAGAGTTGGAACGTTCTCCTGCTGCTCTGCACTAAATCACAGGTACGAATTGGGGTTGTTGAGATTTATAGTTTAATATCTTAATGTCACGCTGGTGGGACCTACTGAGAACACACTGAGCTGTACGCGGCCCCGAAACTAAAACGAGTTTGACACCTCGACCTAAAGATTTACACAATAAATACACATTTAATGTGATGACACAGTTTTATTGCATTATTTCTGCTCAATTACGCCCTGCCACCATCGGTTCAGTAGCGCTGTGACGATCTTTCTCGGTTGTTTGTCACATCAGACTGCTCCTCATTGAGGACGTTGTTGTGCTGCTAAATATCTTCTCTTTCTAACACTTTAGGAACAAACTGCGTCCTTGGACATGACAGCTCAAAGGAGTTATTATTTGAGGAAACAAACAAACCAAATTAACAAACGATTAAACTGCAGCTTTTTGGAGCGACGTTGCTTAATGTGAAGTGATTCTCCCACAAAGTCCTTCACTCAGCAGGTTTTACTGATTTGATAAGAAAGCTGCGCTTAATTAAACTGCGCGTACTCGTGAAACGAATCGTCAACATTCAGCTTCCAAACCGAATCTGAAACC
>JAUESF010000041.1:15795841-15824279 GCA_032274765.1 Malacoctenus tetranemus
GTGTGTGTGTGTGTGTGTGTGTGTGTGTGTGTGTGTGTGTGTGTGTGTGTGTGTGTGTGTGTGTGTGCGCGCGTGTGCGCGAGCGCGCGTCGCCCGCGCAGCCTCTGCGATTCAGAAGTTGGTGGCAGGTTACAGCGCTCTGACAGGTCGTCCCCTGCAGACTGTGTGCTGTTAGCATGATCCAGACTGCTGTGTTGGCTGACACTCTGCATGTGGAGAACATCCATCATCCTAACCACTCTCAGCATTTGTCCCCTGTCACATTTACAGAAAAAGCATACACACTCTCTCTCTCACACTCACACACACACACACATACACAAACATCCTAATGACCGGCCAGATGGTGCTAAATAGCGAAAGCCAAAAAATAACATATTTTCCTGCTCTCGGCCTCCCTTCTGCAACCACACAGCGCCGCTTCTCCCTCCTGACACGCACGGCGCTCATGGCGAGGGGGTTTCCACTGATGTGCTCGTCTCCGCCCGGCAACCAGCACTTTAATAATTCTCTCAGAGCAGAAGAAGGCATCTGATGCTTTTATGCCCACCACCACCACCGCTGCAGTTTTCTCTCATTAATTTCTCAGCACCCCAGTGAGTCTGAGTCAAAGGCTTTGAGGAGAAGACAACATGCTTAACATCTTAATCCGTGTCTCCTCAGGTCAGAGGTGAGTGTGTCTGGACAGCACCCCGTCCTCCTGTATGTCCTACGGCCAAATAAAGGCATCATTTGGTCTGCTTTTAAAGCCCTAATGCTCTGTTCTGATTCATAAATCAGAGTCGTTCAGAGTGATTAAATTCATTACAGACCTGCGAGCAGCTTTGATAATAAATCATAATTAACTCCGCGCTCGTTCCTAAAATCGACTGCTGCCAGGTACTATTACCTTCCATGAAAAGATCTAGAGACTGACAAACTCTTTGAAATTTTTCAGCATGATTAAAATTATTAGACTCCTGATTTTCTCCCGTCAAAGGATGAAGTAGACAATATTTTTTACAAGCGAAAAATCGAGTCGGTGTGTGATGGTGCAATATTGTTTTCATTTATGCCTTCAGTTCAAATATTAGCACTTCAATGCCTCCAAATTGAGTCAAAAGTAGTCCGCTTGCACTGGTGCTTTCACACGATCCCCCGCCCACAGATAATTCCGCTGTTTCAGTCGCGTTCTGGCTCGAGCTTCAAAGCAGACTTCTCCTCTCAAACAACTGGGCAGAGATTTCAAACTGATTGGATAACCTCCTTCCTCATCTTGAGAGACAAAGGCAGATTAGTCAACTGCAGTTCAGCTGTGAATCAATGTGCGCCACACACGCGAACCGCCACCTTTTTATAATGCATTCAGTATCTGTGCTAATCCTCAGCATCACACAAAGAGCAGAACAGAACATCCCTGCTTGGGTTCAAGTCATTTCAACATTTTCAGCGATCAATAGCTCGCGCTGTGTGCCAGAACTGTGCGTCTTTTTCAGCTTTCAATGTCTGCTCTTATCTATGTCATTGTACATTTTGAGAAGAAGCCACAATGAAACCCTTATTCTCTAACTGCACTGAGACAACCACAAACATTATATACAAATGAAACATGTGCCTTAACAACGGCCTCGTGGAACTTTAATCTTGGGAACATTCAGCAGCTGTCAGTTTATAAGAGCTGCTATTTTCGCATCTTCTGTACTTGCTTTAGGTTTTAAAGAATAAAAAGAGATTTTTCTCACAGATGAGAAAACAACATGCACCATTTTAAAAACATGGCCAAAGTTTGTGCACTTGCAAGTTCAAGATCAAATTTATTAACCAGAAATTTTAAGGAAAACCAACCGATCGCTAAAGCGTCAAGTGGTCACTGATGCCTGATTGATCCTCTAAGTTTGGCTCTGGTCCACAGTCAAACATTTCCCATTTATAGTTGGCCAGACTGTCGACAACATCACATGTCCAAGAAATACAGTTAGATCCTGAAAGCGTCTACATTTAACAAACTTTTCTACTTAACAAAAGTAGTGAGATGCGAGCGTGAACTAATCTTTTGTTTGATGGAATTACTGCCATCTGCTGTTGAGTTTTGGGTCCTACAACCAAATTGTGACCCCACTAGTTCCTTTGGTGGGCCTTGATTTGGCCCACGGGCCACATGTTGGACCCCCTGCTATAAGACGATGATTTCTACAGAGGCGCCAACAACCCCCCTTTGAGAGCACGCAAACGGGTGAGAGGAAGAAATGTCAAATTTAGAGTTGCACTTTTGAAAAAATTCATCATCCGAGGATCATGAGTCTCAATGTCAACCGCTCCTTCATGACAAAAGTGTCCGACTGACTCGCGTTAGCATACGTAAAAAATGAACCCACCTGCACAATAATGAAGACTTTACGGCGTCTCGTCTGATGAAACTTTTTGTTCCGTCTCCGAGATAAATCATGCAGCCACTACTTTAATACCTTGATGCTCCTTCTCGATCATCAGCAATCACGAGGGGGAGCAGGTGTCAGAATTACAGTGTCTGGCTGCACTAAACATTGTGTATGCGCTCTTTCACATGCGCCACTCGTGGGCTGGTAATGAGTATGTGCTGTGGTGTCATGGCAACAGACCAGCTGTCAACCAATAATCTTTCCACAACCCACCTGTCACCTGTCAACCGCCGCTGTAAATGGCAGGTTTGGATTTTAATTGACTGTGAGAAGAACAGAAATCACTGCAACATCAAAAGCAGGAGGAAGTTAAAAACACTCCTCTCCAGCACCAAAGCCAAACTGAGCTCATTCTGGTTAAACGCCGGCATTATTTAGATCACCGTGGTTTTTTTTCTCTCCTTTTTATTTCTTCACTGACGGTAACAACATCGATGTTTTTTCATGCTCCTTTTAGCTCAAAACCTAATGCATCCCAATTCGGTAAAGTCTGTGTGCACATTCAGTTGTGCATGTAATGTGCTGCTTTTATTTCTGTTCGTTCGTGTCTTTCTTTTCTTCTTTTTTTAACAAAGAAATCCTTCAGAAACTAAATGTGAACTGGAGGCTGCATTTGTTTTTGTCCAGACTGATATTCTGACAGGAGAAGATTAGAGCGCCAGTTCAAGCGGAGTTCAAGGAACAACTTTTGACACATCCGCAGACTTAACACCTAGAAAACACCTCGGAAAAAGAGTGTGCGCGCATCCGGCATGATATCCAGGTCGGATGTGGGACGCGGGAGTCAATCAGAGGCAAAAAGTATCTGTCTGCTCGCTGAATTGCTGCTCCCAAATTGGTATTAGACCGTAAGAGGCACCAATTACACACTTTTCAATTATTAAAAGAAAATTTCTTACAGAATATAAATGGAACGGTATTTATCGCCACGGCTTCAAAGAAGTAACAAGACATTGCACCCTGCAGCCTCAATCTGCTGCCTGCTTACAGTCGGAGCAGAGTTGTAGGTGATGCAAGTCAACGAACAGACAATGGGTTTCTTCAAACGAAAGACTAATCAGAAAAATAAATTGGCCACGTACAAACAAAAACAGTCGTAAACTCAACCAGCCGTTGCATCGTGAAAGAGTCCCTCTGTGGTCTTTTTCATTGGAATCAAACTGTTGTTTTTGACTGTGTTCGTCCAAACATCCATCCTGGAGTCAAACTATGACAGGAATGTCTCCTGGTTTACTGGCAGGACTCTGAGGTGGTCCTGTGATGTAGCGGCGCTTTTGGTTACACAGTGAAACCGGGTCCCTCCTGGTTTAAACCGAGTTTCTGACGATGCAAGAATGGGAAGCTCTAACAGTGGTTCAGGCAAAAACAGCAATAATTTGCATTGTTTCGGTATTTTCGACATGTTTATCTGTTTATCTGCAGCTCTGTTGCTACGCCTGAAGGATGCTGAAATAAAAACTTTGCATCTTTTATTTTTTTTTCAAATGACATACTTTTTCAGCTAATTAGTTGTTGCATCAGTTTCTATATTAAAAAGAAATCCGGCCATAAACTAAAATAGAGGTCGGTGGCGGCTCCAATTCCAACTGGTGGCCATAAACTAAAGCGTAAATCAGTTCAGCACAGCAGAAATGAGTTGCAAATGTCATTCGGGGAGGAACTTCATGCGGTTCATTCAATTATATCTTGATGTAAAGAAATCTGGACTCCAAGATAAGCTTATTAGCTCCACTTATCAAAGCTCTGACAAACAGCCCGGAGTAACTGAATCCCATCGTTATCCGAGACCCGAGCCGAGACCTTTCCCCACTTCACAGGAGGAAGCAGCATTTGTTTTGCAACAAAAAAAAGACGATGAAGTGTCTGATTTATGCATAATTCAAAGTGAGTATCAAACGTCTTAGACACGAAAGCCCTCGTTCCCGTTGAGAGGTTTATCTCACCGAGTTAGAGGAAAGTCTTCACTCCACCGCGGCTAACAGCCTTTGCTCTTAAAAGACACGGACGTGTTAGTGCCACGTTTCACTCGCCAGACACGGCAACAACACAGTCTTTCTGCATCTTTGACAGTCAGCCGTAAACAATTTATGAAGGTTTATTTTGTGGAACGAGCTGAGCAACAAATGGCCGAAGGTCGGAGGAGGTGAGACGGCGTCTGAATAGGTTTGTTAAAGATGCACAGTTTTTACGAGTCCAACGAGAGCGCAGAAAACATCGTGAGATAAGTAGCAGACTCTGAAAGCCCGCCGCAGCCCATTCAACATGTTAATGGGATGTCTGTCCAGGTCCCGGGGAATAAAAACCAAGGATTAGCAAAACAGATGAGGACCAACCTGAGTGATTTCTCCTGGGACGCAGCTCAGGACAAAGACCTCAGATCCAGAATTACACACAGAACTACTGATTATCATTGATTTAGAGCTCAATAATCAATTCATCTCACTTGTTCCGTTGAATTATTTCGAGTCCTCGTGGGCGTCACACCTTTGCAGAGCTTCACAATAGGGAGTAATACTAATAACCGCGGTGCCATTAAGCGCTCCCCGGCTGCTCTTAAGCCACGCCAGGTCGTCTCTCGTACAGTAAAGAAGATTTATGGAGGCTCACGGAGAGATGTGCGACGACCTCAATATGCAACACGCTCTCGCTCCGAGTTTCACAGGCGGCTCGCAGGGCATGCTGCTCCGACTTTACATTTTCATGTTCATCACACTACATTATGCTGATGGCAAATGATTCTGCTCACAAATCAGAGCCCTGACAGGTGTGACAGATGGAATAATGAAGTGATCACTCTTCCTTTAACGCCTAATGCATGCGCTAATGTGCCATTTTTACACAAAGCCAGCTCGCTCACAGAGTCACGTTTTATAGGTCTCCGTATGCGGCATATTCACTCCAGAGTTTACAAATGTTGTGAGTTTTCCTCTGTGAAAACACTTCAAAACTTTGGACCCTGGCTGATTTAGTGCCAGTTCTTTGTACTTTCTCAGAATCGCTTGTTGACATGTTGACAAACTTTGGATGACGGATAAAATCCTTGAACAGCATTTGAAGGGGGGGGGGCGGGCGGGGGCGCATGGTGGGGTGGTGCTAGCGCTCTCGCCCCACTGGGGCCTTCGTGTACAGGGTTTACATGTTCTGCCCATGTGAGTGTTTCCAGTCCAAAAACATGCATGAGGTCAACTGGTCACTCTAAACTTTGTTTCACAGCCTTAAAACAGAGCAGCTATCTCGCTGTGAGGAGCTAATAAAACACGATTTCAACCCATCGATTAAAACATTTTTGCTATTTTCCTATTTTTAATAAACTTTAGTTTCCTGTCAAATGAAGAAACTTGCTGCTGCAGCCTTGAATTGTTTGCTGGACATGGTGTTGACCTGCAGTCTTGAGAAAGCGATAGATTAAGACTCATTTCTAAAGTCAGGTCATATTATGCTTATGTTGATCTGGGACCCGTAGAACATGTCAGAGGTTCAGACTCTCTGGAGGCGGCAAACCACAAAGAAACCCATTTATGCCAAGCCGAGAAGTCTCGTTTGTATTACTATGATTTGTGTGTTGGCGCATTTAAAAATCGACAAATGCGATGCAGTAAAGCTGGTAGCTCGCTGATTGAAAAGAGGCCTGAAAGCTGGTGTTTGTCAGGCAAAGAAAAGCATTGAATTATTATTTGTCACCGGGTGAGAAAGTCCCGGAAGAACAGGCGGCGCTCTGTTTGGAGAGACGAGGGCTTGACAATTTTACAAGCAGATTTTAATACCGCTGCCAAGAGGTGATTGCTTCCCTTTTCACACAGTGTTGTACAACCATAATCTGAAGTGACTCGTTCCCATTTAATTTGAAGCCAAACTTATAACACAACGTCAGTGGCTGGATGCATTATGGGCGCGGCCGCACGGAGCGTTACGGCCGCGCTCATTCTTCTTGCTTAGGACACCGACGGGAGATCCATCTTGGTCCAGCCGGCGACAGAAAGCGCATTACCTGACATCACACGGCGAGCGCGGTCTCAGATTATACAGCGGGTAACCTGTCCGCTGTTTTAGGGGCCCCGGCTTGTTTTATTCGAGGATTTGATTGCGATTCGACAGCAGAGTAAAAGAAAAAAATACGTCGGAGGGGCCGCGCAGGCGTCGCACGCAACCTTGGTCGAGTCACGTCGCATTCGGGGCGCCGCGAGACACGAAGAAAGAGGCAAAGTCATCTGATCTGTTGAGCGACTTAGAATTCTGCACCTGCTGCAGTTAAAATGTCAAACGCCGGTGAGGAAGGAGAAGCAGGAGGAGGAGGAGGAGGAGGAGGAGGAGGAGGAGGAGCAGTAGTAAAAATTTACAGCAGCATTCCTGTGAAACACTCTCATGCCTGACTGCAACACACCACATTTCACGTGCTCGCACCTTGACGAAGAAACACTCGGCTCCTTCACACGTGAAGCCCAAACCTCCAGCGTGAGTGCGGGTGAGTTAGTGGTCCTTTACGCAGCGATGACTCAGACGAACCCACCACTCCTCCTGTGTGTTCACATGAGCATCTGTAAACCTGATGAATGTGAGGATTGGGGATATTTGCAGGCCATTAGTATTGCTTGAAATGAACATTAATGTTCTCAGGTTTTATACACTGGAACTCTCACGCATTCCAGGAGCTGCACGACACATGATTTATTACATTCATTTTGCTTTAACATTATCATTTACACTCCACTACATCAGAGGGCTTTTCTGTAACACAAAACTTCCTGGCCACAGTTATTCAAGTGAAAGAAAAGTTTCAAAAAAATAAATAAATGATGCTTTGGAAACCAAATCCATGAAAGATAGCAGACATTTTTGTCCATAAGTCTCTATGAAGGCCTGTTTTCATTGATGTCATTATCTTCTGCATCCTTTATTTTCACCGTTTGGCTGTTTTCTCGTACTCTATTTCAGATTTCAGATTTTTTTTCCCCCTCCGTGTTGTTCTCTTTTGCTGAAACAGCTTCAGAATTTCCCAACGGGGCCAATAAAATCTCATCTCTTCCTCGGCTTGAATACTGACTGTATAACCCTTCAAAGGACAAATAAAAAGCATACAGTAAATATGTGAGACCCTACGCTTGGGGACACTGGTGCACAGACGCATCTTTAATGCGCACTGACACACTGTAAAGCATCGGATTATGAGGCCATTTTTTATCTTTTTCGGGATGTTACTTTCAGGAGCCACACAGGCATTTGATCTAATAAGGCCTATTAGATGGGGCTGGCTTGCAACTTGACTAGTGATGCAGGTGTGTGGGGGATTCGGGCACCGCGAAGCAGAGCAGAAAAATGCTTTCGCAGCTGCTGTAGCTGCAGGCTAACCATCGTGTCTACCTGCGTTATTGCCCGGCTCGTACAATAACCGATCCGCGCGCGTCAGACCTGATTTTGTTAGCAGCCACTGCAGAGGGCTTTTATTCAAAAGGCGAAGGAGCTTCTGCAGAAAGGAGGTGTGACAAATGTGTGTCATTTTTTTGTGGCAGAACTGTCGGCGACACAAAAGCAGGACTCATCTTTGGTTTCCCAGTCACAGAGAAATCTAATCAACATCAGATGTGTGAAGAGAGGCCAAAAATGAAAACAACGTGTGGCCATAAAAGCATGTTGGCAGCGGCGTCGACATGGCCGAGCCCTTCTGGACAAACCGAAGTGCTTAAAGAAATTGTTTTCCGAGTCTGTTGTGGTCGACCTTGGGAGCCCAGAGGTCTGACGTCACAGTCGCACAAAACTCCTCTCAGATAAGCTTACAAAATGTATCACACAACAGTTGATAGAACCGGTAATAGTCCATGTGTTTTCTTTCTGTTTCACACTCTCCAGTTTAGTACTTCTGACTTTCAATTTATCCACTGAATGAGAACTTACTGATATGCAATCAACACGGTTACGGTGGAAAAAGAGTGAAGGCCGTGTGGAGGAAGATGTGTAGATGTGTGATGAGCAGACAATGAGGTTAGGCTACAGCCTCTTTGAACGCCACCCTTCACCCCTCTGACCATCAGGGTCCGGCTCTGATAGAAAGACAGCTGGACGAACATAAGTGCCTTATTGATCCTGGAGGAAATTCAAATGGTGAGCTACTCGTCCAAAACAAGACACAACAATCTCACAGCAACAGATGAACACGCAAGTATGAAGAAAATTAACAAGGAGCGACGCGACAGAGAAGGAATTGTGAAGAAAAAGTGTAAAGAGCTGCGGTGAATTCTTTAAGAAAAAAAAAATACATAGGACGAGAGTGAGCGATGGATTAAAATGTTCCTGGAGATGTTGTGACGTTCACTTGTCAGGAAACAGTTTATCCCCTGCTGACCCCCCCCCCTGTCTGGAAAGTTACTGCAGCATATTAGTCATATCAGTGTCCTTTTGACCTTTCCTGTGTTGTTTGTGAACAAGACAAAATAAGTCAACCCTCAGTGCTCATAATTTTGAGCGATTGAGTGATTCGGAGCTGTGATGCTGCTCTGAAATGAGACGCACAAACAAATGTTAATAATAGTCGCAGTGAACAAACCATTCAAACAGTGTGATTTGTAACCATGGAAATGAATTGAAACGATCCTTTCCTCCAGGCAGGTCCCACTCCTGACACGTTATCAGGCCAACACAGACGATCAATCGTGCAGTCACACTCACAAACAAAGGTCACCGAAAATTACAAGTTTGTCGTGTAAAAGCAGTCACATCCACAGCAACACTGACATACACACGGGGGAACATGTGAGGGAAACATGGACCCAACAGGCTTCTAAGCAAAGACTGTTTGGCTCAAAACGCACAAAACATTCGGAAGCTTTGTGAGAATCTGCCCCGGAGAATTACAATTTTTGCCTTTCTGACAATCCAAGTGGAAATCCATTGAACTGAATTTCCTCTCCCAACTAATAGTTTTTCTAGCGTCATTACATCATTAGGACAGAAATGCAAATGGGCTTTAAGGACGAGTGCACTTTGCCTTTAGCTGACAGTTTGCTTTTCTCCCTCTGACAAACGCCTCATTTCCTTTCCAAACGGGGTCACATGAACACAGAGGATAAGGAGCCCCCCCCTCCCCCCTTTTGGGAGCGGACACTGCGTTGACTTTCTTGTTTGTCTGATTTGACCCGTCGAACAGCCACCCGGAACGCTGGGCTGTTTGTGTCTCCGGCTTTCCAGTGGCTTCATTTAATAAGATAATTTCACAGCAATTACAGGCTTTCAACATGGGAATGTAATGTCATTACATGCTTGCTCGGTGACAGATTCTTGGTTGAGGCGCTCGGTGCTCATTTTTAGGGCCGTATGCGGGGGAAATCAGAGTTTTATGTGAGGAGGAACACAATGAATCCTCCCGCTCTCTTTTCTCTTTAAACGGCTCGTTGCGATAAGCATGAAATCACAGTTATGTGGCGATGCGGTAAAAAAAAGAAAAAAACCACGTTCCAATCTACCACGCGAACCGATGCAACAATTCCGCTATCTGCCGTTTCTTCCTCTCGACATCGCAACGCAAAGCAATTATAGATACAGTCACGTACTGCACACCCTGTAAACACACTGTGCACTGCTCTACAGTGATTTGACATTGAAGCCAGCGGCTGCTCTCAATAACATCAGGACCTCGATTGCATCGACAAAGTTCCATGAGTCGAGCTTTCTGTCACATTCCTTCACTCTTGCTCAGAATATTTCAGAGTCGAGCCGCAATGTTCGACCTGTTTGTGTGAAATTCTTTAGAGCCCGACCGCGTTTTTTTAACAACTCAATGAAGCGAAGCTGCTGCGCAGAGGACAATGATATTTTCTGTTTCTCCATCTAATGATATCATTCAGATGAACAATTTTTTTCCTGAATGGATGCAAATATTTCAAGAGCATTGCTTGAAAGGAATCATAGGCGTACGTTTGTGTCACGAGGTCCCAGATCCGTTGCAATTTGCAAACAATATTACAAGTCACTGAGGTGCGGAGGCTAACATCCAGCCCGATTCAAATTTCAGCAGTAAATCGCACTAATCTACGACGCATCAACGAGTTTACCTTTAGAGGAGCTGCGTGCTTCCGTCTGCCTGCTGGGAGTTTACATCAGACGCTTTATTGCTTTATCTTGTCGCCGTTCACAATAAATCGCTCCGTTTCAACAACCACTGTCGCATTCATTATAGAGCATCTTCCTTCGCATAACCAGACTGAAAAAAAGTCAATAATTGCAAAAGATGACACTTGCAAAACTGGATTCCTGTGTTTTGAAGACATTCTCCAGGTGTGAATCCAAAAAAAAAACACCACCCAGCAGATTTAGACAAGAGCAGCTTCAGCTGTATTTTGCTGTTTCAACGACAAAAGAGCGACTTGCGGTTACAATCACCGAAGAGAATCTATTCGGCTGCGATTACAACACAGAAGCGAAGCTGTTGAGCTGAATGGTGTCTCATTTAAAACTATTTTGGGGATGAGCAAGTGCTGACTGCCAGAGGTACTCACACTCACATGAAGTGGACGGCCGCAGATTACGAAGCACGATTACACCGCCGTGACATTCACGCTAATAAAAACAGATTAAAATAAAACTCACCACATGTTTGGAGGCCTCTGAGAGGGAAGCATCTGCCACAAAGTTCATCGACGATTGCAGTGACTCACTCGTGATGATGAATCGCAAAAAAAAAAAACTTCCACTTTTGGTTCTTGCATTCGTTACTTAAGCATGAAGCATTTAAAGGTGACATCTTTGCTCTGTTGCCACTGATTTTGGTAATTTCCTTAAGTGATGTGTGTAATTTTGATGCATACAAAATCTCATCTGACAGGTTAAATGTCAGAGTCACTTTGGAGTTTGTTTTGAACCACAACGAAACACCTAAACAACAAGTCCTCTATTTTCACGTTGTTTGCTTTGCGCCGTGATTGGCTGCACTGTGAACTGGAGGGCCCAGAAGTAAGCGAGCTGTGACTAAACACCACCTGTGTTCTCTTGGAGAAAGAAAAAGGGTCACCTGTGGAGGTTTGACCATGAGCCGTGCTGTCGGCAAGTGTTTTCATGAGCGAGCACTCAGTGTTTGAATGTCCAACATGAGGACCTACTTGACCAGCACGCGTATGTCAATGAAGCATCCTGCTGCAGCTGCAGACACAGGCAAGTTCAGGCTGACAAATCAACTGAAGAATGAGGAGCAACTCATGCATTACATTACCAACTTTAGTGCTTTTATAGCAAACAATTCCTTAAAAAAAAAAAGTGTTACTATTTACGACATAAATCTGAAGAGCCTGGCAAGAAATTCTTGCTTTGGTCATAAAAACCAAACAGTGAGTCTGTATTTCATAACTTTTTTCACTGACTTGACTGACGTCCTTGTGAACTACTTGGCTTAACGTTAGTACAGGATATGCAGATGCTTTTTCGTCATTCTGATGTCTCACGAATGAGGAGGAACTTAAAATATCAATAGATTTTTTTTGCAGTCAGTTTGATGAACATTTCTTGGCTCCCTTCACCTTAGCCTGAGCCCTCAGTACTCTCTTGACCCTTTAAAAAAGAGCTTTTAAAAGCCTTTGAAAATACTTGAACTTCGAGGTCTTCAGGAAGCAGCTGAAAACCCTGCGTGACACACAAAGCAAACAAAAGGAAACCAGCGTCCAGAGTGACCTCCAAATAAAGAGTCGTGCTTCAAAGATTAGAGGATGAAGATGCTCACAGGAACAAATAACATTACTCACACTATCAGAAACAGAGCCAAGGTGTCGCACCTGCGAAGGCGCACACAGCCAAGTCGTTTCCGTCCACACAAACACGACTGCACCAACGCGCTTTGAAGCAGCAGCTGGCTGGGAAGCAGAGAGCCAGGTCACGCAGGCCCAGGTGGCAGCGCTATAAAGTGACAGCGTGATTTAGGCCCCCGTGTCGCAGGAGGGTCCGTTATCTCCCGCCGCTAACAGGGCCGCGGCGATACGCTCCGACAGCCGGCGACTGCAGCTCGGGAGGTACGGCAGATAACGGAGCGCCGCGGCCGGTGCTGCGGCTTCTCACCGCAGTGCGCAGTTGCATGAATCACATGTTTAAGTGCCTGTCAAGCACTTTTACATCCACAACTTTTCATTACCACGGCGCCACTTAAAACACCAGATCTTCTGTTCTTTGCTTGTTGCTCCTCGGCGGTGATTTGTTAGCCGCGTGCTCACCGGCGGCGATGACGGAGCGGTGCGGGGGAAGAAGCAAGGATGACGACTCGTGACGGCGAACCTGAACCAGTTCACCTCCACGTTTTGGTGTGCCCCCCCCCCCACGATGGCTGAAAACATGAAACAGCTCTCTGCCAGTGAAAACTCTTTAGCTGATGGTGTCAAACTTTGGAGGCAGCCTCATCTACATTTCTGTATAAACTTAAACGCACTCATTATACGTATTTTTGTTGTTCTCCAAACGCTGAAGTTTGAGGCGCTGTTTGTTGTTTTATTTTTCTCCGAGGAGCAACACCTCGATTTTCCTTTGAAGAACACATTGTGCAACAATAAACATCAACTGTATCCCAAATCTAGTCCGGATGCCAATTCCGAGGCGTTTGTTTATATGCTGGAGAATTTGAAGCAATAAGCGCTGTAAAAAGAAGCCGACATGCATTTTAAGTAAGCGTTTGGTTTTTTTTTTTTTCCCTGCAACATTTTTTTAGAATAGGAACTTTTGGTGATCTGCAGTGATTCAGGAGGCGATTTATGTCTGCATCTCACGATATGAGGACACAGCGTTCAGTGCAGATGAAAACACTGTATGAGGAGTTAGTATGAAATGGGACCCGGAAAAAAATGTCCTGAGCAAATTCAGCTGATTAGTTCCTGCAAAATTTGTGGCAATTGTGGAAAATTGAGGCAGCTGTTGGATATTTTCCTTTAAATCAGAGGCCAAGAAAATAAAAATAAACCAGGTCCATTAAATCGTTTGGACCTTCACTCACTTTGTGACCAGCGCTCACTAGTCTTGACTCTCGTCTCTGCTTGGAGACCAAATCAGCCTGACTGTGGTGGTCTTCAGAATGAACCCAACCAAATCATCGCCACCCCATCCGACTCTGACGCGACCACGGTCTGCAGTGATTTCCTTGTTTCTGCCCAGAAATAGACGCAAACCCACGAACAACTGAATCATTTGATCGAGGGCAGTTAAACGGTCAACTGGCCAACGAGAGAGAGCACTGGCGCCATGTTTCCTTTGGTCAAGTAAGCAAGTCGCACCCTGAATAATTAGAGTTGCGGTCGATGTCTCCTCCATCTTCCTGAAGCTGGTGATTATCCCTGCACCAGCTTGTGCTGATAGCGAGCACAAATAAAAAAATCACAGGGTGAAAGCAAACGAGCTGTGTCACAAAGTGTGTTTTAGGAGTGTGTTGTGTTGCAGGGGTCCCTAAAACAATAACGGATGCACTTTTCATGGGAACGCTAAGAGAAACAAAATTGATTGAATTCGCGTCGTAGCTTAAGTGACTAAATGAGCAGCGTAATGCAATGGTGCGTCAAAGTGACAGACCTTATTCTGTGATTGCACTGAAATGCACGGTGCCGCCGCTGTCGTTCAGACCCACTCCAGAGCCGTTTCCATGGACACACGTTTGGTCTCACCGCCAAAGCAGGTGCAGCCAAATTTGAGGTGAACACAACGAGTGACAGCGAGGTACACAAACAGACATATAGACAAATCATACACCCATGGGACTCGGCTCATTGTCACATTGTTGGGTCGGTGTTACCAATCAGCAGTGACTGAAGCGCTGCATCTCACTGGAGAGCTTCAGGTCCCGTAATGAGATTCTTCTTCCCTGAGCATCCCTCCGTAATCCCACGCCTCTATCTGTGCTTTGTGGGCCTTTCCAACAGCTGAGCCGAGCCCAACATGGACGCTCTACATGAAATCCAATGTTAACCCTGCCATGCTGAATAAGAGCGAGACAATGGCGCTGAAATGGGATAGATGCTACGCCTATTACCGAACATGTTAATCCTCTTAAGAAGTTAAGAGAGGTCTTGATGACATGCGGGAAAAGGCAGGAACAGAAAGTGCCGCTGAAATAGGCAGAGACTACGGTGAGAAATGAGGTTCGCCCAAAACAATAGGAGGCCTGCAGCCTCCTTCTCATAGTCATTAACCTGCAGTTCTCCTCGGGGATTGTTCAGGGGGGGGGGGGAGGAGCAACCGGGTGGGTTTGTCTTTAAATTACAAGCGTGCAGTGTTAACATAATATGCTGGAACCAAATGTCTCCTACAAACCGTAAATGTCACAAAACAACAGTTTGTTACGCAGCTTCAATCGATTCATTATCTCCAGAAATTCAGAGAGTGCCAAGATGTTGTCAGAGAAGTTGTGAGACCAGGCAGCATCCTGCATGTTGAGAAAGACTGCCAGAATCATGTTTCCTCATTAACCGCATTTTCCCCGGACCAGCATTTGGCTGATGTTCATAAGCAGGCAGCACATCCATTTGAGGCTCCTTATAAGAGCTTGTGTTTTAGGAAATGGCCTCCAGTGCCTTGTAGAACCTCTTTAGAGCCAAAGTTAAGGAACTTACTTTCTTAAAGCCTAATAAAAGGAGGGATATAAAACAAGACAACAGACGCGGAGCCAAGAGCAGCCCGTCAGCATTGATAGGATCGATACTACAGCAGCAAAACAGAAGAGTGGAGGCAAAGTACAGAGCAGCAAATCTGCCAGGGTGAAGAACTGAAGGTCTGCGGCGAGACACTGTGCCAAAACCAGGGAAGCGCCGTGGCTGCAGAGGAGCTCACCTGTCTTTCCCCGTCTCCTTTTTGAAGACCATGTCGCAGTAGTTCATCCTGTCGTCGGTGGTGACGTAGATGCGAGCGTTTGGGTAGTTCTCGGACGCCTGCCGCAGCATGTTGTACACGATGCCCTTCCCATCCTTCCTCATGTTGCGCAGCGGACCCCACACGACGTAGACGGTGTCGTTGCTCTGGCCAAAGAAGTACTGGGGCTTCTGCAGCAGCATGGGGACGCTGGTGTGGGAGACCACCCTCAGAGTGGTCCGCCGGCCCACGTCGTACTCGAATCCCCGCGTGGGCGCGTTGTTCATCCGCCAGATGCAGGGAGAGCTGTCGATCTGCGCGCCGGCAGCTTGGCCCAACATCTGTCCAGAGCTGGACACGATGCTGCACAGCTCACAGTGAAGCTTCAGCGGCTGGAGAGGGGGGGGGGGAAAGCAGCCCTGTGATAATCAGTCTTTATCTGTCCCTGGAGCTTTTCAGCTCTCCTCAAGGAGGTCAGAGTCAGCTCCTGAGGGGCGACGCTGCCTCTTCTGCCACACCAAAAAACAAACAGAAAAACACGCACTGCAACATTTGAGTGTTGAGCTTTAAGCTTTATTCAAATGATCGATTCAATAAAAAACCCAAGGTTCTGTGAATCTAACAAGCCACAATCATGCTGAAAATCAACGAAACAAATTTAAATGAGGTCGTAAGTTTTCATCTTTGATTGTCTGTTAAATTTGAAGTAATAAGCGTCGCTTGAAGTCTGTCGATCAAGGCCAAACCGCAAATTGAGATTGAAACTTAATGAGTGGAAGTCAAATGAGCAATTTTTGCTATTTGAATGTCAAAATTCAAATTTTCAGGTGTAATTGGCAACGCTTGCAATAGAATAAATTCAAACTGCTATGACAAAATCTTCCTGGTGTCTTTTTAACACTGGTTTATTCTTGGATTCTGACAAAATGTAGAGAAAAAAAATGTTGGGTTCGAATTAGGTTCAAGACATCTTTTTTTTTGTTTCGCGAGTAGGAGTTACTTTATGAGGTACTGCAGATACTGTGCATATCACAGATACAGTGCCATGCTTTATATTAGCGTCTTTTGTGAGGCATAATAGCTAAACGCACCAAAGGCTCTGAACATACATGCTGACATAACTCACAGTTGGAGAGCTTTCACATTGCCGCCATGAGGACTTGAGTAAGTTCTGGATGTAATAGGGTACACAGTGAAATAGTAACATAACTCAACAAAACTCAACAAAACTTCAGAGCACAAAGCAGTTATTCATTTATTTCACTTCAGTGACCTTTTCACTCACTTTTCCAAAGTCCTCATAGAAAAGTTTCAAAACTTGAGTTTCCCATTTTAGTTATTGAACAATAAGTAAACTTTTATCTTTTCTTCTTATCAAGGTTCCTTCAGCCATAGTGTGGTACAGTTGGTACAATGCAGCCACAAGGATCCGAGGTAATTAGACTGAGCAGAAAGGAAATATATCACCGTGCAGGATGCTGCAGTGCTTTATCATTCGCATCTATTGCTCGAGAACAAGATTTTTAGCCTGCTTATTCTTCCTCCATCACAAAGACGCTTAAATGCAAGCGGGTCGAAAGGCAAGTGCTTGGAACCACAAAAGAAATACTAAATTACAACTCCGAGCCATAAATCTCTGGAGTTAGTGGGGCGATTGTTGTGTTTGTGTCTTCGTTTCAACCTGTACAGCTGCAGACTGTACAGCTCGGTGGATTTGCTTTCAGTGACAACAGGACGTCCTCACATTCACTTAATCAAGCCCCCCAAAAATAAACACAATCAATTCTTAAAAAAGCAATAAATCGTAATACTGCAATGAAGAAAAGAATCACATCCAGACCGTCGCTGCTGAAATGAGCCCCGACTATCTCTCCAGCTCTTCATTCGCACATCAAGTTCAATTATTCTTCATCCTTCTTTTGAAATAAACCCGATCTGAAGCTGTTTGAATTTCATCTTCCAATGTTATAGTTTGCAATATACTTTATGGGCCTAATATTATGAAAGTGAAGTTTTGGCATGAGGCTTGTGTGGTCAGAACAATAAATAAAATGCATTTGGTAATTATTAATAAAAATGTATATCTTCATCACAGTTTACAGCCTTCCATAACTTTCTTTTATTCCTCGTGATTGATGCCACAACGTTCAGACCTAAAAGATTAAGTTAATGAAATATGAGACCTCGGAGGTTACGAGTGCGACGGCGCACAGCCGCGAAGAAGGAAAGTTGTGTTCGGCATCCTACTGGATTTTTCTGAAGAATCTTGCTTTACTTTAGTGAATCGGGGGGATTTTCTAATGAATCTTCAATAGGAGCTCTTAGCTATGCTTTGCCAAGAGAGGACAAAAGCCTTCGCTGAATCTGAAACGGGAGATTTACCTAATTGAAGCTAATATGCTTGGTTTGTTTTGATGAGATTAAAAACTTACCTAAATGAAACAAAGCAACGCGAAGTTAGGGAAGGAAAAGCAATGTGTCATGACTAAGCCCTGTTCATCATTTGCTTAATGGAGACTAAGTGTAATGTCGCTGGTTTGAATACAAATCGCATTTCTGCTGCATTCTGGCAACAAACGTTGAAGTCGCTCTTGCGCGTTGTGCGTTTAATCAACAAACAAGAGTGCAAACAAAATCCCACAAGACAAGCCAGTATATTTTATTACAGCTGCTTGGCTTATCAACACACATGGCAATTGTTGTGCGTACACAAGATCAACGACTCAGAGAGGGAAACAACAACCGAGCTGATTCCTCCCTCTGAAAAGACATAATTCTGGAGCAAATTGCTCCAGCGGAGCCTTTCACCGTTGCTTTCTCACTCGCCCATGGATTCAATCAGGGGGTTAAGGAATGATCTCCGGACCTGGGCAGGTAGTTCTCCATTTACTGTGTGGTTGAGACACACATCAGTGCAGCCTTGAGCTGTCAGCAGCTCGTCCATCATCACTCAGTCGCCTCAGCCCGGCTCATAACTCCATCACGCCTTTCAGCACTCTCAGATTGGCTGGACTCTGTGGGGAGCTCCGGCCAACCGCGTGTGTGACGCACGGGGTTGTGACTGAGAAAACTGACCGCCAAGCAGCCCCTGAGCAAGGCATTCGTCCTGTCACTGCTGCAGTAGTAGAGCAGCTTCTGGGACAGAGCACTGGAAAACTCTATAGAGCAGGGGAGTAATTGAAGAACCTGCTTTGCCATTAAAATCCCGAGTGTGTTTGCAGCCGCACGAATGTAAACAGATCAATATCGCTTCTAGGAGATTCACATGCATAAAGGACATGTAGTAAACCTCAATTAATGATTAACAAACACACTGAAATACTTAAGTTTCACATGTATCACGTTCTGGTTCCCAGCAAGCCTCTGAAATTTACGCCCTGTGAACCAGTAAAACGTTATGGCCTCTGCTCAGCAGTGATTCATGTTCCAGCTCCGTGTTCACTACGGCGCCGTTTCAGCCTAGCGTGAAGTAATCGCGCACAGAGTGCACTTTTATAATCCCAATATTTCTGGCACGCTGATAAATACGAAATCTACTCAGCAAAGCCCCAGATTTTAATGTATGAGTGTGTTAAAAATAAAGTGGGTTATTTAAAAAAAAAAAAAAAAAAAAAAGTAGGATTAAAGCCGGTGACAGGGCCATCATTAAATTACAGCAGTGGAGTGTGAACTCAACCTTGATGTTCATTAAAACGCTCTAAACACGATTAATTAATCAGTAATAATTATTACTCGGACATGCCAAGTATCTTGGTGAAGGAAACCTCAGTGGGACCTCAAGGTTCCTCTGCCTTAAAAAAAAATGAATTGATTATCTTTAGCTGTCTGCACGGGGAGGGATGGCGCCCCGACGCTCCTCCTGAGGAAATCAAATCCACTGCCAAGGAAAAACACTCTCAGGAAACAAATGTTGGATGAAAATAAGTAGGTGACAGTTTCGTCCCTTGTGTTTCTTCTTAAATTTTGTCTTATATTTTGGGCTATTTTTGGAATTCTCGTGTGCTCAATAAAGTAAGAAGAGACCCCATAAACACTGAGTTGAAGGCACCCCCCCCCCCCCCCCCCAAGTTTTCTTCAGACGCAGAGAAGTTTTGATCCACAGAAAAGCAGTGAGAATGCTGTAGCGTAGCTAATGAGCCTGTGAGTGGCCGGAACGTGCAACTAAAGAAGAAGACGACGACGCGGGGCTGATTTAAATACACAGCCAATGAGCATGCGGGTTTAGGGGGAGATGACGTACCGCTGCAGACGCAACAACAAAAGGTTTGGGATTTAAATTTACCACGGCAGTTTTGAGTGGCACTAAAAACACAGGAGGAACTTCACTCAGTCACAGCTGAAAACTGATCAGCTGTACGGATGCCACGAAAACAGCGAATCTGGAGCAACACAATCTTGAATAAGATTTCTCACCAACTGCACCCTTGAATGAATGGAGAAAAAAAAAAACAAAAGAAACCCAAAACACTCTTCTTCCTTGTTGGCTCCATCTTAAAGAGCCTGAAGTGAAGATGCTCAGAGTTCCTCTCTCAGGCTGTGATAGGCCAGAGGCATGAATGTAAAGTGCCACAAGACAAATGTTTTCCATTTCTCCCGAAAACCTGGAGAAGGAACAATTTATCACACCTCCAGACAGACTCAATCAAATGAGGAAAATAAGGTAGACGATTCCCATGCGACTGGGTTATGCATTATACATGCTCGCGAGAGGTTTATAACACCCCACATGGCAGCTCGCACTGCATCGGCTAAGACCGCCTAACTGTCCGGGAGAAATATTACCGCTCCTGTGGTGTTTGTGTGTGCTTAACAGAGGCTGACAGCTCCCACAGCCGGCCTTCACTCCAGACGTTATCGCTTGCGACACCCGGCGCAGGAGTCTCACCTTGACCAGACCTCCACAATTCTGTCCATCCTTTGTCAGAAATTTCACCCGGCGCGCATTACACTTCTGAGACTCCTATTCAGGCCAATCACAGCCCTTTCTGATTCGCTATAAAAAGCTCGCACTGGTGGGGGAATTGGAGCCAAAAAGGAGCCTAATTTTGCGGCGGCTGCCAGTCTCTTCCAGTGATTTGCATAAATCTCTCGGGGAGAGGGCAGTGATTTAAGCAGGCCTGTCTGGAGGCAGAAGGAGGTGTAGACGTAGAGATTGGTGTAAGGCGTGATTGCCTCTGGGCTCGTGTTGTGAGGATGAAACCCTCCGAGGCTGAAGATGACGCTCCGCATTAATCCGCCAATATCGGCCCGCTCAATATAAGGTATCCACTTCTCTTGGAGGACCGGCGCATCCATCGCGGCACTAAATCTAACAACCCAAACTGCCAGCACAATGCGTGGATCCTCATTGCATGTCAGCCGGAAGTGTTGCGTGCATCTCTGCCGGCAAAAATTGATGGTTTTCTTGCGTGACTAGCCAATATTCAGCAGCATGAGCAGTTGCATCGAGCTGCCTCCCCAAACAACAAACACACAGCTTGGTTCTTACATTTTGATGCGGTGGGAATTAAAAGGCTTTGATATTTCAATTTCCATAAATTGTGCGGGGAATATACAGCACAGAGCTGTTTGAAGGCAGAAGAATAGGATCACGGACAAGGGTGTTTGGAATTACAAAGAAATAATGCACACAAGAGACATCAAACAGACGTTTTCAGATCCATCACTGAGAGCCTGATATAATGAATTAGGGAAATCCTTAAGGAGGTGCTACATTTGCACGAGTGCATCTGAATACACCTTCATTATGGAGGTGAAGCCGTGTGATGACAGGTTAATGGTAATAGATGGTTATAGAATACAAATGTGCAATAAAGGAGAAGGTTGCCCTTGTGCGCGATGTAAGTTATCACACTCACAATGTGATGTGAGAAATTCAGAAAAGGTTCGATGAAAAATAAAAGATGCGACCGCTCTCAAAACTGAACCTGCATGAAAGGAAGATTCGCAAAGTAACGCTGGAGTGGGAAAAGATCCGTACATTAGACAAATAAAAGTGGCAAGAAAACATACTCGCCTTCTGTCCTTCAAACTCGCATCATCAGTCTTCAGTGACTTCAACTTTCTCAGCTTGGCCCTGATCTCGCAACACTTGGAAGTTTTGTCATTTTCACACTTTTATTTGCCATTTTCACGCTGGTTGTTTCTTTTTATTGGCAATGTTGGGTCATGTTGGACTTATATTTATCATGTACACACAGCTTCGCAATGCATTCACTCTTGCTAAGTGAAGGAAAACTAAAGGTCCAATGCAGGGCCTTCAGGATTGAACACTTTAAGTTTACACAAATATTGCTTGAACGTGTGTTACGATGTTTTCCACTGAAGGAAAACAATAAATAGAACAAGCAGCTGAAATATGTCAAATAGTGCGTGTTGTTTTTTAGGATCAGTCAACGGCTTGAAACTGCACAAAGCACTGTGTGCATGTGTGGTTATGTTTGTGCGTGCGTGCGACAGTGCGTGGCCCACCTCCTCCTTCGGAACGCTGACGTAGCCCAGGTGAGGCTTGAAGGCCTTGTACGGTGGCTTGGAGAACATCCAGTGGCTGCTGAAAGTCTGACCAAACACGGGCTGCAGGAGGAAGTACGGCTTCTCCGAGTAGTTCACCATGACCACGAGGAACGACACCGCCACGATCCGACTGGTGGCGATCAGCGATTTCCGCTGTGGGGGGGGGGGAGAGGGAGACAGTCGTGACAGGTCTGGTGGGACGGCGCGGACTAAATCAACAAGCAACGCTTTCTCCCCGTCTTATTCTCGCTTAGCAGCTCGAGACTGAAGAATCAACAGAGGAGAGCAAGTCCTGCAGGTGCATCGTAAATCTGCCAACAGCTCTGAATGGCAAATTTACACAATGATGACAAAAGGTGGAAGAAACAAACACGTCAACACTTCAACATATTTAAAGGACGAGAAAAACAAATACAGTCTGTGGATAGAACAGGTTATTGTGGAGCACAGCGGAACTGACCGCACACTAAAAGTTGCGCTGATTTTAAAAACTACCATCGTCTTTCTCTCAGAGACGGTGACAGTTTCCCACACACCCGTAAAGACAGACGCATATTGAGTGACCGAAAAAACGACGTTTCCCGAGAGTCACTTCAGGTTCGTCTGAGCAGGAAGACGAGAGCTCTCACACGCTGTGAGGATATTTTCCAAGCAGCAGTGAGAATTTCCAACACGGGAGGAGGAAAGAGTTAAATTCAATCATTATTATTTTAATTCCAGCCCGATGACTCGCAGTAACCTCTCCCCGTCTCTTCAGACGTATCGAATATGAAAAGATCCCTCTGAAGTCCTCCTCCTCTTTAGATAGTCAATTTGCAAAGATTAACACTTAATCTCTGCTCATTGACACACACAGTTTCACCCCAATGTTATCGAGCTGTCATACTTTGAAAGAGCTGAGCTGGCTCTCCGCAAATTTGTCAATTTTTTTTGTTGTTGCAGCCTCAACTTGGATGTGTGTCAGTTCGATAGTTTGATCCAGATGGAAATCTCTGAACATCTAATCAGTGAATTGTGAGAAAACTTTGCCGAGCGATTCCTCTTCTCTCAAGGATGATTCCTTTCGACCCATGAGACGTTTGGCGTGTAGACGTTTCTCGTTTGGGGCTGAAAAAACGCTAAAAAGCTGTCGGGTGAGCTGCCAAATGCAGAGACATTTGTGATCCCAGTTGGATAAATCACGGACTGACTGCTCAATGATATTGCGTCTGATGCAGAAGGTTGGCCAAGGTTTCCGACGCAGAGCAAACTATCAACGAAACAATGGACTGACAAGAGTTTTCTGATGACTACTTCAAGATTATGGACAAACACTTCTGCTGACGCTAGTTCTCAAACTTTAAAGTTGCTCTGTTGGAAAAAAGCTTATTTGTTTAATGAATATGGAAAGATATACTCAATGGTTTGAGAGAAATGTATTGTTTCCATATGATTCTTATTTCTATTTGAACTTTTATTTTGTCAACGATTCACTTTGCCATTTGTGACGAGGAGTAAAAACTGACACTTTTTGCTGCCTGCAGAACCACAGACGGGTTTTGTTTTTTACTGCGACACTGCAGGAAGCCACAGGGACAAACTGGCAACGCATCCTGTCAGGCGTCCACGGCGCAACCTCCCAGGCCCACGGGCCGATCTGCACACTCGTGCTGTCAAATGAGGAGGGCACCTGTTGACTGCGCGTGAATCCAATAATCGAGAGTTGCGGCGTTTCCTGTAATGAAGCAACAGCTGGCCCGGCCTTGTTTTGTCGACTGCAAAATCTGGAGGTAAGTGGTATTACAGCCCGGCATAAGGAGCTGAGAGTGTTGAATAATGGATAAGAGTCTGAGGATGGGGAAAGGTCTCACAGAGGAGAAAGGATTGGCAGGGCAGAGCTGGAAATCAATGCTCAGAAGAGAGAAAGAATCAGACTGAGGTGAAAAAAAAATCAGTGGTGTGCTACAACATTTCAGAGCCTGGGGGTGATGATAGATTTCAGCAGAGCCGGAGACGTTTTTTTTTTTTTCTTCTTCTTCCAGGAAACTTCAATAACGTGCTGCTAATCTAACAGACAACACCAGTGGGAAACTCTGGTTTTTTTTTTTTAGGAAGGTGGTGTTTCACAGGTTCTTTGAACTTATCTGATGGCGAGAGGATTGGATGTGGCGTGGAGTAATGGCGATGCCCCCACAGCCAAAACGCCCGCACCGCCACAAGCTCTGATCTCTCACATCAAACGTCCCAAGGGAAGCACCAGAGGCTTTGCTTCTCAGGGACGAGATCAAACATTTGGCGGGCACAAGGGGGGGCGGGGGGCGGAGGGGGGGGTGAAAAGACGGTGACCATTTGCAGCCCTGACAAGCCTATCGCATCTCAACAGTTGCACGTATGTTTCATCACACACCATTCCCCGGCATTACCGCCCATCTTTGATCACAAACGCAGGAGTCCCGAGTTTGATCTGCCCCAAAGCAGCACAAAGAGAACCTATCAGAAATTATTTTTCCATCTCAACTCTCAGTAATGGACAAATACCTGAAGGACAATCGGTCTCATGTCATTCAAAAAAGCAAAATGGCAGGTCATTTTCTGAAAATGTGCCGTAATAGACAGTCATCAGGAGTCCATAATGGAGCATGAAACCAATCCCATCTGCAGCAGGAAGGTTCTACAGGAGACGGGGGAGGGGGGGAGGATTGAGCCCCCAGCTCAGTCTGCAGGGCTGCAACATCCATCTGTTCTCATGAGGACAGAAAATTTTCCTTGTCTCCTTCAACCTCAATCTGGCCACAAATCACGGAGGAAATGATGTGTCAAAGTCTGGAGGCGATTGGAGGGCTCGGCGTGGGCGTCGCGGGGCGCTAAACCTCCGCCGGCTCGAGTGCGAGACTCACGACTCCTCTCCTCGTTCGCTCATCCATCAGGGCGATCGCGGAGCGGCCTGTTGAGCCGTGTGACGCGGGAGTCAGGAGGCTCGGTGGCGAGGAGGGAGTACAGCCGGGGAGCGGCGCCATTAACACCAGCGGAGAGGCGGGGGGAGCAGCCATAAAGTTGGAGACGCCACAGCTCTCAGTCAATGCTAAAACATTTTGCTCGAGGAATATGACTCGATGCGCGGCTGCAACGACCTTGTTGGCCACCGTCGGATCAGACAATGATGGCCATTAACTGCAGTGCCACTTATGCTTGTGGCCCGGGGAGATGTTTCATTTAACACACCCTGACCGAAAGCTTTGTGGGGGCTATTTTTACAGGTCTTAAAACCCAATCTGAGGGGGTATTGATCTCAGCTCGCACACAGACTGTGTAGGGTCATTGGGACCCTGGGACACGAGAGAGCCATCATTTTCCCCCGGTCTCTCCTGCAACCGAGCCGGCATGACCAGATTACATATGAGAGGCCAAACAGGAAGAAAGTTATCGATGGCCGTTGTGTCCATTCGTGGCAGTGACCAACCTGAGCCTCTAACTCTGGTTTCCTAAAGTATGTAATCAGAAGTTTTTGTCTTTTGCCCTTTTTTGTTCGATGGAAACTGCTGAAAATCTATCCATCTATCAGACAGCAGTCTTAGCAGAGATTCTAAGTCTCACGTCTCCCCGGACATTTCCTCCAGCACTTTCCAGGGACCCCCAGGGCGTTTCCAGGAAAGCCAGGAGGCCTGGTGCCGGGGTCTTCCTGGGGGCTTCCTCCCCTTCGGGACGCGCCCAGAAACACCTCCTCAGTGAGGCAGCCAGGATGCATCGGGGAACAGATGCCCGAGCCACCTCAGAGGAATCCTTTCTGTGGCTCTACTCCAAGCTCCTCCATGGCAACCTCAGTGACTCGACCAGTCTGAGGAAGATGGGCTGTAATTTCTGAACTTAACGCCGGGAAAATGTTGACAGCTTTGGTTTAGAAATGAGTTTTTAACGTCCAGGTACAGCCCTGACCTTTGTGGTGTTTCAACGCTTTTGATGGTATTGTGACTTACTACAATATCTGTGAAAAGTGAATGTCTTTTTATAATTGAACGCGTATATAAACGTGACCGTGAAGCCCTTTTGCCAAGAAAATAGTCAAGCTGAATTTTTTTCTTCTAAAGGAAAAAATGACATTCCCTAAAGGTTTCTATCTGCATCAACCCCTACAGCTATTTTCCTACTTAATGTATACCAAATAGGTAATAAATCTGTGAAATTGCACAATGATAAACAAGTAGTGCTCAATTCACTTGTGTGATGAATGAAAATTGAAAGCAAATTAGCTCTTTTATTTCCTCATACGTAATGTGCAATCAAAATTTCACCTCCATCAGGATCTATCTGAGCATGAAGAGAATACAATTTCCCACAAAGAATAACTCTCCAGCTCAGTAAACAACGGCACCGCACAGTAGTTCAATCCAAAAAGCTAATGGCGATGGGTACTGGATTAATGAGAGTCTGAACCTGAAGAAAATGGCTCATGAAAAAACATATCTGGAAGCTATTTTCGAGTGTCTCTTGGGCAATAGGCAAAAAAAATAAAACAGAAAATTACATTTGCAATGCAAAAGCGCTACCTCCCTGGCACCTGATTCTTGCCACCACGGTCCAGCGAGCAGTTAAAATCCAATTTCAATTAGGGCGTTTGAGAAAATATTTACAGTCTTTCTCTCACTCTTCCTTCTCGTCTCTTTTTAACCTTAGTGTTTCTCTCCAAGGCGGGAAGACCGGCGCATAAACAAAGAGTCACTCTTGAGATTGGAAGTGGGTCCAGACACATCGCTTAATTCATGTCATATTTCCGGCAAAGGTCTCGCTTCAGAAGTCATCCAACCACGAGATAACAACCTATTCTTTCCCTGGAGGAGAAGGAGGCTGTCTCCTTGCTGCTGGCAACACCGTCATGCACAAGTTCCCCCCTAAAATTCCTCCCGCAGGAGCACAGACTGGCAGAGGAATGGAGAAGGAACATTATGAGGTTCTTAAAATGTTGCTGCATTCAGATTGGATGAATGGCGACATGATGATTTTGATTCATGGTGTTTACACAAGGCTTTTAGATTCTGACCAATTAAATGAGCTCATTATTGTTTTAGTCACCTTTAAACCTTTATGTATGAGAGTTAGAATCCTTGACTGTGAAGCATCATTCCCGAGTTACATTCAGAAAGTAGAAAAAATGTGGACAAAAGGCAAAAGAAAGAACAAATTGAAAGGTAATAAAGACGATGAATTCTTATCTAATGTCCTTATAAAAGTTTGTTTTAGGAAACACATTGAGCCAGCGTGACGAAACAAAACCCTTTGCAGCTGAATGCTACCATTGACACGAGGATGCTGCTTCACTAATTCAAGAAAGATGCAAACTGTTGCAGCCCAAGCCTTCAATTTGCATGTTTACTGTCAGCCGTTACTTTGGAACCTCAGACAGACTAAAATCATTCTAGTGATTTTCTCATTACGATGGAATCTGTCAGACGAGCGTCTGGCTACGGCCAAACTGTGTTGGTTATACGAATCAGTCAAAGTACCTCCAAAACAACATGTTTGATAGACTTTTCCTGATGTGTGCTGGTTATTCTAGTGGAGTGCAGCCCTACAGGTGTCCACTCTGATGTGTGAAGAACAAAAGGGAACCTGAGTGGTGCAACTCTACAGGAAACTATACTGCAAAGCCCAAAGCTGTGCGACTCCCCTTGTGTTGCCGCGTAGAGACTCGAGAAAGGCGACGGGTGGAGGCTGCCGTGGATATACATTATGTGAAGCTTTAGCTGATGCAACGTTTCACCTCTCGGTGTTTTTCTTCACTGCATGAATAAACAAACGCGGGTGCTGCGGCGCCATAAAGGGGAAAGCAGTCAGTGTGTAAACATGCAGCATTGCTCAGCTGAAGAAGCAGCGGGATGAATGAATCAGACGGCAGCAGCAGGGATCACTGCTCATCTGAGGGACGCGCGGCCTGCTGGTCCCGGCCGAGGCCAGCAGGGGGGGCACTC
Source organism: Malacoctenus tetranemus (assembly GCA_032274765.1). Lineage (NCBI taxonomy): Eukaryota > Metazoa > Chordata > Actinopteri > Blenniiformes > Labrisomidae > Malacoctenus > Malacoctenus tetranemus. Next base: position 15,823,509 of record JAUESF010000041.1, read on the forward strand.
ACCTCACACAGCTGCCATGAGGCAAATACTGCACCTGAGAGCTGATGCGCTGCTGCCGCCTGAACATGCAGAACAGAGTGGAACGGAAAGTATGTTTTTGGCAAAAAAAAATGTCTGTCAGTGCAGGAAATTATCATACAAGTCCGTTTGTAAGAAGAGCTCCACATAATAATAATAATAATAATAATAATAATAGGACTTTAAGTTTGTTTTCTTCTCCGCTCATTCTTAAAACTCTACCAACCAAAGACAAGCTTTACTGTTTGACAAAAGTTTCTTCACATGAACTTCTTGTATCTGTTGAACAATCGTGTCACAGATGCGCTCGCTGCATCTCCAGCGCTTGTTGGGAAAAAGAGGAAGTACTGAAGCTCTTTTCTGTTATTGGAGCCCCTCTTCAGTGTCCATAATCACAGCCCAGATGTTCACATGCTGTGGAAGCTGAACTGCACTTATCCTGATGCACAAAAGCTAAATATCCTGATGCTGCTGCTGCTGCTGCTGCTGCTGTTGCTGCTGCTGCCCCCAGTGCCTGCCTGCTACTTCCGTGATATCACCCTTATCAGCAGTGACATATGAAAAGCAAATCCTTCAATCCAGGTCAAATGAACACTAATCTGCTCTGCTGGCATGAAACTGGATCATTATGGCACAGAGCAACATGGAGAATCTTAATCTAGACCCGAAAAGGAGTCGGTTTGTTTTTCTAGGTATGAGACTCTGTGGGGGGGGGGGGGCGGGGGGGGAAAAAAAGGAAACACCCGTTTTATA
>JAUESF010000041.1:15824379-15857575 GCA_032274765.1 Malacoctenus tetranemus
TGTGCGTGTGCGTGTGCGTGTGCGTGTGCGTGTGCGTGTGCGTGTGCGTGTGCGTGTGCGTGTGCGTGTGCGTGTGCGTGTGCTGATGCATGACGGCAGGAAAAAAGCATGCAAGCAGTCAGGACCCATTTGACTAATGCATATCTGATATCAAATGGAACATAATCCCCACAAGTATAAAGGATTAAACACTCTACAACATTCACGTCCCCTGCTGGATTCAGCAAACTTTTGGGACACAAGTAAAAAAAATAAATAAATGAATCATTCAGCACCATATGTTCACAGAGACTGTTTGGTGACGCTCTCTGCTCCGCTGCGTAGGCTGATGCTTGCTCACTTGAGAAAAATGGAGAATTTGTCAAAGTGAAAGGAGGTAAAGCAGCTGCTCTTTGTGGCACTTTGGGAAGCTGAGACGCAGAATCTATGTGTGAGGAGAGCGAATCCACTTGTCAGCAACAAAAGCCAACGCCATGTCTGACAGTAAGTTTTGTTGCGTGCTGAAATAAAGACCCACTGTTGAGTGGATTTCTCTCTCGCAGCACAATTGTTTCTACAGATGCAGAAACATTCTTTCTTTTGTTTCATAGCGTTGCTTTTTGTTTCAAGGTCATACCACACAACACTGAGCCAGGGAAAAAAGAGACCAAAAATAATAGGCAGAAATATATCAAATACACTTCCAAAAAAATGGTTGGATTTTCTGAATTAATGACTGGAGTTGCAGTTTTGTAGTTGGTTTTTTTTGGCAGTATTCTGCACAATCTGAAGAAAAGATTACTGGTTGCACATAAGGTAACCCTAAAAAATCAGGAAGTCTTGGTTAGGAATGGATGTACTGTTACACTAAACTTTCTGATCCAAACTCAAGATGTGATTGAGAGAGAATCTGAGAAGCTGTGAGCTGATATGTTTGGTTATTGCCTGTCGTTGGCATGAAGGAGCAACTTAAGGAGATAACGCGTCACGTTGATTTCAGCAGCTCCAATGCAGAGACTGTAAGACAGTAGTTATTTCCATCATCGTTGGCAGAGTGATTACATGCAAAACTGACATTTCTGACCTGGCTCGTTGTCATAAAAATAGATCTTGGATCTGAATACCGTTTCCACCAATTAAACCAAACACCTCCTAATTTTGAGTGAAGAGCTGTATTGCATGTTTGATGAACTGAGCTCAAATGAATACATTTAAAAACAACTCAATACATGAAATAAAACAGTGTGAGAACGGTAAAATTGTGGCTCTGAAGATACAGCCACTGGCATCCACCCACACGCTTTTGTCCCTTTAGCTTCACATTATAATATTATGTTACTGCTCGACAATGCCGCTCATATTTTTGAGGGTTATTTATTTATTTCCCCCCCCACAATGACCATCCAGCCAGAACATCAAGCCAAAATATCTTGAGGCTTTCAGCCAATAACAGAAAATGACTTGTGCTGCTCACTTGTGACAAGAGCCCTCTCAGCTTTATCCCCCTGTAATATGTGAGTTTTTAAAAGGCAGCCTCTAATGGTTGCAGATGGCCAAAGGGCAGAGGAGACCACACTGCCGGCCGAGGACAAAGCTACTGTAGCCACAGAGTTGAAAGTACCACCAGTTTCTGCAAGAACACAACACGCAAAAAACAGAGCAGCTGCTCGGTGCCCAAATTTGAATTTCTGTGGCGTACTTTTCAGCAGAATAGTGATTATTTGCACTGTGTCTTTGTGTTTGAAGGGCGAGAGGCAGGAGGGAATCTGGCTGTTGAGAAAAACATCGACCAGAGAAAATCCATTTCAATTTGCCAAATGCCAGAGCAGGATTACTGACATTTAGCAACTGATATTTCCCCTGAAACTCAATAGCATCCCTTCATAACTCCATAATAAAGCCCCATCTCACTGATGGTGATTACACACAGCACGACGGCTCCCGCAGAAGAGGCCGAGTGAAGCATACATCAGGAGCGAGAACAACAGGATGAGACAGGCGCTGAGCATCACCTGCAGGACAGAGGGTTCGACGTCGACGCGACATTTCCGGCTCACTCTACCTGACGCTATGATTGCAGAGACTCTCCTGAAGGTGCTGTTTGCTCAACAAATGTGAGTGACAACGTAACTTCTCCTTCAGGGTTGCAACAGACAGGAGGCGGCGATGCGCACTGAATTTGCGAGTGGCTGAGCAATGAGAGGAGCGGTCCTGTTTGGAGTTGGACACTCACGAGGGCGACGGCTTAAATTACCCAAAGTGAGAAATGATTTGTGAATCAACTCCCGAGAGGAGCTCCAACATCCAAAACACTTTAAGCTAAACTACAGAGAACGATGTCTCGTTCCAACAAAGGAGACGGTGTGTTTTTTTTTTGTTTGTTTTTTATGCTGTCTCGACTTTTTCAAGCTTTATTTGTCCACAAACATATTAACACTATAAGTGCATACAGAGTTCAAGTAACAATAACTCTACAAAATTAGATAAACCACATATTTTGAACACAAAATGCAGGGAAAAAAATACTGTTTTGAAAGGAGGCAAAGTATATCAATAAAATATCAAACTAATAGTTTGGGGAAAAAAATTGTGAAATATTATAGCTACTGAGTTGAAAAATATATTAAAAGATGGACAAACATGGCAAAATTGATTAGTAAACAAATTAGGTATTCGAGAAACACTTATTTCGTCAACAAAGAACTCTGAATTAGCTAAACTGTCTGCAGACAAGACATCTCACTTTCTCCATTCGGACTTATATGCTGCTTCTTGGCACATCAACATAAACTAGCATGCACATCTGTCCAGATTTGACTACAAGGGAAATGAGTGCTGAGCTCGATAACAGACGCGTGCGGATCATTCGGAGCCGCAGATGCATTTGTTCCGATTGAGCGATGTGATGCATTCAGGGTGCATTCTTAAGTCCTGTCTCACTCGGAGCGTTTACGGTTGCAGCTCGGGCCGTGGAAGGACAGTCTGAGTCAGCTGCGTCGTCTTTGTTTACAGAGGCAGAATTTTCCCGGAGCTTTCCGGCAACCAGCGCGCTCAAACGTTCAGCCAGCGCGCCTCTTTGTTTCTCATTAAAGCGCTTGGATCGCGAAGGCGCTCCGAGAGTTTCGACGGCAGCATTATGAAACTTTAGTGTGAGCAGCTGCTGCGAGCGAGGAACAAACCAGCCAGGTGAGTCGAAGGCCACTGAACAGCCCGCTATGTGGCGTCCACAGGTGCTCGCTCTGCCAAAACAATAACAAACTTTGCAGAGGAGCGTTCCATCAAAATCTCTGTGGTGCTGCTGCTGCTGCTCTGTGCTGGGGAATCTGAGGAGCGGGAGAGCGAGGGGCATTCACATGTGTGGGAGTGGGTCAAGGGAGGGGGTAGCAGTGTCAGTGTCAACAAGAAAAACAAAAAAAAAGAAATCATCAGCACAACGCCTGCGGTCGTCAGGGAGATCAGTCCAGAGCCAAAATAAAAACAAAAAAAACAAAACAAACTGAACAGAGGAGAAAAAGAGTCGCAAAGCAACTGGTGAAACATCAAACACAACAGAAAACAGCAGCAGCGAGCCTCACTGAGCAGATGCTGAATTACCCGCCGTGCACGGTGGCATTTTGAACCGCTGCCTACTTCCTTTTTTCCATAATGGCCAACAAAACAGAAAGTTGCAGGGTTCAGGCGAGCATGAAAAGCTCACACCGGATTATATTCCACAGAAAAAGTTGACTGGACTTTATTTAATGTCCTCGCTTGACCGCCGGGCTTTATTTGGGTGTGTCAGCCTGCGCAGTTCACAAAGGCAACCAGCCTCCCGGCGCCGGCGCCCGAAGCTGTGCCGGGTCCTCACTGAGGACAATAACAGTGGCACCGCAAACCTTTTAGAAGCTTTGCTTGGTCAAGAGCCACCAGGAGAGGCCCCATCGTACGACCAGAGCCCAGCTCGTACAGACCACGTCACCGACTTCATCGCGCGACGTGACACTCCAGTAAGAAAGGAAGACAACCCGAGCCACAACACCCTTCAACGATATCGGATGCACTGCATGTCGCCCGCTGGTCTTCAGCGAGATGAGAATAAATCCCAACATGTCAGGGCAATAAATTAAGCTAAAAAGCTGGTCTGGAGGGAGCAGGCGTGGCACACAGCACGCAGTTGGACAACACTAATGCAATTACAGGGATTTTCTGCTTGCTCAGATGCTCGGTTCAAGGGCGGAGCGCAGAAAGCTGACGGCGAGCTGCTCAAAATCAGCCATTACTCAGGTCAACAGCCGAGCCTGATCTTGCCACCTCACTGTCTCGAAAAGCTGTTGAGAAGATACATGCAGGATTACAGCGGCATGGCTCAGAGTTCAAGAGTATTCCGTGTATCTGGGGTGTCCAGCCTGCTTTAAACTGAGTTTCGCTGCTTTGGACGCTTGAATTTGATGCAAAAGCGACTTTTCCAGCAGCAACATGATACGTTCCTGTCTGCGATGAGATTTTTTATACAACCGCGATACAAAGCTGGGGTTTTCTCACCAATTCCCGGCAGCCTCTAAACAGTCAGGGTCAGGTACAAACAAGCACCACTCGAGATGATTGGAATTCAGTATTGCTTATGGGCACTCCAGCAGCACTTGAGCCAATCTTCAGCCAATATACACTCTTCCCACTCAGTCTGACACCTCCTCTGGCCTCTCTGATGCTTTGTCTGTCATTCGGGCTGCATTTCTACGCCACATCAGCGTCTGTGGAGAGCATAACTCCTTATCAAACACGGCCTCTGCTGATCTGCCTCTTCTGGGGCTTTGGATCGCCCCCGTGCCAACGGGCAGTTAAGCCTTGCCAAGACTACAACAAGCCCTGCCAAGCGTACAATGTGCAGAGGGGGGACTTGCCAAATGTAATCCAGCAATAGTGCAACAACACGCTCAAATGAGTCCAACTGGCTGGGGGTTGTCTCTGTAACTGCTCCACGTTCAGAATTTAACAGAAACGAGAGGCATAAACGGCCATAAAAGTTCATGAAATTGCCCAGAAAGTTGTGCTTGAAGTGGTCTACCGAAGCCAGGAAAACAAGAAAAGACAGAGCGGAGAGGCACAAACCGCACGTCAACACTGAGCTGCAGCACAAACCTTCAACAAACTTTTTCTGTTGAAAAATCTTTAAGTCTACCACATCTCTAACGAGGGTTTATGAGATGAGGAGAGATGATCTTTATAAGTCTATATTATCTTTTGTCTACTGAAGGAGACTGACGGAGCAACAAAACGAGATTTAAAGGTAAATAATCTACTAAGTGCAATCTATTCAAAGTGTTGATTTGGAGGTTTGATGAGACACTCCTGACATTTTTAGGAGTGGTAATTTCTGAAAAGAACGACCAACTTCTGTATAAAACACTCCTGTCAAAGGTTTATTACAATTTCATGTGGCTACAAGTATAAAAAAAATCACAAGAATCCTAAAGCATCAGATTTGTGACTGTGAAAATTACATGAAATTAAACATTAACACTGTTTTTTTCAGCTTTGTCGTCACCTAATTGACCCTCACTGTAACCCTACATTTCCTGAAAGAAACCAAACCATTCAACAATCGGCAAAGATAAAGATTGGCAGATAATGAAAACTGAAGACTTGCTAATGCTGAAAGAATCAAGATCACTGAATCCAGTTATCAGTCAAACTATTAATCAAGCAGTGCAAAAATAACCCACGGATTCTAATATTAGCATCCGAAAAAGATGGATTTCTTTTCTGATTGCTTGAGCTGTGTAGCATTACAAAGTAATCGGATGTTTTCATCCTGCATCATAAATTTTGGTCAAATAAGACAAATATCTCAGCTCTCGCCGGCAGTTCACAGTCACGAGGAAACGCCGCATCTCACCGGGGACAAGAGTCAGCCTGCATACATACACAGTGTGTCCATCCGGTATTTGTCATTTCCCCGCTGCTGTCAGGTTGGCAAATGGCCTCCTGGATCATGTTCTAATGCAGAACTGCAGGGTTCATCCAGGAAACCGTCAGGGTCGGATGATGCCATCTGACCAACAGCGATCTGCTGTCTTGGCAGCTCCGCCTCTGACACACAGACCGCGGTGGATGCGCTCAGTTGATCCCTCAGTCTTTATCTACAAGCAGGAGTTCAAATCCAACTGGACGCTGAAGTGTTAAGAGGGCAGTCTTAAACCCGTAAAAGGTGTGTGACCCCTTTAATCCCCAAAGACTCGCTGGCCAAGAGCTACTCAACGAGCCTGCGCAGCAGACGGATCAGACAGGTGTAGCAATAAATACTGTGACCTGCTGATTATCTGCCAGTCATGCATCTTCAGACCGCATGAAAGTCCCTGATAATGAACCGAAAGAAAATACTGAAGATATGACGGTTTATCAAGCAGGGAAAGTAGAGGAGCACTCGGTAAAACACACACCTCTGCAAAGACACCAGTTAAGCTTCCCAGCTTCAACCGACTGCATACCACCCTCTCCTTAAGGGGCCTCTCACTCTTACAACACACCGTTTGTTTTTTTTTTTGAATCACTTTGGATCAGATGACCACCCAGATTGAATCAGCTGTTCTGGGTATCACCCCTCACCATACCTGCAAATTGCATCGAAATCTGTCTTGAACTTCTTTGAGGTTTCCTGTCAACAGACCGAGACGGAAGCCAACAAACGGGGGCGGAAACATGACTTCCTGAGAGGAGGTAGAAACGAAAAACACTTAAGTCAGCGGCAACTTCACTCTAAATCCAATGACCTTTACTGACTGCCTTAACTATTTGTCTCTTACACAACTTGGAACTATTTTAACAATCAAATTGTAATTTGAACAAATTTGAAAGAGATCAACTTTCATTTTCAAGTGACAGAATGTAGAAATTCACAAATTTCTACATTTTGTCACTTGTTTCATGTATTTTTTCAGTTTTTTTGGAAAACAAAAAGTACGAGATGTCACTGTCGAGAGAACAAGACAGGGAGGAGAGGACAGAGACGGAGACATGGAGACATCGGGACTGACTCTCCTACCTTCCACAGCCACGCCATTCTCATCTCAGCGCAGACAACACTGGATTGCCTGTTTTCTTCAGCCCCGAAACTCATTGATCGCCTCCGTCTGCAAACACAAGGGAAGAGATGTGGCTTTGACATCACTGCTCGGATGTAGTCCTGAGAAAATATGCAGGCTGTCATGGAGAAAGTCCCTTATAAAGAGTGGAAAAAGCAAATACTTCCAATGGCATGTGACAATTGTAGTCTGCAAGCTGCATGTTTAGTGCTGCATGACAAAGATTATTAATGTCAACCAGACCTTGGATGAAAACAGAGTTTTAGGTGCAAAAGGGACATTTTGAATTCCAATCAAACATCAAAAGAAAAACTTGACGCAATAAGGTCACTGAGTATCTTCCGGTAGATGTTTTGGATGGAGTGTGCAGTTCCCTGTATGTACCTGTGACTGTACATGCACATGCTTACCATAACAATGGTATGACTTATATGCAAACATTATCTCAGATGTAGAGCAGCAACTCTCACAAACGTACAAATGCAGGAGCCTTCAAAACAAAAGCAGTAAACGGTCTCCAAGTCTGCCCCGAGAAAGCTTCCCACTCTGGTTTTCTTTGACAACCTTGAGCAGGCAAAGCCTCGAGGCCGGTGACATCCAGGAGAGGAGGTCCTACACCCAAGGGTGCTGATCACTGCACTATATTACAGCCGTGACGACACTTGCTCTGTGTCCAGTCCAGGTCAATCTTGTCGATCGATGATCACCGGCTCCCGAAAGACAAAAAAAAACGAACTGATATCATTCGAAAACCAAGGTGCAGATCTTGAACAAATCTTGGTGGATTCTCTTTCCATGACACGCTGCAGGAAATCACTGTATTTTCTTTCAATGGTAATTAAAGTATCAAACCACCCCGACATTGCAGCCTTGCTGTGACATCATGTACAGTAATAATAGGGGTCGTGGCCCACAGGTTCCGTGTGAGTGACATGTAATTTTATGCTGTTGACCTTGACTGCAATCACAGAGAGGAACTTAGTTTGCAGGCTGCTGCATCAGGCCTTTCATTAAACGCTGCTAGTCTTTCCTTTGGGTTTTGGTCAACAACGGGAACAAAAATAATATTTAAAAAAGAGAGAGAGAGAGAGACGAGAGACTTGCAGCGGTTTAGCTGATGTCTGCGAAGTTCAAGCCACTTGAACTGGCAGTGGGGGAGATGATTAAAGAGTGCCGGATCAGAGATTACCTGAGCGACGCCACCGAAGACTCGAAGCGCGATCGGGTAAAGCTTCCCCAGATGCTGCTAAGACTGCTTCAGGTGAGCGAGGGGCTCGGCCGCTGGCCCATCCAGCACAGCCACCGCGACGCCGCGGATCAATGCGCGACCTGCACAGGTCATCGCCCTTGGATACCGCCGTGAGTGAGCGAACCTCGCGCTAGCTTCCGCTGCAGCGAGTATGTGTGTTTGCGCGACAGATGTGGGATCCATTACCATCATAAAGGAGCCGCACGCTTAAATGGTGCTCTGTTGGTACTCTGTTAAAGCGTTCACAGAGGGGACTGCAGCAGCTGAGCAGAGGAGAACGACCTATGTGAGGCCATTACCACAAAGAAGGGTTTTTGGGTTCAAATGCAACTAAAAGCAAAAACAGAGTTTCACTTTCTCTCCCACAACTGCGAGAACACAAGTGACGACACTTTGTTCTCCCAGATCCAGTTTGAACTTCTGGCAGTTTTTACTCAACACAAACGAAACTCTGTCTTTGAGTACTACTACTACTACTACTACTTCTACTACTACGACTGGTCAGCAGAAAAAAAGGTCGTTATTGAGGTTTTTTCTACTGGTGCAGAAATTGGCCCAGCGATGTATTGCTCTGAGGAGCAGCTGGCAGAGGCAGTAAGGACGTCCTCTTTTTTTTTTGTTTTTTTTTGTTTTTTCCTGCGCTTGAGTTTCTCACGTAGCACGAAATGACTCGACCGGAACAAACTTTGCTTTCTCAAGGTGAATTTCTACATTCTTGTAGTGTACTGCCACCCTTCTGAACATCATTGAAAGCAGTGCAGTGACATGAAGGGAGAGTCAAAGCTGCTGCTGCCAAACTGATATTACCTTTCATATTGGGAGATGAGGAGCAGGAGAATAAACAAACACAGGAAAAACATTCAGTCTCCAACACACGGTGGACAGAAATGAGCCTGGAACGGAACTACTGAACACTTGTTGTGTGTTGGACTTTTTTGAAAATGGAGCGAGAGCGAGAGAGAGAGAGAGAGAGAGAGAGAGAGAGAGGATGGCACATTGGTATAATTGAGCATACGATACGACTTTGAACATAAACTGGAGGAGGAGTCAGCCTGTGTTGATCCTCCACGCTCCCTGTAAAACAGTGACAGGGCACTTTTTATCTGGCTGCCTCCTGCTGTCCCACACTCACACGGGACGGGGAGACTCAGAGAAGTGCCATTCATCCCGGAAACTCTAGAGAACTGGAACGCTCCCTTCCCTCCCGGCAGCTCTTACAAACACCTCTCCAAAAGACACAAGTGACTGTTTGTGGCGTGCATGCATTAATTACTCAGAGGCCTTCTCTGCCTCTGTGTGTTAGCGCGCCTTCAGCTGGAGCGTGTACCCGTGCGACCCCGTCACAGCAACGCGCCGCCCCGGCCTTGTTCTGCCATACGCGGTTAGGAGCAACAACAGCGTTGTCGTCTTTTTATGAGACGCGATGGAGAGCTCATCCTGAGCTGCTGGGCTGGAGGACGGCAGCGGCGAGCCTTCCCAGCTCAAGCACAGTTCTTCACGCATGAACTCACTTCAATTAAAACACAAGTTAACAAAGGGGTGACCCTGCACGGATCCCTCTCTCTCTCTCTCTCTCTCTCTCTCTCTCTCAGCAGGCCTCTCCTAGTGACCGTCTGCAAGTGAAACAATCCGACACCGTGAACCAGGCCGAGGCAGGCTGCTGGATGGAGAAAGGCTTTCTGACCGACACCTGAACACATCCTGAAACACATCCTGGTAATACGCAGACAAAGCCAACAAGCCCCCTTTGTTTATTGTTTCAAGAAGCGCAAAGTATCACAGCATGTTGACATGTATGTAGAATTACTAAAGCAAGTTTACCGTTTGCGTGTTTCTATACTTGTTGTTTGTTGTGTGGCTTTTCTGGTTCATTTCTCAGGACCTGGGAAACTTTTGAAGCGTTTCTCTGGACTGGACTTGACATGACAAATGTAAAAGGATGTTGGGGGTGGAAAAAAAAAAGGAAAGTTGAGCAATGCTGACCATAAAGTCGGTTGGTCTTAAATTAAACATGACAAGAATATCCTGAGCTTGAACTTTCTATGTGTGGAGTTCTTCAGGCGTCCTTCCAAAGTCCCAAAAATACATGCAGACAAGTTCCACTGATGACTCTGAAGCGGTGTGCTTGTGCGCGTCAGCGACAATCGACCAGCAGAGCCTGAACCATCACTAAGTCGCCAAAAACCACCTTGAACGAACGTTCAGCAACTTTACTAAAAACAGGAAGACACGGTGAGACTCGCTTCTTTAAACTTCAGACCACAGCTCAGTTACTTTCATCCACTCCCGATTTACATTTCCTTCATTCACTCTGAAACTTGCACCGTGTAATTATATCCTCTTTTTGTCCTTGCCTCTCTGAAATACATAAACATATTACAGTGTCAAATCCAGTGTGAAATTAGCTGCTGTCTGAGATAACAAAAACAGCCCAAACAAGCAGACGCGGGGGTGACGGGAAAGTTTGTGAAGTGACATGTAGCTGAAGGATGGTTTCCTGCAGGGAGGAAGAGGAGTTGGTGGGCGTTCCGTGATTGACAGCATCCACAAAATGCCTCTAAACGAGCGAAATACTCCCCGACTTTTTGCGCAGTGAAATGAGATGATTCGCTCATACAGATTGGTTGACACTACAGAGGCTGTCTTGGGTGGGGTTTTTTTTTTCATTCACCTGTAAAATAAAAAAAGTGAAACGAGATCCCAGGAAAAGCAGGAAATGCTGTCTGACAGTTTCCACTCCACAAACGGACGGAAAAACCTTCAAAGGGCGAAAACAATGAGGGACTGAATCACGGACACGGAGCTATAAATTCCGAGGTCAAAGACAAGTCATTAGCTTTCCTTTTTTAAGCTTTATCAAACTATGAATATCTGATCCTATCATGTCTTGTTTATGTGCAAAGAGCTCATGTTTCGTTTTGACTGAACAGAAATTTTGTTTCAAGTTGACTGAAGGATTTGTTTGCTTATGAAAGACGTCATCACATGTTTACTACATCATAACTAAGCTCCAGTTTTTAAGGTTTCTCACGTTTGTATTTTGACAAAAACAACCAACTATGTGATCATGAAAAATGTGCTAGCAAGGAAGTAAATCGAGAAGGAAAAACGTCAAACTCACCCAACAAAGTTGTATGTTGAACAAATGACATCAGTGGGATTGTTGACGTAACAATTCATGAAAAATGATGCTGTTTTAGGAGGAAACAAACTGATGTCGATGAAAAGAAAGAGAAACATGACCAAACACGAGGACGAGAAACGTTGGCAAAACACAGTGAAGCGAAAGAAAATGCATGAGCACAGCGAGTAAACAAAAGAAACAACAGACAGATCCTGCCACGCAACCGTGTGTTGGTTAGCATGTGTTTTACATGCGTTTGTGCATTTTAGTCAGAAGCTGTTTGTGGTACATTTGATGCACCAGTACCAGAGGCAGCAATGCAGCCCCACAGCGTGATGGTGCCTCCACCTTGTTTTAAAAAGGTGAGCTGGACTTTTCATTGACTTCATCCTGACACCTGTAAACAAGCTGCTGCATGACATTGTTTCAGAGTTTCCTCTGTCACTTCAGTGTTTATCCCGGAGAGATTGTGGCCGACCTGTGAGAGCAGGAAAGATTGGCTGTCTCTTTATGCGCCTTTCTTTTAGTTGTGGGTTTGTTTTGAGGATTGTTGAGGTTCTTAATAAATTTTTTTAAAAATCTTCAGCTGTCTTTGCTGCCAGAATTTGCAGGTTATTTCAACAGTGTAGCAAGTGGAAAAAAGGCCAAAGTTGGTCAAGTCACCACCAGTGTTAAAAAAAAATCCCCCTTGGGCGTCATGTTGGAGTCATACTCAGCAGATTGGATACGGGGCCGCACAGAAGAGCAGGTCTGAAACTTCCTGGAAGGACTTTTATCTTGATCACTGGAAAAACAAACTGAACAAAAAGCCTCTTTGTAGGCTCCAAAAAACCATAATTCATCCCTTTAATCACTGCTGAATGAACTGGGAGGCTTTTCTATAAAGAACTTGTTGGATTAAGACAGAACAATTTTGTCCATCTACCGTTTTCTTCATTTTTGGACTGTTAATATCACACACATGACCAGTGGGATGCTTTGTTGTGTTTTATGCGCACTGATGACAATAAAGTTGCTTTACTTACCCTATAAAACTTTGAGCCTATCTAAATATCCTGGTGACACAAGAACAGCAGATTTGCATCAGTTCTCTCTAACTTTTCTACTAGAAATTGGAGTTGGCAGGAATCTTTTGGACACAACTGTGTCTGCATCAACATCTGGAGACGTCCTGGGACTACCTGGACGGTGCGTGTCTCTCCGTGAGACCGAGACCTGCCTGCTCCTGAGCCGAGCCGGTCCAACATGATGGGGACACCTGGACGTGTCCTGAAGGACAGTCAGCACGGAGGACCGGCCTGCTCCCGCCTGCTTCCCACCATCAGTCAACACAAACACGGGCGGGCCGGGGGTGAGGGGTGGCGGAGGGGTCATAAACAAACACCGGGACGAGCTCTGGGCTTACGTGCAGCAGGACTGCACCATAGAGTCGGGGTTTTGAACCAACGACAGAAAAAACAGCAGCAGCCGGAGAGCAGATGAGGTTTAATCACCTCCGTGGAGCATCGCCGCTGCCGCCGCCGCCGCCAGTCGCAGCGCTCCCCCGGCTCCCATTTCACCACATCTGTTAAATTGCACAGTGGCGGAGAGCCGGCCACGTCTCAGTGTCCGCTCCCCTTTTCTCTGACAGCAGCGTACACGGCCGAGAAAGCCCCCTCTTACCTTCCACATCCAGGCCATTCTTATTCCTACGCAGACAATGGTGGACCGCTTGTTTTCTCCTGCTCCAAACGGCGCGCCGCGTCTCCGTCTGCACGCGCCTCTCTTCACATGTCCATCACCGGGGGAGACGTCGGATGCCGCGCAGTTATTTGCAGGGATGGACCCCCATAAACGTTGTACCGTTATTCGTATCCTCTCTCAGGGTTTTTTTTTCCCCCACAGAGCTGCTGGCAGAGATATGCTGGGACCTGGGCCGACGCGCTGCTGCTACTGGCCGGCTGAGACGCAGGGACCCGCCCCCACAGGCACCACGTGACCGGCGCTGATTTCCTGAGTCGCTTTTCCAACATCAGCATGAGGAGAGGAAACAGCAGCGGGGATGGGGGGGACACACTTTCTCATTCATTTGTTGGATCATCTTGACAGCACACGTGTTTCGGGTGCACATTTTGAATTGAGGGTGGGAATATTTTCAAATGTGTTTTAAATTCATTCCTACAGTTTTTTTAAACACAACATCTGCCACAGACGTGAAATCACAATATACAAACATCAACAGAGCAAAAAAAAACAAAAAACAAAACAAAACATGACACCAATTCTTCCTTCTAGTTTCAGTGGCACCAGTCTCAGCAGGGGAGCCCAGACTTCCCATTACCTGGGGACTGCTGCAAGAAGGGCACTCGGGAGAGCGCATACCTCCGCCAAGACACCCACAGCAGGGCTCCTGGACACACAAAGGGCAGACACGACACGTGCTGTAACAGGACTTGGAACTAGTGGTCATCATTCCTCTGCCAGGCAAGATATTTTACAGAGGCCGAACTACGGAGCAACAAGATTCAGAGTCTCGCGCCCTCTCCTCTCCGCCTGCCTTCACTCCTCGAAACACAATCTAAACCACTCAACAGAAATCAAGTTTGTCATCAAACTGGATGACCGGATCACCACCAACACTGGATCACCCATTCTGTGTCCGACCCCTCATCCGTCCTGCAAAGTTCCTTCAAATCTATCAAGTAGATTTTGAGTTGTTGTGTTATAGGTAACAATTTCACAGAAGCAGCTCGTTCCCTCTGCTACTGCTGTAGTGACAAGTATGCAGGTCTCCGTGAAATTTCGACACTGTGGTTTCGCTGCAGGTCTCCCATGCTGAAGATTTGACACTTATATAAGCAGTCATTTCCTCGGTGGGAGCTCAGGACCAGGGAGACTCTTTGTTCCGACTTGAGAAAATGCTTAATAATTACATTTTTTTCCCCGTGTGTTTCTCCCCCGGCTGTAATAATACAGGTCTGCTGGGGGGCAGCCACAGTGCTGCCCTGTTCTTTTCTTCCTCTCTGTGTGACAGTAACTCATATCTAATGCGACTTTGTAAATCTGGGAATAGAAAACAATAGAGTCAGTGTGGACCTGATGACAGCTTGATACATAAATTTGCATTAATGGAACCTGCAACAAAAACTCTTGCTACTTGGTTTCCCCTCGCTGAAACCTTCCCTTTTTATGTTTTTCCCAATTACATTAACTTTTCGTATTGACATTAAATGTTTGTTTTTGCATGAAATGGATCAAAGGATTTTCCTTGATCTCTATTTTTTTCACATTTTGCCCCATCTGGATGTTTGCACATATAATCCATAAGTACATGAACCAGTAAACATCGCTGGTAAACAAAGCAAATAGGAACATTTTCCATTAGAGATTTACACATTTTGCATACAGATTCATTACAGATAATGTCTTCCTTTTGTTGAACAGACTGTCAGTGAAAGAAATGAATGAACTGACAAAACAAGCAACTAAATGTATGGTTGTCTTGCTTTTAGCTGGTCAAGTAAAGGAAACAGATTTAAATTAGTCTCTCTTTATTTTGAAGAGGGTTTTTTTGTCTCCTAATTCAAACATGAACTATTTGAGTGGTTACTTCATTGAGTTGTTCCCTGTTCACAGCGGTGTGCGTCTCAGACTTAGGGCCAACTGAGGTGGCCTCACCAAACCTCTGGGGTCCGTCACACAGTTTTTGCAGGTGGGGCCTGAGGATTTTTGAACCGCGGAAGAAATTTGTTCCCACAAAAGAAACAACAGAAGAAAGCGAGTGCACACAAGCAGCACGCGGGACGAATCGAGATGACCAATCAGCTCTGCGGGAGGATGTGACACTGGACTGCCACTGTGGGAGAGTATTAGCGTGTTTAATGATCTTTTTTATCATTCAAGCATGAGGAAAATATTCCCATTACACCCTGGCGGGGACCATTTTATTGTACCATTTATGTGCTTTTACTGTCCGCTTTATTGCTGCTTGGTGTCCCACTACAATTCATAACAGGGCTACATATGGATGACTGACCGCAACCTTTACTCGAAATTTTGCGCAGGAGAAAATTTAAGTTTGAGTTTGTTCAGAGTTCAGCTGTTGCAGCCTGCGGTCCTCGGTCATCCACTGGAGCTCACTGGCTCCCCCAGTGGCGATGAGAAGAACCTTTCACTTTAAAGACTTGGTTGTGCACTGAAAGCTCCTTTATGTTGATGTAAAAGTGAGTAATGTTAAACAAGAAGACGTGAATATCCTTCACTTGAATGCTTCTGCGTGGAGTTGCATAGTCTCTCTGGTTTTCCTGCTTCAGCTAAAAGACATGACAGTGAGATAGGTGATCGTCTTGTTAGCCTGGAGATCAATGACTCAGTTCACCATGTTTGCTGTGATAGAAGTTTTCTGCGTTCCTTTGTTGGAATAAGGCTGCGACAAAAGATGGTTGTAACAATCTAAAAAACGCTTCAACGCAGAGCTGTTTTTGTTTATGATATTGATTCTTGAAATTGGCAAGAAGAAAGTGTCAGGAACCTGGCAGCCATCCTGTCTGCCGGATCCATCAAGTTATTCGGATGCCTCCTTTGTGTCTTCGCTGCCTGTATGGAAGGCTGTAATTGAGTTCAGCTGCAGCCTGCCTCTCTGCCAGATGACGTGACACCTTGAGTAAATAGAAATTTTCCGAGATGTCAGTCTTGTTTGCAAATGAAAGAACCCAATTTCATTTTTTATGGACCAAAAAATATTTGATATACACCTGACTGTAATTACCGAGACAAACACAAGCCTGAATCCACCGAAGTACAAACACTTGCTGGTGTGAAAGAGGCCCATAAGCACATATATAAACAGGCCTAAGCAGCAGCTGCTGGTGTTCCTCGCCTCTTTCAATGGTTGTTGCCACATCGATTGAACTTCTCAGTTATTTTCTTTAGGTCCTCTCACCAAATCAATGGTTCTTTCAGGGTTATCTTCGAATCTTCCTCTTTCCTCCTCTTGCGCAGTTTCCGAGTGGTTCTTTATTTTTTTAAAAAACGTCTTTTCAAACTTGACATCAAAAAAGCTAATCCTCAAAACTTCAACTCGTGAAAACAAACCAGCTTAAAGGCTGAAAGGTAAAACCAAGTTATTGTCTCCAACTGCAGAAATTATATTTAAAGCTCAAATGCAAACTCACACAAGAAGTGTGAAAATTGCAGGAAACAACGTGAGGAGCACTGCAGCGATATCGCCTAGCTTCAGACTGCTTAAGGGAAATTATGCGCCGCGGTTCACTGAAGGATTTGAGTGAGAATAGCTTATAAAAACATGCACAGAAAAAGCAGTTCTTCAGATATTTTGTGGGCTTTTGTCTAAAAATACTGAGCACCACGCTGAGCAGCAGGGCTCTGATTTCGGCTTCAGAGAATCCGTGTCCGTTTGTTTGATGAGGCTGGTCAGCGTTGGTCTGGTTCCCAGGCTTTTGTCCGGGTGAACCCAGAAAGAGGAGGCCTGGGTGATGAAACCCTCCTCCTCTGCTGACAGACGTGGACACAAAGACACCAGCGGAGGCTCCCAGCTGATGGAGACGACTCTGTCTGGGTACTAATGTTGGAGGTGTAGGTGGTGGGTCGCAAACGTGCATCTCAGCACATGCAGCGCAGTCCGAGAGATGACAGATACAAGATACAGGTACTTCTGTTTGGCATTGGTGGAGTTGCTTTCTCTGAAGGAGGGGCTCATCTGGCATCCTGGCAGATGAGTGTCTCAAACTGGGTCTGTACATAGGATCCATTCATCCATACAGCTGCCTTGACTGGCTGACATTTGCTGAAGGCAGGGTCCATGAGGGGCAGGTCACCTGTTTCCCACAGGGGGACTAACATAAGCTCTTTTCACACTGAGGATTCGCATGACAGTGGTACAGCGCCCCGTCCTGTTCCTTTTGTCAGTCAACCGGGGAAAACGTTTCGCGCTGGCCGGCTAAGGCGGCACCAGGTTTCACCTTGCAAGGCAGCACCAGGAATAGAAAAGGAGACACAAGTGGGCGTCACGAGTCAAGCCACCAGGCGGCGTTGGTGTGATGCATAAAATCGGTGTCTCACAGTCCCACTGGCGTTTCAGTTGATTTCTTCATCATCAAATATTTTTCTTTTTTGTCGCTTTTGTGTGATTATTTTTTGCTTACCCTCAAATAAGCCATTCAAAATCAAACAGCAAGCTCATAGCTGTACCTTTCAAGAGAGGGGAGCTCGAGCAGCACTTTCACACAAGCGAAAGCATTTCAGAGGACGGAGTCGCATTATGGGACCACCTCCAGCTACAGAAGCAGCTGCCGTCCCAGGTGCCTCTGTGCCTCCAAGACGGCTTTGGGAGGAACTGTTCTGAGTCACTGTGACAGATTTGTCCCCCCCTGCCTCCGAGAAGAAGCATAAATTGAAATGTAATTACCAGGAGTTCTTTTGGAAGCGGCGTCATTTTGTTAATGTGCAGATGCTTCATCTTAGAAAGCAAAGGTTCACCGATGCAAGAATTGACTCCAGTGAATAACTGAGGCGTTTCATCGGCTCTCAGGTGAAAGCTATCCTCCCCTCTTTGATCCACCCTCCTGCAGCATCGGGGTCATTTCAGTCCGACTGAAACTCCGGTCGCCGGCGTGCACACACCCGACACTTGAGCTTTACTGCCTCCTGGTGAACGAAGCAGAGGGTTAATGGGAGAAGAAGGACTATCGGATAATCAAATAGAACTGCTGCACGATAAACACGACATCTGCGCTGCCCCAAAGCACCGCATAAAGGGTGAAACTGAGGCCCCTTACATTACATTTAGCAGCTGTTCTGGAGCTTTTGATCAAATCGCCTGTTCCCGCTTATCCTGCGAACGCTCCTCTGGTTCTGTTCAATCGTCCTGGAGGAGGAAAGGTTCAGAGGGAAAGGAGCTACAAATGTAAACATCTGCACTTTAAGATCAGAGCTGGAAAATGTTGTCAGGAGTCACACGTGCTACTTCCAAAGTGAGTCTCACGCATACACACCGACATACAGCCGCACAGCTTTGCATGTAAATTTGCAGTTGGAGGGGAGCGGCCTGAGGCAGCTACGAGGTGTTCGCAGTTGTCCAACTGAAAGTGTCCAAATGATGCACGGCTTTGTTCAAACGACTGAACGTCTCATCACGTCTGCTCAGCTTCAGTGTTTAATTATCACATCGTTCAGCCTGTCTTAAATCCTCCGATTTCCCGTTTAACTGTTTGTCTTTTTCACCGTATCTCGCAGTTACTTGTGTTTGCTAGTTTTGCACAACTGAAAAGTGAACAAATCAACACACTTCAAGAAGAATCTTCCTTGATTTGCGTTCTTCCGACAGTTTTTTAAATCACATTATGCTTCGTTGCTCTCGTATTTTACGCATTGTAACAGATTTCAGATTTCTGTCCTGCTCCAGTGCTTTTGTTCAATCGTGTGAATCATTGACAGTCTGACTGAGACTTACAGTAATATTTTCAGTGTTGACATTGAGGTCAGACTTCCACCCAGCAGAGTTTGTGTAACTTCTCACACAAGAGAAGATGCTCCAGAACAGCGACAGAACAGACCTCCAGTTGCGATTGTTTGGTCTGCCGCTGTTGTTCAGGGTCAGGAGTTCCTCACTATTCTCTGTAAAACTCACATCTACGCATAACAAATGTCAAACTCAGTGGGGCTGCTCTGTTGTTTGGAGCGTCTGCCGGGTTGTAGCTCTGTTTTAACCTTCCCGGAAATATAAACGGTTCGATAAATGGTAGAAATACAGTTTGGCCCAAAAAAATGAGAGTTTCTAGTATTTTCTCACAGTCTTTCTTTTAACACATGGTGTTCAGTTCTAATTGAAACACATTAACGCTCTCATCTTAACCTTTGGTCATGTGACGGGATCGAGACGTCTTGAAGATCCAAATGAAGACCAGGAAACTGTTAACGTCAGAGTTCATAACATCTTGAACTCACAACAGAATCTTGTCCAGCTGTTCAAATGCAAAATTCAAGTCAAGATAAAAGGCCATAAAAGGATCCTGCAACTCAAATGGGCTGGGACTCCAGAGCCCATGAGGTAATTTGCTCATTTGAATGATAAGTTAAATGAGAATGATTTTGTCACAAAAGGAGGTGAGACAGAAGAATCGAATTAATTAAACACTACTTTGCTTGTTAAGAGAGAACCTGTGGTGACCACATAAAGAGCGCTACCTTTCAGAAATATTGCACTCCATCATTGTCCCTGTCCAGATGGAGATGCGATTCAGTGTGTCCACTCAAGTTTGTTTTCTTTATTATTACGAGATTCTCTTCAAACAATGTTGGTCTTTTCAGCGAGCACAAATGACGCTATTAGGAGTAAATAAATCCAAAAATACCACCGCAGTCTCCTTGTGTAGATGTGTGAAGGTCCCCAGCTTCCACCTGGATGGGGCCTTATTGGGATCTAATGTGTTGGCAATTGTATCCCATTAGTTTCAGAGTCAAAATAAATGACCTTCACTGAGTTGGTCGTGAAACCCTTCATTGTTTTTGTGCCGAACATCAGTCAAAGTAACAAAACCTGCAAACAGCAGTCGCTCAATGAGCAAGAACTTGGGTGGAAGTCTTGGAAAACAAACTTCCTGCTGTAGCTTCAAAAATGAGACTGTCCCGAAGCTGTCGGGGGACGAATAATAAGAACAAAAATAATAACCGTGAGCTGGATGGAAAGTTGAACACAAATCTCTGTTTTTCCTCCAAACTCATGAGTAATCTCTGCACATATAATGCTGCTGTGGTTTAATTAAACATTTATTAAGTGACTGTCTGCTGTGCCTGTGGTACAGCGGTGCTTGGCTGCAGCCTCGTGTCCTGGACTAATCCGTCGTATTTTGTGCTGAGAGATAAGAGGAGGGCGACGGGACAGAGGAGAGGAGGGTAAAAATGGGTTGCGTCTGTCCCTCGCAAACAGACGAGGCAGAGAGGTGAGAGTCGTGATCCATCCATCTGTCTCCCCGCTTCCTTCTCTCTGGTTTGCTCCCACTCTGCTTCTATCCCTCATTCACACGTTCCTCTTTTCCTCTCTCCCACCTTCTGTCTTCCTCTTCATCTCTCTCTCCCCCTCTAATGAGAGCCGGTGGGGTTTCTCAGTAGCCTAACAACCAGCGTGTTTGTCTCTGCCCAGACACCAGGGGCCCACAGATTACTGCTCCCCCATCGACTAAATAAATACACAAATAAATACAAAACTCACAGGGCTGCTACTTTTTTTTTCTCTTCACCAGGTCCACACTGCACTGAGAATATCACATAATGAAAAATGCATAAAGAAGGAACAGAAGAGGCAGAGGTACAGGCAGGGCCAGGGGCACCTTAAATCTGATTGGGCCCCTTGTTGCCCCCCCACCACCACCAGCATTGGAGTCAGAAGGTGACAGGCAGTTGCCTTGTTAGTATCATGTTTGGAATACTGAACAGGATGACTGAATACTGGCATGGAGCAAAACCTCTGTATGAAGCCACCGTTAACTGTTCAGCCTGGAAAATAAACCCAACACGCATAAAAACAACCGCAGGGAGACGGAAAAACACAACATCAGGACACAAAGGACGTGAAACAGCTGGAGAAAAAAGCAAAGAAAACACATAAGACACTCAAGAATGATAAGAATGATAATTTAAAGAAAAATCCCAGTCATCACATCAAAATTCATGACAAGACCCAAAGAACTACACAGCTGTAAACAGGCTAAAAAACGAAGTGAAATAAGCACAAAGAGATGCAACTCGATGATGAGAATTAGAGAATTAAATCATTATTATTTGTATCACAAGATACAAAACTCACTCACTCTTCTTCTGTCCCAGTTTTTCCATGAAACAGGATGCAGGGGCCAATCTTCATCGAACCACTTTTATGCAAATGTTATTTTTTTAACTTGTACTTAGGTTGCGATCCAAGCCAACACACTCTCACTTGCTCCCATAATAGTGTCTGAAGTGTGAAGCCACATGGGGCCTCAAGGTTTGACTGAAGATAGCCCCCCCCCTCCCAAAAACCCCCCTTAGTGCTTGAAAAAAAGCAACATGGAGAAGAATGACAGTGTTTAACAAACCAAATGAAGAACCTACAATTAAAAAAGAAGGAAGCTATAAAATAATGTACTGAAGACGGAGACCCCAAGTTTGAATGTGCTTCTTTTTTTTTTTTTTTTAACTCAATCAGGAGTTGTGTAACGGCTCCTCAGCAGGAACCCAAAAGTGCATCAGAATATTGAACACAATGCGCTTTTCTCCATCTCGATGCAGTAATTAGTGAGCGGAGATAATCACGTTGCACACAGCTTCTGCTATCACTCCATCGTTTGTCATTTGACATTTTATGAAGTCTATTGTTAAAAATTGTTCCAGGTGAAGTCATTTTCTTATCTTGGTTACATTGCAGGGTGGGGGGGGGTCTTATCATCATTACATGGAGGAAAGCAGGTAGGGGAGAATTAGTTGCCTCTAATTACCCAGGCACAGTGCATCCATCTTCACGCGGCTCCATTATTACAGTCTGCCACCGCTGAGAAACACAATCTCTCACCCAGCATCAGCGGCCCAGTTATTGCTCCGGCACGGAGCCGCATGGAGAAAGTGTGGAAGGCAAAAGTGTCTTTCTTTTCTGTTTGCTGCATGAGGAAGTGTTTCAGTGATGTCTTTGAATGTAACATGTTGCAAATAAGACTTTTTTTTATCGTAAACTAATCATCGCAGAGAAAATTGGTTTCTCGAGAGGAAAGGATTGTTCATTTAAATCCCTGTGAAGAGACTTTTTCAGTGAGCAGCAGACTGACTCTTAAAGTGAATGGTCGCAGGTTTTTCTGCGCTGAAGAATGTATTTTCTATATTGATCTAAACAGAACAGAACATCCGAGGGAACCAGTTGGCCTGCGGTCGCTAATGACTTTTTCCCCCCACAAATTCTTATTCCAGAGACAAAATGTTTGAGAGGTAATGCTGCCATCTAGTGTTCAGGCACCAGAGTACATCAGTTAGTTTTGGGACACGACACTGAATAAGCACGTTTATCCTCAAACCAACTGAGACCTGAAGTTTGCAGGTTCTGGATTTTCCTTTTTTTGTGCCGCAAAACTGAAAGTTTGCATATTAAACCAAAGTCAAAGCCGCAACTCAGACCCACTTTGTCAACCGAATGGAACAAAACACAAAAGACCTTTAGATTTTTTTCTTCTGGTTTTTATTAATATAATTTACATAAATCATGGAAAACAGGAACTTAGACTGTGAGCTTGTAATATAGGATTTCCTGTCAGAAATTCTGGAGTCATCATGCACATCAGTGACAACTATTAAATCTGTCCAGGCTTAAAATTTTGACGATCCTGAGAAATAATGCATTTACTTTAACAACAGAGATGACAAACAGTGAGGCAACAAGAACTCAGCAAGACCACAGAGCAAGTTTTACTAATTGAGGAAAGGAGATATCTTCTAAAACTTTATGAACCAAATGTGTCTCAATACACTGTCTAAACTGTTTGGCTGGGGTGAGATATCAGTGACGATGGCAGCGTTCAACCGGTTGGTGTTTCCAGTTAGAGTAAAAAAAAAATACTTCTTCTTAAACCTGCCAAAACACAAGCCTGAAGCTGTTTTGCCTTCAGTCCAGTTGGGATTTAAAAACATGCTACTCGTCCCGTTCAGAGGAGACATGATTTTCACACTTGCGCCTCTTTTAAGTTCAGATGTGTCAAGCTCATCTCAAATATTCCCTCCAGATGGTCATAAAGCCTGACAGCACGACGGCAATACAGAATATTGGTCAGAAGAAACTCGTGTAACTTTCTGGGGCAGTGAGACGGGAGGAGACCAGAAAACTTTACAACAAAAGCAAAAAAACCAAGTCGAGGAATGACCTATTTTTGTCTTGCTGCAGTGAAACAATCAGTGGAAGGCTGAACACAGGAGAAGTCAGATTCCACCAATGAGATTTGATTTTTTTTAAATCCCCAAGCAGCCTGGATCTGAACTCAAAGGACTGAGCTAACACTACGACGTGCAACGGTCCTTTCTCTACTCTTAGCATCCACCCGTGGCAGGTGGGGACGGAGGTTTGCATGTGGGCTAGCTGAGGAGGTCGGGCAGCAGGCCGACCCTCTGCAAGACGTCTTCAGGCATGCACAGCACCGGATTCACCGGTTTGATCCGTTCGTCCCCGAGGAGGGAGAGACCGGCGACGCCAAAGAGAGTGTGGAAGGGATCCACCTGCGAAGGAAAAGGCACACTTAACAAGAATATACACACACTTCAACATCATGGTGCCACCAGGCACTCAAAGCATCACTGAGAAACAGCTGAGTCAGTTTATGAGTCATTATCGTCACTATAATATCAGCTTTGCCTGCCCAGGGTTAGGGTTAGGGTTTTACCTCACACTGAAATAATAAGGATTCACAGGTCTAAAAGATGGAGAACATCTAGAAAGAAGCTCGTCTGTCTTTCTGTCCTGTGCTGTGCTGTGCTGGACTGACCCCCTGCCCAGGGTCCCTCCCGCCTTCGTCCAGTGCCGGTTAGGATCGGGTCCACTGATGCTGTGTTTGGCTCACCATGTCTCCGGGTCTATCAGCAAAACCGCCCGTCTCCTCGTCTTGACAGGCCAGAATAAAAGTCCGTAGCTTTGCTTTGTCGATCCAGTGGATCCTGCCGATGATTTTCAGCGAAGCCAAAACCCACCAGGAGTAGCACACGTCTGGAAGCTGAATGAAAGGGAGAAAAAATGGATGCGT
The DNA here is from genome assembly GCA_032274765.1 of Malacoctenus tetranemus. Taxonomy (NCBI): domain Eukaryota; kingdom Metazoa; phylum Chordata; class Actinopteri; order Blenniiformes; family Labrisomidae; genus Malacoctenus; species Malacoctenus tetranemus. Next base: position 15,848,539 of record JAUESF010000041.1, read on the forward strand.
GTAGGAATGATTTCTATTTACAGACCAAGCTTGATTACAACTGCTTATCTTGAGTACGACCCACAGAATTCCTTCAGTTATACTTCAATGTGTGCCAAACATTCTGGAAAAAAAGCAAAAAACTTCACAAAATTCCAATTGTCTTTCTTCCATACAGAATCTGAAGCCTCTTTAGATCCAAAACTTCACCACTGCAGGACTCTTTCACTCAATTCACTAAAAATGTGAACACAAAATGACTCGGAGGCGTGTAACTGTACAATAACGTGGGGGCACCCACCTTCTCAGGACGCCCATTGAGGCCTCCTGACGGCAGCTGCCTCTCACAGAGCCACCAGCCCAGCAGGTCAGCGTTGACCTGGTGCAGCTGTCCAGTGAGCGACAGGAAGCCGGTGCAGCAGTAGATCTGACAGACAGAGGAGAGAAAGACCCTTAGATTAGATTTTTAACGCACGACACGTGTTAAACATCGGCAAAGGAGCACAAGAGGAGCCTGAAAGCCTTAATCCTCCTGAAAAAGCTTCATCGTGACGTAAAGGCTGTTTGAAAACGTCCTAAAAGTCCCTACTACCGTTTGAACTGATCAGAAAACTCACCTGACCAGCGTGGGACTCTGAACCAGGTCTGCAGCCAAAACCTCCATCAAAGTTCATACACGACAGGACGAACTCCACAGCTTTGTCCATGTTTATTGTGTCCATCTTCCCCTGATGATCAACAGATCATGAAATTTAAAATCACATTCCAACTAAAGACAATTATGAATTCATTTACCGTTCACTAGCTACACAAAGCCGAATAAAGAGAGTTTATCAAAGCAATTCCTCTTTTTTAAGCTCTTTTTATTTATGCAGTGTAGTTTGTGATGCTGCTGAGTTGAACAGGGAAGTGGTTTCTGTTCTTTGAGCTTTATAGGTGTGTGTATGGTCAAAGGTGCTCACAACAACTAAGCAAGTGAAAACAACGATATTTGTAACATTTCTGACAGAACTGAGAACTGCAGCCTAGATGTAGTCAGAATTACTGCAGAAATGTGTTACGTTAGGCCTGTTGTAACAATACACGAGTTTCATTTTGCTCACAGTATGACCTCATGAGAAAAAATATACACACCAGTAATGCGAGTGTAGCAACAGCACAGAAAGAAAACCGTGTATCTATTTCACCTGAGAGAGGGGAAAAAAGGACCATTATTTTGAAAAACAAAAAACTTCATTCTGAACACTGAAATACACACACACGCATGCACGCACAATACTATGATAATATTGCGAGATCACACAAACTGAAATAAATCTTGCTCACCCCATTTGTCCCCTGCAAAGGAGCCGTCCTCCTGTTGCAGCCCTTTGACGTATTCCACTACTTTGTCCACGTCGATCTCGTCCACGCTGTCGTACAAGCATAAAATCTGAGGGGGAGATTTACCGTGAGCGAGCTCCGTCTCCATCAGGACACAAGTCGAAAATATTCTTCCAATCAAACCACACATGCAGCGGTACAGCAGAGCGGGACAAACAGTACAAAGGCACCTGGACGGCGCTGAGGGTGTAGAGCAGGTGGGGGTCGTGTCCGATGCTGGCGCTGATGCCCCCGCAGTCGTGCTGGCAGGATTTGATGAAGTCTATGATTTCTGTCCGGTTCATCCGGGGCAGCTGGCTCATCAGGTCCATCACCGTCAGCCCCCAGTAGATACCGCTCATACGTAGGTACTCCGAGAGCGTGTACTCCTGGAAACACGGGAAGGGAGTTCAAACTGCTTGCAGAAGAAAAACATCATTAAAGTGGCTTGTGAACTTCGGATAAAACAGGTGTGACAATTCCGAGTTTCCTAAAGAGAGAGTCGTCATCTCAGCAACGATTTGATGAAGTTTCCGGTCACAAGATGTGATGGAAATGGAAAGACCGTCTGGCACCGGTGTTCGCGAGAGAGAAAACTCCACAGATACAGACGTTACTTACATAGTCGTCCTTTTTGGAGCCGTATGCAGCGATGTAATCTGCATGTTTGTCCAGCAGCAGCGAGCTGGGAGCGTCCGGTTTGATGATGACGTCCTTTATTTGGGTGCCCTGTCGTCAAAACACACGCCGAAAACTGTCACACAGGCCACAAGTTCGTCACTGACAGAATACGTCGACGCCTCCGTCCCTTCGCCTGAATCTTTCACCCTGCGTTGAGTCATGTTGAGGTTGAAGGACTCGACAGCGGGCATGTTTACTGAAAGGATGCTACTGCTAACGCTACCGCTAGCTACATTTTAGCCTCTTCGCTCGCTGCTGACGCACAATAACAAGTAGCATGAAGCTGGATTATAGAAACAACAATGACTGACACAAACATGTATCCAGTCTGGCTTCATTGTTTACATCAGTAACGTTATTTACATCCTGAACAACTTACTGCTTACCATTCTGACACATTCCGCATGATCAGGTTTCCGTCTTCTTCTTCGTGACGATCTATTTTAAAGCGCATTACCGCCCCCGTCTGTCCTGAAGACGCCAACGCAGATAACTTTGTGCATTTGTCTGCAGAGCAGCATTATGTTGCAGGACCCTCTTCTTTAATCCTCTACCCTCCGTACTGGCCGGAGGCCGGAGACACAGGCTGCAGATTCAGGACCGAGATGACGGGACTTGAGACCGTTACAGGTTTGGCACTGGTTAAAAAAAAGTCTGCATCTCAGCAGTCAAGATGGGGGGTGATCCAGATACGGCCATCAAGAAATGCAAGTATTTGGTACAATACAAAGTTTAATCTTAGATTAAACAAAAAGTTTTATTTGTTCCATTTTGGTGGTTCTGCATGCATTTGTCTGTCTGATCCATTTACTTAGTCGGTATTTCTCTCTGAGATAAGCAGCACAGCAGAAAGCAGCTGACACACAGTTCAAAAGGGTAAAAACCCAGACGATCATCACATTTGCCAGCATTGACTTTCAAAGATTATGTAAAGTGGAAAAGTTAACACACACACACACACACAGCTTTTAAATCATTTTCACTTCTCCTCTGAAAAGAATAATTTATTAAATTGATGCCACCTCCTGAGCCACCTCCAAATATCACAACTGCTCCGGTAAAACACACAGCTCATTTATGTATGGTACATTTCCTTATGTTGGATGGACAACTTACAGAGTAAATTACGCAGAGAACCATTTTCAATCAACATGCAGTGTAACACACAAAAAGATGTCTACACACTGTGGTGAGAAATACATTTGTACACCTACATCATTTTACAAACTTGATCTTTCCATCAAGCTCAGAGTCATTTACGTGATGCCACAGGAAAAGGCAAGACAAAAAGAACCACCATCATCTTTCATTTTACAAGGCTTCACTGAAAATCAGAGCGGACAACTCGCCTGAAGTCAGTTTAAACGCACTCCACCTGCGACTGTATCCTCACCAAATAAAAGACAAATGTGTGAACATCCTCAACTTATTAGGTCAGTCATGTTGAGCTGGCAGCACACATGCAGTTTAAATATAATTCCCAGTATTTACAAGCTGCAGTTTGTTCACAAGTGGCTGAAACGGGAGGTTTCCACGTGGTATGACCTCATAAACTGACGTTCAAGGACTCTTGAAACTGTGAAGGTTATCTTTTCTAATCCACTGGCAAACATTCGGAATTCCTATGTGATGAGCAAAACGTTCGACCATCTCTACATACAGTCTGGATCAAGCCAAAACAGCAAGATGATACAACATTAAGGCAATTGCTAGTTTGAGCTGCATCCAGAGTTCAAATGGACAAATCTATTGAATAGAAACAAACGTAATGTATGGAAATGCTACATTAAAGAAAAACCAATGAGTAGAAACGGGGAGGCAGTGTTCACTTCTTGTATCTTCCAAGGTGTTCTCTGGCGATAATGATTCTCTGGATCTGAGCTGTGCCTTCGTAAATCTACAAGGGGAAATCAGACAGATTTTAAAACCCACAAGGTTCGTCCTAGGATGGAAAACTGGACCGTGATAAAGGACCAACACGAGACCACCCACCTGGTAGATCTTTGCATCTCTCATCAGCTTCTCAACCGGGTATTCGCTGTTGAAGCCGTTTCCTCCGAATACCTGAACGGCATCGGCAGCCACCTGATTGGCGATGTCACCGGCGAAGGCTTTGGCGATGGAGGCGTAGTAGGTGTTCCGGCGACCCTGATCAACCTCCCAGGCGGCCCGCTGATAGGCCAGTCGAGCCAGCTCCACCTTCATCGCCATCTCAGCCAGGATAAATGAAACAGCCTGGTGCTGTGGGACGAGAGGCGGAGTCTGTTGAGCTCAATCTTGCAAAAAAAACCCCACTTTTTCCCACTTTTTGAAAACAAGAACTGAAAACCTGCTGTAGTGAATGAAGCGAAAAACTATTTGCGCTTAAACAAACCTCAGCAATCAGTCTGCCAAAGGTCTTCCTCTCCAGTGCGTAATTGGTGGCCTCATCGAATGCCCTCTGGGCCAAGCCAGTAGCTCCAGCAGCCACCTGGAGAGCACACAGAATAGCACAGATACTCAAACACAAATATTCATGCCCAAAAACCTAAAAAGCTAAATGTGAACATTGTGTAACAAGCGTTTTATTGTGCCAGCCTGCAAGACTTACAGGTGGCCTGGTCATGTCGAAGGCACCCATGGCGATTTTGAATCCGGCCCCCTCTTCGATCAGCACGTTCTCCTTCGGTATCCTCACATCCTCAAAGGTGATGCCCCTGGTGTCAGAGCACCTCTGGCCCATGTTCATTTCCTACCAGCACAAAAGAAAGACAAATAGCTGTTCAGTCTTCAGACACCACGGACAAACAGTTGACTGAAACATCCTATTTGTGCACCGTTTACGACCATATAAACTTGAATACATTTTGTGTTTAAACCCGTTTTCTGCTAAAAACATAATACACTCAAGTATATTATGCTGTACTTTAGAAGTACAAGTTAAACTCCTGACTGTGTGTTATAAGTATGCTTCAAATAGTTCCTGCTCATGGCCTATGTGTTACACTACAAATAAGTATTTTGTTGGTAATATACCTTCCTTCCCACTTGAATTCCTGGAGTGTCTGCATCCACAATAAAGCCTGTAAAGGCTTTTCCTGCTGAGCATTTGGGGTCTGGGTTTGTACGGGCAAGAAGGAAGTACCTGAAAGAAGTGAATGTGGTCGGTGAATGTGTTTATAAGTTGGAAAAACAGAACAATTAAAGTGCAAGAAATTCTACCTTAACCAAAGTGACAACGATCTCATCATATGGGGACAAACCCGCAGCTTTGTTAGAATTGGTGAGTACTCACCAGTTCGCTTTCCCTCCATTGGTGATCCACATCTTTTGGCCGTTAACAACATACTCGTCGCCCATCTTCACAGCCCGGGTCTTGATATTGGCCACATCAGAGCCTGCGCCAGGCTCAGTCACGCAGTACGCCTGTCCAAAACAAAGCTCAGGAATCAACATGTGTGATCTGAGGAGAGAGGGAGCTGTTCCCCTTTATTTCGGCAGCTGTCTGCAGAAAGAAGGGAGCTTGTGTCACGTTCGGATGTTAGTTGTGAAGAGTCCGACTTTATTTGTTGTGGTTTTAAAACCCACAGATATTTAAAAATAAATCCCCAAAAACAAGAATCCCTTTACATTTGAGAAAAAAAGACGCCCTCAGAAGATTCACTTACACACATGAGAGGCTCCTCAGTCATCCTTCCCAAGTACTTCATTTTCTGTTGATTATTTCCGGCAATAATAACGGGCATTTGCTGTGAGGGACAAATGGCTGAATGTTAAACTGATGCACAGTCTCTGTTGTCAATCACAGGTTTGTTTTGACCTTCTACCTGCTTCCTCAAAAAAACCCCGATTCATAGAGTTCATTGAGATGAATAGAAACATTTGGAAACTGCTGTGCAGAGCGAGGTACCATGTGGATCTTTGTCAATGTTTGCGACCTGCATTAAAACCATCATGGTTTTGTAAATGATGTTGATTGAACAATGCCGTTAGGTTTTTTTGCTTTTTTTTTTTATTAGACAAAAACACCGATAAATAGTGGAAGAAAAATGAATTGATATAAAAGTTTGGGAGTGGCCAGAGATTTGAATCAACTCAAAAACTAGTTTTTCAGCGAACAAACCACAGAATGCAGAAAACCAAACAACTTACTCCCAGAGAGTTGGCTTCAATAGCAGTCTGCACTCCTGTGCAGCCATAAGCCAGCTCCTCCGTGATGAGGCATGTGTCAAAGCTCGACAAACCCATTCCACCTGAACACAGAGAGGATTGAACAGGTTCACACAACATTCAAGCAGAGGGATGACAGCCATCTTTGGCTGATAGACAATGACCCCACCCAGTGTTTGGCAACTAAAACCCAAACTGTTTAAAGGCTTAGTGCAGGCTGCTTCAGTGAACTACATGCAAAAATGAACGTTTGATAACTAAAAGCATGATAGAACCAAAAAGTTTGAATTGTTAGAAAAAGCAGAACTGCAGCATTATTCACTAAATGCTCTCTTCATTTCACCCTGATTTTAAAGTCAGCGAGCAAGAAGTCAACAAACCATATTCCTGAGGGATGTGGCCATTCACCAGCCCGAGCTCCCAGGCCTTCCTGATCAGAGGGACGGGATACTGAGAATGGAGGAGACATTTCAGAGGTGTTATTACTGTCAAAGAAAACTAATCTCAACATCCGAGGTTCAAATGCTTGATCACGATTTGAAAAAAAATGTTGTGAGAAATTTCAATAAAAGACAATACCCGTTTAAGTCTATTGCACGAGTTAGTGGTGCAAATCTATATTATACGTACTTCGCCGCTCCTGTCATATTCAGCAGCAACAGGTACAATCTCCTCCCGGGCAAACCTCCTGGCCAGCTGCTGGAACTCGATTTGCTGCTCTGTCAGTTCTGTGGGCCAAAGCAGCGACAGAACATGTGATATACTTACACCTGAAGTAGTTTCTTCAAGACTCCAAAAAGTAAATCCATGTGAAACCATTTCATTCTCACCAAAAGAGAAGCCGCCGGATGAAGCTTGGTGGCTAGAATGTGCTGTGGCACTGGCTGCAGCTGCACTGGAGCTCTGCAGACGGATCCCTGACCGCAGGCTGGCTCTGAGGACCTGAGAAGGACAAACTCGCGTCATCGCCACATCTTGAGCAGGTCTGTGTGGCGCAGTGCAATGTGCAGTTCTCAAGTCCATGCTTTGGAGGGCTGGTCCAAAGGTCGATGGTGACGCTCTGAATAGATCTACATTTCTAGAAATCTTCAGGAAATACCTGGACATGACCCACCATTCGGCACCATTATGGATCAGGTTATTGAAGCAAATGTGGGTAAACCAGAGACGTTCTGCTGTCAGTAATTTAGTCAGCATTATATATGGCTGCCATTCAGAGAACCATATGACATCCTACTGCTGACCCACAGTTTAATACAAGTTTCTGGAGGACACAGTTTGGGAACCGCCTTCCATAAACTGAAGCAAGAGAAAGGAGAGCTGCAACAGAACATTATGTTTTAATGATTAGCAGAGAGTTTTGAACTTCCTCTGTCAATTATCTTCAGATGTCATGTCAGATGGCCTATCTGTTTCCCAATCTTTCATGGTCGCAAGGCAACTTTGGGCGCTTTCTACTGAGTACACTGTTCAGATATCCGTGATTCAAAAACCAAGTGAATTGACCCGAGCAGGGGGCACGTCACGACTGCTTACATGCACAATACTTCCCACGACAGCAAGAACCGTGTCTTCATCGAGTCAAATACAGGCTGGGCTGGACAAGACACAAGGGCAAGCGTGAGTGGAGCCCGTCCAAAAAACATTGGGGGGATCCATTTGGACGGGAAGCATCAGGGCTGCTGCGGGAATCAATAAGCTACCCGTGAAGCTAGCTCAGTTCCTTGTTTATATGGGAAAAAAGACGTTTTGTCCCTTGACATCTGTGATATGCATTCAATTCAATTTTTGTCAACTACCGACTTGATTCAAGCGTTCTTGCGTCATATGAAAGGAGAACAAACACAAAACGATCAAAAGTATTGGACTGTTTCAGCATTGATTGCTCCTGTTAGCTAACGTTAGCGCATGACGTAAGTCGCAGATATCACACTCGACTAAAATGGGAAAAAATGTAGGTCAGGAGGACAACTGGCGTCAAAAACCACGCTTGTATTTGCCACAGTTGATAAAAGGGGGTTTCGGATGACCGCAACTGCATAACTTCCTACCTTGTTGAGGAGCATTTTTCCGAGGTGACTGAATCCGCCAGATAAACACAACTGAAGTGAATCTACCGATGTCCTACAGCCAAGAGAGCGCTGTCTCAGCCAATCACAGCAGCGGGATATGATCACGTGTGCATTCCTGGTATCCTGGCTGTGACTTTTGCCCCAGTTTAGTTATCTAACTGCGAAACAAAGCTTGCAACAAGACTTTAAATCAACGTACAGGAGACCCCCAAACTACTTCCAAGTGTCACGACAGACCCCAAACGTGCAGGAGAGAAGCTGCATGTATGTGTAGATCTGCGTCAATGGCTGGAAACATTGTCAATGGGACACCTCAAACATAGCTCGTTACAATGTTAACTTCCTATTTGTGAGACTGTTCTGCAATAGTGGATTACAACCTGAATAAATCTATGATTTTTCTTTGTTTTCAAAGGAAATGTCTAGACACACGATATCAAACCGAGGTCTACTAGTTGTATTTTTGAATGGTTCTTTAATTTTACAATTTATCAATCTTACGTGGTCTAAGTCACGCAGTTGTACAACGCGGTAGGTTTTACCGCAAGATGACTGAAAGTTGCGCACTCAAAACACTTACAATGTACACAGAGATTTACGGTAAAGACAGACAAGAGATTTTATAAACTTGCACAACGTGAGTGTAATCAATCACTCCACCGAGCATATTATAAAACACACTCAACGAATAACACCCGAGTAGAAATGTGACATGCAAGATAAAAACTCATGTCATCAATGTCCAGCCACAAATCTTTAGGCAGAGTAACTTGTTTTTAGTGGTCTGAGAAAAG
>JAUESF010000041.1:15858512-15888220 GCA_032274765.1 Malacoctenus tetranemus
TCGCAACGAAATCATTTAGAATGTTTTTAGAGCCTAAACAGCTGTGAATAACTGCCAGCCTGCGAGTTCACAAAACTAACGGACACCGCGGCAGACGTCACCAGCTGAGAGGGAGCGTTCAAGAGTCCGCTGTTCCGATAACGCAAGCATACACAAGCAGCAGGACTTTCTTCAACGAGTTTTCTAACATACCGGTAATAAACATGGAGGGTCAAAGGAACATTGCATGAGACAGAAGTTTTTGGGAAAATGATTCCAACTTGTCTGGAACAAAATTCAAGTTTATGGTTTTTGTTGGTGACTGATGATGTGCAAGTCAAAATGTGTGAAATCCACTTTAACAGTGAATAAAACTTTACACTGTGTTGTGATTTTTCACAAAACACTTCAGAAAACTGAGCCCCCCTCTCCCTCTTTGGAATAAAGAAATAAGTACAGCAGACAAACATGGGACGAGTGGATTTTATTGACGTATCAAATGGCTGTACACCTATTTGCCTTTCTTGGCCTTGATCTTCCTCAGGTAGAACTCGAGCTCTTTGCCCTCCAAGATGTAGCCGTCTGCCCTGCCGCACTGACCTGGTCTGGAGGCGATACAAGCTGAAAGGAAAGAGACCAAACAATCAGATGAGAACATTTTTCTGCATCACTTTAAATGTCTAAACTCAGATTTTTGGGGGATCTTTTGATAAATAAGGTGGAAGGTTCCTTATGCTTTAAAACTTTGGACTGAACAGGTCACTGACTAACCAGTCAATCTCAAACAAGGAACCAAATTAGAACTGCCTAGTACATACATACTTCATCTGTTCACCTACTGGAAGAAAACTTAACCATGCATCCTACAATATATCTGAAATAAATTTATAAAACAAATTGCAGACCTGATTACCTTGGAACAGAGGCACAATGTCACAGATGCCTTTATGATAAACTTTAGTTTTGTTTGGGAATTCAAATTGTGCAATTTGATCCCCAGATAAAAGTTCAACGAAGAGGCATGGCAGCAGTCACAGCCTTAAAAACGAGATCATGTGAACTCACCGAGGAGCTTTCCCTGGGTGAACTGTTCCTCCAGGAGGGTGCTGATCTTGGCCATCTTTTTGCGCTCGTCGTACTTCTTCTGGGTCTTCTTGGACCTCTTCTTGTTCAGGACCTCCTCCTCCTCAGGAGTCTACAAAGAAGACACAGAATGATGAACATGTAAAGCAGGAGGACCTCAATTTCAATTAACGCGTTTGAAGAGCACAGTACATGTCTTTCTCAGAGTCTTCAATATCATCACTTGCATTCAGTAGCAGAACTGGACAAAGTTATCATCATGGAAAGACAGGCACCAGATCATACAAACATCATAATATCAGTATCATGAGGTGACAAGGATTTGTTGCGTCACACACTGATGCAATACATTATTAAATGCAGACTTTGAAATGAAAGGACTAATTGCCTGCAATGATTATATTGACCATTTCCTCGCAACAATCAGTGTCAAAACAAGTCACAATCAACATACCAATTTGGCTCCCTTCTTGCGTCCCAGTGGAGTGGCGTAGTGGGCCTCATACCACTGCCTGTAGGGAAGGCTGTCAACAAGCACGATGCAGTTCTTCACCAGGGTCTTGGTTCTGACCAGCTCGTTGTTGGAGGCATTGTAGACCACGTCGATGATCCTGGTCTTGCGTGTGCAGCCTGAACACAAATTGAGGCACCGCACATAAGCAAACATCTCATTTCATGTCAATGAAGACAGCTAGTGAACAAAGAGACTAGCGCTAGTCTTGCTCAGATGTCTTTGAGTTCACCATGTTCAATCAGTAGCAGAACTGGACAAAGTTATCATCACAGAAAGGCGTGTTTTACATGGAAAAATACTCAAAGTGATTTAAGAGAAACTTACATTCGGAGCCCCATGAGAAGTTTCCAACATCCAACCTCAGAGCACGGTACTTCTTGTTTCCACCGCGGACTCTCACTGTGTGGATACGACGAGGTCCGATCTGAAAAACAAACATTTCCACTAAATTCATGGAGAAGTCTTCAATTTCCCAGATGGGCTCAAAACTTTCAACAGACCCCTTGATTATTCCTGAAAGCGTGTCAGTGTAACTATGACAAGTCCTAACATCGGTAAGCCCAGAGCTTTGAACCAAAACGGCTCAAAAAGACCTACCTAAGGTCAAGTTTTCATCACCCACGCAACGTTACATCAAGTCTAAATTGGGCCAGGTGTGCCGCTGGTCATATTCACCTTTGTGTTTGCAGGTGGACGACCAAGCTCATACTTCCTCTTCTTGTGGTAGGGCTTGCGTTTACCGCCAGTCTTGCGGCGTTTATGCCAGTTGTCCCTTGAGATACCTGCAATGATTGAAAAGCAACAATAGTTATGACTTGAATCAGAGAAGCTGCTCTTTAAATCCACCCGTGTTACCAAGCTTGAGCAATCAGTTCTCCAAGGTAAGGGTTGTCCGCAATGGTAATTCGGATTCCGCAAAAAGAGATTCATCATTTCACTCAAGCACTGTTTAAGCTGGTGGTATAGAATGGTGTTATTTCACACAGCAGAGCATGTATAGGGGCAGCTGGAGGCCAACATTCATATTGATTTGATGCACACTTCATCTATGTAGCAACATATGAACACACCACTGAGGTTTGCAACTTTGAGTCCAAGCAAAGCACATAACGAGTGTGATTACACAGAAAAAGTAAAATGGCTGTAAAGCATCACTTTATAAACCCAAACGCAGAATGTACAGCTGTCTCGTGGCTAGGTTCCGCAGCATGACCTGAACCAGACTTGCTAATGCTAAAGCTAGCTCAACAGTGTCTCGTTTTCTGGATCACAATAGCACCATAAACTTGTTTTAACCACAGTGCTTAATTAACTGGCAACACCAATCCTTCAGGAAGTATCAAGTTGCCGAATGAATTATCTGGAATACCACAGCATCAGTAACTAACTACACAGCTACTGCGAGCCGCCATCTTCGGATATCCACAAGAAACATAAGCATAAAATCAAACTTCACCGCTATACAGACTGCAAAGTTCGAGATGATTAAACTCATAGAGCATTAAACTAAGGCATGACAAACCATTATTTGAAATTTCTTTCACTAAAACAGCAGATGAACTAGGATTCTGCCTTCGACGTGAGCTCGAAAAACGTACCCATTCTCAGGCGCCGGCTAGAAAGAGGACCCGCAAAGGCTCATGGGAAGGTTTGAAGCTGCGCGCTCTCGCGAGACTTGTGTTAGCCTGGCGATAATTCACGGAGGGAATTCTCATTCTGGAATAAAATAACCACATTTATGTCGCAATTTGAACCGCGATCAGTCACGATGAACCAACACATTTAGGGGACTTCTTGAAGAAGTTAGGGATGTAACAAAGTATCTCTACTTGTTTATAAAGTACACTTTGAAGTCTATTGAGGAAAAGACAAAAATCATTCACACTCTTGTTTCTTTCATTGATTGAGACAAAACAATGTTTCTATTTCAAGAGTTCTTTTGTCTGTCATACATCTATTACTCTCACACTGTCGATGCTTCTTTTGCTGTCAGTTCTAGTATCGAAAACAGAACATATTAGCAATAAACAAAGAAATAAACTAATGATGTTGGTTTGTACATCGTTGTCCCAGTCATGGCGCCATGCTGCCCCATGCCTGTCACAAAAACCAAGTTGAACGACTTACAGTGCCACACTCAAATACAACACTCACTCCTTTCATTATTTCCATATAATTCTTTATTATGTACAGCTGTTGAATATTTGGCAATTGTGAAGATACAGCAAATAACTTGGCAAGAGTTTTGTGAGATGTGTGAGCGTGCAGTGTTCAGTCAAGCAGCAGGAACATCACTCCTCCCAGGGACTCATGTCAGTGTCGATGGCCACACAGTTGTAGGCGGCATAACGCAGCTTCTCCTCACAAACCTTCGCACTGCACAAGATTGAAGAGGCCGATCAAACATTATCATTGATGAAGTCTTGTTTTTTTTCTTTTCGCTATTGCACAACATTAAAAAAACACAGAAGAATGAAACTTTATTATGTTTGTGCTGCTGTCGGTGACACAGTGAAGAATATGTTGATACCTTGGATAGTTGGGTAGATACAAAGTACTGGAACACGTGGATGATTGTGGAAGTGCATCTGTTGTTTCAGAGCTGAACCAGAGAACAGAAAACATTTTTTTTTTCAACAATTGATCCGTTTCTGCAACACACATCAGAAAGTACTTCTTTGAATTGGATTCACTTGCGCTCACCCTTGTTTGTCTGGGAAGACGTAGATCGGTGCTGGAAGACGACTTCTGCCAGTTACAAACCTAAGAAACCTGCTGCGATCCTCTGAAAGCAGAAGTTAAACTCAGTCCCTGAATTCAACTTTTTTAGCAACTATGACAGTCAAAAACACTCTGCCCAAAACTAGAGTCAGCACAGCGAGAGAGATTCAGTCCTTTACAAAAAACCGTCGCAAAGCAAAACGTGAGCTGACCGTTGGTGAAGTTTGTCAGTGCCTCCCATAAGTACTGCACTCGGACATCACTTTGTTCAAGGTCCTCATAGCGTGCTGATGGACAGAGAAAAGGATTAGCAAAGAGCAGATGGACAAATTTCTTGATATTTCCATCAAACAGCAACAATCATACAACTGGTCTCAAAGTAAATGTGTACTATCTCCCACAGGGCACATGTCTGTTGCCTTGTCAGTGATATCTGACCTCTTTGTGCTTAAGGTGATTTTATGCCAGAGGTCCTTTCTTTTATTTAAATTTCTGGCTGCCTGACAAGCTGAGTGAAGCATGCACCATCCAAACACACTGCTTCTCAATTGTACCTCACTGGATTTGCGATAAAGGGTTCTTCCACTGTTCAGTTAACCTGGCCTGTTCAGGGGAACGCACTTCATGGGCTTATCGTTCCATCATTTCATACAGTAGTTTAAATAGACACTGTTTAAGATACAGCAGCTGTATGTTTTTATTAATGTCTGCCAAATAAAAAAAAAGTCAATCTAAAGAACCCCTTCTGAGAGAGTTTTTATGGATATAGTTGAAGCTGCAGACTCACTGAGTCGTTTCAGAGCTTCCACTGTGATCTCCGGGTCGCCGCACACTTTCTTCTCCACTTCCTGCCAGGTGAGCAGGTCCAGCACTGCCTGAGGGACCACCTTCAGCAGCCCCGCCTGCATGGCTGCAATCTGCAGCCCACACACAGAAAAGAGGCTCTTCCAGTTACTGGAGGAGTGCAACTGAACAATCCAAACAACCGGAGGATCCCCGGCCCCAGCAGGAGTTGCAGGAATCAAGCTGAAGCCCCACCTGCTGCTTGCTCTCCTCCAGTCGAGCCTTCTGCACCAGGCGGATGAACTCCCTGCGGTCCTCGTAGCGAACTGACACGTTGCTGCCGCCAGGAATGAGCTCCACCATGAGTCCGTCGGTCAGCAGTGTGGTGTAGACCAGCTCCTCCCCAAACCGGAACTCAAACGTGTCCTGGTCCATGTTCTCCATGGCCTCCAGCAGGTTGACCTGAACACACAGCCACGTTTACCACCAAGCAACGACCAAAACATAACAATCAGTGGCCAAACCTTTTTCTTTTTTCCTTTTGCTACTTTGCTTTTATGGGTGACTCACAAAACTTTTGGCATGTATACAATGTGAATTAAGTCATTCAAAATGGGGAAACAGAGCTCTCTCATCCACTCTTTTCTAATTGATACAACAAATAAACGACTTGAATGGCCTCACCAGTACAGAGTCGACTGCAGGAAAGTCTTTACTCCAGCTGATGGATTCTCCTGTCAGCTGCTTCCACACCAGGCCGGGCAGAGCCAGGACCTGTATGCAGGACACACCTTGAAGCGTTAATCACCAGTGACAAACACCTTCAAATAAAAGAGGAAGCGAGCTTTATTCACCAAGAAATCTTTTCCTCTTAGAGCAGCTCCCATCAGTTGACCGATCCACTCGTACTTATTGAACTCTTTACAAGACGGGCTGGGGACATAGTAATCTCTGGCTTCTAAGGCGCCCTAACACAACAACAATAGACAGTCAGAACACTGAATTCCAGACTGAACTTGGGGGAAGTGATGACAAATCAGTACCTGGTTAGATGTGCGTGTAAAAAATGGCAGGGGCATTGGACACTCGGCCGAGCTGGGACAAAGCTCTTCTGACATGTCTGCCAGACTGTCCCGAAAGCCTCCTCCTTGGTCAATTATTCCCTCTGCGATAAACTTACATTCCCACCACTGGTCGTAGCGAGCGGGCCATCTGGGGAGTCAAAGAAACCAAATGGACATTCAGATTTCAACAGTTACAGCCAAATTCAATGGCGATGTTTTGGAAATATAAGAGTAAGAAAATGCACACCGATAATCTAAAGTCTTCTCAAACTTGTCAGACGGCTTCAGACCCTCAAACACCTGCAGGAGGAGAATATGCATCATCATATCTCAGTGACAAGATAGAGCAGCATCTACTTCTAAAATCTTTACAAATCAAATGTGATGTTCTTTTCCCACAAACTCCTGATTCAAATACCTGATTAAATACAGCGTTTTTGCAACTCGGATCCAAAGAAGGGTTATCTCTGTGCTCCATAGCCAGACGCCTGTTGATGTACAGTCGAGGCATGAAGTTGGGCTTGCTGGTCTCCGAGTCTTTCAGACATTGAGTGATGAGGGCTGAGCGCCGCTTTGACAGCAGCAAGAACTGCTTGATGCTCTAAAGGGCAAAAAAAATTACACATATGTATAAAAAAATACAGGTAAGGGTAAAGTGTGCTTTGAGTCCTGTTCCATATATCAGCTCGGAGTCCATACACAATGAATTTACCATGAACAACGGCATTCATTAGATGTGCATTCATTAGGAGTTTCAAGATCACTCACTTTGATTTGGTTGAAGGTACCGAGACTGTAGTCCCAGGCTGGCACCACATGAGGCAGCACACTGTCCAGGAGACAGATAAACCTGCAGAGAGAGACATTGTAGCACAAGTTTCAACCTCACAAACCAAAAAAGAAATTCTTCAGGTTCATTAAACTTCTGAAACAACTCTGTGGTATGATGAGCGCCGGTCTACCTCTGGATGACTAAAGCTCTGCGGTACAGGATGTCAGGTGGGGTCCCCTGCAGACGAGGGTAGCGCACCAGGTTCGAGGACTGGAAAACATCAGCATTCAGGCCCAGGTCCCTCTCACATGACGACTTAATCTTCAAGCCTCGGATTCGAACATCTATACCCTCATCTGCAGAAAACCAAGCCGAAGGGTGAAAGATGATCACATGTGGTGTCATCAAACAATTAGTTTCACGCGGTAAAAAAAAGAAAGCCAACTGAGAGCACTGACCTCTACATTCTTCAATACGAATCTCAATGACTGGTAGGTGGGAGGTCATATCTTCCAGCACACTCACTTCTCCAATCAGATTGCTGGAACCAGACTGGAACTGTCAGACTTTTCTTCTTTTACTAAAGGCAGATATGACGTCCATCAGGGTGTAAAAGAACACTCACTCGTCTATGGTGACGTCACTCAGCTTCTTTAGGCTGTCCCCCTCTCCGCCGTAGACTGTGACTCTCTTGGGCATGTAGTTGTCATCAGTCGAGTCCACCGTGAGTATCAGCTTGCTGAATGGCAGAAAAGCAACGTCACTTGAAGGCGCAATAAAACGAACCAAGCAGGAACTGAGATTTCACGTCGACTGTAGGAACAGAAATAGCAACGGCAGTCGGGTCGCTCTGGTGCTCGGCGGCGCCCTACTTGACCACGGTGCCTCGCTTCATGTGCAGCCGGATCCAGTGTTGTCCCTGCAGGCCGTCGCTCTCCCAGTACGTTTCAGTATCACCATCTGTCAGACAGCTCGCCCCGCCACTGGGATCGTCCTGTCAGCAACGGTCATTCGTGTGATGAAGTTCGGGTTCAGGTTCGTTCATACGTTCACTTCAGAATCAAATGTCTGAGGCATGCACAAGTATTATTATACCAAAAGATAAGCAGATACCTTTCTAACAATTTTTTAAGCAGTTTTATGGATATCGACATCACATAAGAAATAAAAATATCACCAATCAAATCTTCAATAATGCTCTCCTCAAACATAAACAAATGATAAAGTGCCAAACTTTACTTACCGAACATGAAGACACATCGATGCTGGTCACACACTGCTTCACGCTTCCGAGGTTCTCGTCTTCTTTGCCGATGTGGTCATAGAAGTAATGCACCAGATCTTCGTCACATTCATATGCCCAAGTGGGAGGAACATACCTTGTAGGTTCAAAGTTCAGATATCAAATTTGTTAAATCGAGAACCGCATGATGAGCTTTCACACAGCAGTCTGGGTTCACAGAAACAAGCTCACCTCAGCTTTTGGACGGCGGTTCCGTCGCACTCTGCAATCTTGGGTTTAGAACCCGTGTGAAGCGCGTTCTCCACGTCGACCACCTGCTCCCACCTGTTGCAGGGTTTGTGGTCGTAGCCGAAGAGCTGCTGCTGCCTGCTGATGGTCTCTGGTGACTCCACGGGCACCAGCCTGTCTCCCCCTTCAGTGTGCTTACACACCAGGATCCAGCCTTCCTCCAGCTCCTGGCCAGGACGGTGTTCCTCCAGCTGCTCCTGTGACAAGACAAGAATCAGTTGTTTCACACAGGTTTCCTCAGTACGCTTTCCCTTAAACTTCCTCTGATATAATTTGTATCAGCACGTTTTAGAGGCAATACATTACCAACACTTGGGGACTTCAAAGACTAAAGGTTAGAGCCATGTATGAGCCAACTTAATCATTATTTTTTATTTGAAGCGCTACCAAGAGTTTCAGACATCAGCAGCTGTTTGCATGATGGCACTAATGTTCTCAGGATGAGCGACTCTATCTGACCTTGTTGATCTTGACCCACAGGCCTTGGCTGTTGCAGTATTCTTCCCCTGTTGTCCGTATGCACGTCCCTTTCTTCGGCTCCAGGTTGTACTTGCACATCTTCTTGCTGTGTGGACTCTGATGAGGACTTTCAAAGACGGACACCAGGGTTTTCCCAGTGGAGCCTCCTGCAGGAGGTCCACAGGAGGCGGAGGTAGACGATGAATCCTTGCAGATTTTGTAGCACACTTCTTTGGGGACATAACACAGACACTCTGGGACTGGCTCGCTCCTCCTGAAACTCTCGATGCACCTGTTCAGGAAGCGGATCCTGCCCAGCAGCAGGTGGGGGTTGTCTCCCACAGACATGACGGTGATGGAGAGGATGGTGCAGATGACAGTCAGCAGTCGGGCATCAGCAGACTGACACCACGCCGCTGCACTGCCTTTGTTTTTTTCTGTCTGGCTCTGCAGGGACGCTGCTGTCACACCAAACAAAACCGAACATTCGTGAGCAACACAGACTTCAGCAAACAACAACCAAAGACTGTTGAATCCGCCCGGCCTCTTTCAACCACTGTTCAAACGACATAAGCAATCCGGGACGCGATGACGGGCAACCAGAGGTCCTTACAAAACTAACGGCTCATTTCCCGAGGTAAAAGTGAGTGAGCTAACGTTAGCATGCTAGCTTTGGAAATGTGCAAATTGTAATGCTTTCACGCCGTCGTCATCCGACCCGGATGGCAAACTCGTTTGGTAATTATGACATATGTGTGTGAAATGAGCGATTCGTGGAATTAAAATGCAGTTTTTAACCTACCTGCCGACAACAGTTTGGGTTTGTAAAACTCGATCCTTGCAGCAGCGGAATTATGACAACGCGGAAGTGCGGGAGGGAATTTTGATCCTCAACGAGTTCCGTTGTTCACTTTCCAAAATAAAATCTCCTTCACAGATAAACCACGTTTCGAACATCGTTGAAATCCATCCATCGTCTTCATTGGCGCACCCGGTCGTTAAAATTAAACATGAAATCAATTTATATTTTTAAATCATTTTCAAAAATGTACATTCCCAACCTACTAGCCAAAATCACGATGGCTTGTCTAAAATTAGAATATTACCCCCCATCAGTTGTTTCTTTATACATTTTAAAAAAAAAAAAATTTTTTTGTTTGAATTTAATTTAAAATAGTTGAAGTATTTTTCAATGTTTTAATATCGCTTTTATTAAAATGCTGCCTTCATTTTGTATCCCTCAAATTTATTCAGCAGAATCACTGAAATCAATGAGGGGTCAAAGTCCGGCCACATTCATGAATAGTTTCCAATCAACTTAATTAATACTCAGTTGACCATTTGAAAAGACAACTTGCTGTCAGAATAAACCCATGAGGTTCATAAATAATCCATCCACCAAGCAACTAATTAGTTGATAGACTTTTAAATGGCTTTAATTTGAAACCCTTGTGATTCCCATCACTACAACAACTTGAAAATTGGCATTGATATCAATCTGTGAGTGAAGACAAGTGATGCATGCGAGCATGATGTTAGTGACACATGTGGGTTGCTGAATGACTTGGCAGCACTGTTCAGAACACACTTCTCATTTTCCAACAATTCAGCACACTTGAGTCTCCCTGCAAAGTGTTTCATGGAGGAAACACAGTAAAGTGATTGATTACCCCGCCCCCAGCAAGTCATCATTACATAGTCATAGAACTCTTTATTTCATACAGATATAACTTCATTGGCAACTGTGAGTATTTGGTGATAAACTTGGCGAGATTTCTTCATTCAGCAGCAATTTGTTAAGCGTGCATCGTTCTCTGTAGACGCAGAAGGTTCACTCCTCCTCTGGGTTCATGTCGGTATCGATGGCCAAACAATTGTACGCAGCGTAGCGCAGCCTCTCTTCACAAACTTTGGCGCTGCGAGGAAAGGAGGAGCAGTGGTTGGATACAAGAGATTTGCTGCGACATTACAATGACACTTCCTGAATACTTCTTTTGAAAAAAGTTGAACGGATCTTCAATCACAAGCGTATCAGCATCAGGCATACCTGGAGTAGGTTGGCAGGTAAAGAGTGCTGCAACATGTGGACGAGCGTGGAAGGTCATCTTTCCTGTCAGGCCTGGACGCAAGAACAGAGAACATGTAAACAGTCATTTCCACGGTGTGAGCAACAACCTAATAAAAGAGGAATCATTTTCACTTACTCTTGAAATTCAAAACAGACCACGAAGCGTGCAGGAAGTCGACTTCTACCAGTGACAAATCGTAGAAATCTGCTGCGATCCTCTGAAAACAGAAATCAACATTGCAACGAGTCGCTGAGTTACCTAGCTGTATTTTTTTCAGCGTGCAGCAACACACTGTACATATTCATGCAGGCTGCTCAATATGCTGACATTAAATAGTGAACAAACCATTGGTGAAGTTTGTCAGCGCCTCCCATAAATACTGCACGCGGGTGTCATTTTCTTTCTGGGAGTCGAACCTCGCTGTGTGGAGAAAAGAGAGCAGTTATGATGGTGGTTTCTGGGAAGATTCTCTTCATTGATTCCAAGTTGTTTTCTAAACCTTCAAATTTGAATTTCAGTTCAAACATGATCATTTGAATAACTTTATTATATTTGAAGCTGCAGACTCACTGAGTCGTTTCAGAGCTTCCACTGTGATCTCCGGGTCGCCGCACACTTTCTTCTCCACTTCCTGCCAGGTGAGCAGGTCCAGCACTGCCTGAGGGACCACCTTCAGCAGCCCCGCCTGCATGGCTGCAATCTGCAGCCCACACACAGAAAAGAGGCTCTTCCAGTTACTGGAGGAGTGCAACTGAACAATCCAAACAACCGGAGGATCCCCGGCCCCAGCAGGAGTTGCAGGAATCAAGCTGAAGCCCCACCTGCTGCTTGCTCTCCTCCAGTCGAGCCTTCTGCACCAGGCGGATGAACTCCCTGCGGTCCTCGTAGCGAACTGACACGTTGCTGCCGCCAGGAATGAGCTCCACCATGAGTCCGTCGGTCAGCAGTGTGGTGTAGACCAGCTCCTCCCCGAACTGGAAGTCAAACGTCTCCTGGTCCATGTTCTCCATGGCCTCCAGCAGGTTGACCTGAACACACAGCCACGTTTACCACCAAGCAACGACC
This sequence comes from Malacoctenus tetranemus, assembly GCA_032274765.1. Classification (NCBI taxonomy): domain Eukaryota; kingdom Metazoa; phylum Chordata; class Actinopteri; order Blenniiformes; family Labrisomidae; genus Malacoctenus; species Malacoctenus tetranemus. The sequence continues at coordinate 15,870,553 of JAUESF010000041.1, forward strand.
AGAGACTAGAGATTATTCACCCCCCCGCAAAGGACTGCTCTTTTAACTTTAGAAACAAATCAGAGAGGACAAATGAAAGATTGCAAAAAATATGGTCATTGGTGAATTTCAAAACTTTTAAAAGTAGCCTTCTTTTCCTTCTGGAAGTTCAGCTATGTTTCCTCTTGCTATTTCACTTTGAATGGCCTCACCAGTACAGAGTCGACCGCAAGGAAGTCTTTCCTCCAGTTGATGGCTTCTCCTGTCAGCTGCTTCCACACCATGCCGGGCAGAGCCAGGACCTGCATGCAGGACACACCTGATCAAGCTTTCATCACACATAATAAAACACCCTGAAACAAGTTGTAGGCGGTCTTTATTTACCAACAAGTCCTTCCCTCTGAGAGCAGCTCCCATCAGTTTGCCGATCCACTCGTACTTTTGGAACTCTTTACAGGACGGGTTGGGGACATAAAAGTCTCTGTCCTCTGTGGCATCCTGAAAGACCAACGGAAGAGCTTGAGAATTCCAGACTCCTCCTACAGAAAATGATGCAGAGTCACTACCTTGTTTGGGGCCCGAATGAAAAATGGCAGTGGTATCGGACCCTCAGCAGAGCTGGGGCAAAGCTCCTCAGACATGTCCGTCAGACTGTCCCGGAATCCTCCTCCTTGGTCGACAATTCCTTCACCAATGAATTTACATTCCCACCACTGGGTATGAGTCGCAGGCCACCTGTTGAGGCAGGCAGACACAGAGGGATTTTAGGTCCCTGTGTGGGACAGTCACTGTGTGACAAATGAGGCTGAGAGAATACACACCTGTAATCCAAAGTCCTCTCAGATTTTTCAGATGGCTTCAGACCGTGAAAGATCTGCAAGATGAAGAACACAAGTTCACAGTGTTGACATCAGGTCGCACTGCAGACAGATGGTCTATTTCTCCCTGGAGAAGTGGTTCAACTCGGGCTCCATTCTCGTCAGTACCTGACTGAACACGGTGTTCTTGCAGCTTGGGTTCAACGAGGGGTTTTCTCTGTGCTCCGCAGCCAGACGTCTGTTGATGGACAGTCGAGGCATGCTTTTTGGAGCTTTGGTCTCGGAGTCCTTCAGGCACTGAGTGATCAGGTCAACGCGGCACTTGGACAGCAGCAAGAAGTGCTTTACGCTCTGGAGGGCGACACAATGAACCACAGAGGAGAAAACAGTAAACATACCATCGTTGATATTCAAATCAGTGAGACAAACATTGTTTCCCTACAACGCCAACATAACTTTATCTCTATGTGACTCATACTATTGGACCATCCCCATCGAAACACAACTCCTGTAGAGAGATACTGCAGACAGAGAGCGGAGGGCAATGATGCATTTATTGATTGTCTTAAAGGGCTGATTTTCTACGGGATACAGCAGGCTGACGTGAAGCAATGTGTTGATTCGGTTTCTGCACTGTGCTGCCATCACTGTGGATTAATCTGTGGGACTACAAAGCTGTCCAGCTGCACTGTTGGCGTGTGTTGTTGCAAAACTTATAGTGACAGTTCTTCTGCATTTATTTGAAGTATTGAGACAACTCACTTTGATTTGGTTGAAGGTACAGATGGTGTAGTCCCAGGCTGGAACCACATGAGGCAGCACACTCTCCAGGATACAGATAAACCTGCAAAGAAACAAGAATAAGCAAACCATAGCATAAATACATAATGTAGACCACTCAAACACTTCACTGCACTGAACACATCTTTGGTCAAATAACTCGTATCAACTTGTGAGATGACCTACCTCTGAATGACAATCGCGCGGTGGTACAGGACATCAGCTGGGACACCCTGCAGACTGGGGTAGCGCACCAGGTTGGAGGACTGAAACACATCCGCATTCAGACCCAGATCCCTCTCAACTGACGATGTGATCCTCAGGCCTCGGATCCGGACGTCTGGCCCTCCATCTGTTAGGATTGAACACCGTTTCAGATTGGCCAGAGAAGCTTCCGCGAATGTATTCAAATGTTTAAGGTTCAAGACGCCAAGAAACTCAGGAAACAACCGTGGTAAAATCTGACCTCTTGATTGCTCGAACCGAATCTCGATGACGGGAACGTGACAGGTCATATCTTCCAGCACACACACCTCTTTATTCAGGTTTCTTATGGCAAATGACAACAACCGGTAGAAACACATTAGTAACTTGGCTGGCTCTCTTCAGTGATTAACAACTCTAATACAAGCACAACCTGTGATCTGAAATGTGCCAAAGGACGCGTGTAAATCGAAATGATACTGAGCTCACTGATCAATGTTGACTTCATTCAGCTTCTTCAGATGTTCCTGTTTTCCTCCGAAAATGGTGACACTCTTTGGTGTGCCATCCTCGTCATCTGGATCCACGATCAGGGTCATCTTACTGACCGACGAAAACACAAGAAATTATATCATTCTTACTTTATCAGCAGATGATAAACAAACAGTTCATGCTGGGTATAGACAGGAAGACAGTGATACATGCAACTTCTTTCATGTGGTGTCTTGTGGGTTATTTGGGCAAAATCATAGCGTGTTTCAAAGGTTTTGTATTTTGACTGTTTGGACAGGTGACTTCCATGATAATGCTTGAATTGGAAAGTTTGAAAAAGTAAAAAAAAAAAAAGGCTGAATTGAGGCTTTAAAAAATCGGACATTTGATATAGTAAATGTAGGTTTCCTGCTTATTTCTTTCTCATAAAGGGTCAATCAAAAACACAAAACTCCAACGGCAGTGAGGTTGCTGTGTGGAGCACAAATCAAACAGCTAGTTTCTGATTAGTGCTGCAGGGTGCCTCTTACTTGACCACGATGCGTGCCATCATGTGCAGGCGGATCCAGTGTTCTCCCTTCTTACCCTCGCTCTCCCAGTACGAATCAGCGTCATCGTCGGTCAGAGCGCCCACGCCGCTACAATAACACTCCCATCAGCAATCGTCAAGGTAGTGTGGTGGGGGCAAGGTGGGGGCAGTGAGCAAGAGACACATGCATTTATAAAAACATGATCGACATCTTACATGGATGACATGCTCAGTGATTCCGTCCGATCTCTTGAGTGCACTCTGAAAGGGTTTCACACCTACACTTCTGTTTTTAAAAGATGAACATGCATAAAAACAGAAAAGCTGGTTCATCAGTGAGTCAGTTTAAGGGGTTAAATGATGCTCACAGAGACTGAAGACACGTCGATGCTCTTGACAATGTTTTGCAAACATCCCAGGACATCTTCGTCCAACTCCACCTTGTCATCCTCCTTCTGTTTTTGGTCGTACAAGTAGTGCACCAGGTCTTCGTCACATTCAAGTGTCCAGGTGGGAGGAACATACCTGCAAGGACCAGAATGGACATTTTAGTTGGACAAAAGTCTCGACAACTCAACATCACTTTTCACAAACAGGCTCACCTTAGTTTCTGGACTGCAGCGTCGTCACACTCTGCGATTTTGGGCTTGATGCTGCTGAAAAGAGCGTTCTCTTTCACGTCGACCACCTGCTCCCACCTGTTGCAGGGAGTGTGGTCGTAGCCGAAGAGCTGCTGCTGCCTGCTGATGGTTTCTGGTGACTCCACGGGCACCAGCCTGTCTCCCCCAGCAGTGTGTTTGCACACCAGGATCCAGCCTTCCTCCAGCTCCTGGCCAGGGTGGCGCTCCTCCAGCTGCTCCTGAAAAAAAGAACGCAACACTGGAATGAACCCATCTTAAAAACCTGAATATCATTCAAAATACCATCTTTTTTGTGGTTTATTATTGAGTGTTTCCTATTAAATATGCCACCAGTTTTGTGGCCTGCTGCTGAAAGGTGTTAAAAGGTGTGTATAAAAGGTGTTGCCTTCTTCAGAGCTGCTCTGACAGAGACAATACTGAGCCCTAAAACAGGTCTGACCTGAAGACCTGGAGGTAAACTCTGGCAGGCTGTCAAGGGGAGCACAAAAGACACCGCAGCGACTATAAAACTGCTGTTTAAATTTAATCACATGGGAGCTCAGTACTGCCTTCAGCTCAACAACTCTGTAACTTGAAAAACAAATGAAAGTAAAGTATTACTGTGAGGTTGTAGATGTGTTGACAAAACAACAAACCATTGTTCATTGAATAAATGTGCTTTGAGGACAGGTAAAAACTTTTTGGAGGTTCTGAATCATGTTTTAATTTGTTTAACAAACACAAACATGCAATTCTGAAGTCGAGTCATGAAGGTGTGCTCCAGAAAAGCGACTCTATCTTACCTTGTTGATCTTGACCCACAGGCCTTGGCTGTTACAGTACTCCTGGCCTGTTGTCCGTATGCACGTCCCTTTCTTCAGTTCAAGGCTGTACTTGCATAATTTCTTGCTGTGTGGACTTTGGTTGGGACTTTCAAAGACGGACACCAGGGTTTTTGGCGTAGAGACTCCAGTGGGAGCTCCGCAGGAGGCGGAGGTAGACGAGGAATCCTTGCAGATTTTGTAGCACACTTCTTTGGGGACATAACAGAGACACTCTGGGACTGGCTCGCTCCTCCTGAAACTCTCCACGCACCTGTTCAGGAAGCGGATCCTGCCCAGCAGCAGGTGGGGGTTGTCTCCCACAGACATGACGGTGATGGAGAGGACACAGGTGACAGTCTGTGGTTCAGCAGCAGCAGCAGCAGCAGACTGACACCACACTGCTGCACTGCCTTTGATGTCCTGTCTGGCACTTCAGGGACGCTCCTGTCACACCAAAACAGCAATGAGCAACACCCCAAAACTCCACCTTTGTGGTGCAGATTTGTTGCTCTCTTCCAACCAGAGTGTGGACACTGAAGGGTAGAAATTTGCTTATCAGCGTTCAAAGTCCCCTGGCACACCTTAAACTCCAGCAGCAGTGCTGTCTCCAGTCTCAATACAGCATTTGAAAGCGAGGCACAGAAAACAGTACGACAGTTCAACAACTTCAGGCTAAACTACCTGTCTGAAGGTAAAGTTGACGGACTGATTCATGTCATGTGAAATAAGGGCGACTATATCAGTGAGTGTCACTACCGAACACTCTTTCTCCACATTTGGTAGAACCAATTTTTTTTGGCTTCCATAACAATAAGAATAAGAATAAGAACAATAATAAGATGAATAATAATACTACTACTAGTACATGTTTTGATTCTCTCTTGTCTCTGTGGGATGAATGTACACGCTTGGTGCGAATGAAATAATGCTTTCATTTAATTCCAGAAAGAGTATAAATAATGACAGCGTCACGGACTCCCAGCGTCACGTTGTGCTGGACGCATCAGTCCAGTTATTCCCAGTTAGTGACGTCATCCTGAGTCAGAAATTCCTCTCTGAGAGGCAAGTGGAAAGCAGGAATATCTGCGGCGGAATCACATCTCTTTCCTGTGGGGATGAAAAATGTCCCCCCATTTGAACACACACACACACACACACACACCACTTCGTCTCCTCTGTAAGGGTATTTACCGCGTTGGCGTGGCCGTCGGACTGAATTACAACACATTTGATATGGAAGTAATGGGATTTCTGTATCGAGGAGCCTTCCGCCTACACCAGCTGACAGCTGAATGAAAGTTGGAAACACTCCTCCTCTATGAACCGAAGCGGACGGGCTAGCTTGACAAACAGCAGATCACGACTCCCGAAAACACGTGTTTTGTCATGTTAGAGACAAGATCCTGCGGAGGAAAAAAAGTGGCGTGAAACGTACCTCCTGCGGAGCGCCAGCTTTCTCTCCGTCTCCTGCCGGTTTCTGCCACTGCAGGGTTCCGTATACGCGGAAGGGCGATCTCACACTTTTGACCCTTCCGATCTACCGTAGTTGCGTCGTCATTTACCAACATAGGCGTTACTAAGCCACGTGTGTTTACCTTTTGAAAATATAACCGAATCGATAAATGACTGGATGTATCTTTATGGTGGATTTTATCCACGACGAGCCTCTTAAAGGTCCACGACGGATTTTGTGCCTTCTTCAGTGTGTCGTGTTTGTCCATTTGAAACTGATGCAACATCAGAAATAGCTCTTTAATAAGCGCGCTATGTTGTGTTGGCGTCAACCATTTCTTCGGGGATGTGATGTCAGGCAAAACGTGTTTTTATATGATCACATCAATGTACAATCCTACAGAAATACGCCATTCAAGGCTCAAAATAGCACTTGTTTTCATCTTCTTTGGAACAATTTCAATTTTTTCAAACAAGCACAGATTTATTTCTCAAAGTTTATTCAGTGTGTCAGTCGACCAGGAAAGTCAAAATATCCAAACAAGCATTTTTTTAACCTAATTTTTTTTAGTAATGTTCCACTGAGACTGTAATCATTGGCTTTTCTTGCTCTTCTTGGTGAGTGGCTTTAGAGTCGCCTCCATCGGACTCGTCTTCCCCACTGTGGTTGGACCAGACGTCCACCAGCGAAGGGACACTGCCACCATAAGGACGGCAGCCCTCGGCCTTCTGCAGAAGGTGCTGCAGCCCATCGCCCACAGAGCCCTGCAGGTGGAAATACTGTTTGCTGATCGGTGCGTCGTGCGGCTGGTGGATCTCCAAATCTTCAGCACTCATCCTAGAAAAAAGGAAAGACACTTTCTTCTCAAACGTTAGAGTGATAAACACTCAATGGTTGGAAGGGGGAAAAACAGGCAAAATGTCTGAATTCTGTTTGACACATCAGAAGCACTTCAGAGTCGTTCTTGAGTGGATGCTCTGAGTGACCTCCCACCCTCGTAGTTTTACCTCATGTCATATGTGGAGCCTTTGAAAGCTGGTCTGAGGGACTCGGCTGCTGTCGACACAGTGTAGGGGACAGAGAAGTGTCGCTGCTTCCAGTGTTTGTCCTTCTCAATCGGAGCCAGGTTCTGGTACATGTCGTCGACAGCCAGCATCGACACCTGGAGGGGAAGGGGGGGGGGGGCAGAATAGGACGAAGTAAACATTGAATGTATGTTTCTCCTCAGGAATGGCTGTAGTTCTGAATTTGTCCACTGGGTGTTGCTCTTTGGTTTTAAATCTCAGGGTCAATCTGAAGCAAAGGAAAAAAACCTGAATGTTGCGATCAATCAGCTGGTTGGTTTCAAAGTCATCGTCGTCTTCTCCGAAAGGGTTGATGATCAGCTCTCCCACCTACAGGGCCCAAACACTCAGCACAGTCACACAGGTGAATGGAGGACAGAGCAACTCTTTTTGCAGTGAAGTGTCACTGGTGCGTCAAACTTCCAGCACCAATCCACTCATAGAGCTTTGGGCCAAACTGCTTTTTGCCAAACTTTATTTCAACTTTGAATTTATCACAAATTCATGAAGAAATGCTAAAAATGCCTTTGGATTTACACTGACATGTCACACTACCTTGAGCCAGCCGGTGTAGAAGAAGAACTGCAGCAGGGTGAAAACAGGGACGTATATGTCTATTTTGTGTCCACTGTATCCTTTCTCAGGGTTCAGGAATTGGCGGCCAATTACACAGAAGGCAAAAAAGGAGTAAACCGCAATAGTCACCACCTGCACAGATAAACAATTATACATATTTATAAAATAGCGCGCTTATTTCGTCAAGTTCAGCACTCGTCAGCGTCAGATTGTGTCGGCTCTTACCTGAGTGTAAACCAGTGGGATGCTTATCCAGTCGTAATGGAAGAGCAGGCTGCACTTGGCTCTGTAGTTGTTAAGCTCCTACAAACACAGATCACACATCTATGGATGCGTTCCCCACGTGTGATTGTCTTCTGTGGGAATCTGTGTACAGCCCACCGCTCACATCCATCAGCAGCCTCAGGGCAATGTCGTCCCTCACTCGACCCTCCTCTCTCGCTCTGGACGCCAGGTTGGAGAACCAGGTCAGAGGCATCCAGTACTTGTTGAAATCGGAGTGCAAGGACTCAAAGTTTTTCAGCTCGTGTGAGGTCATGAACCCTGCACACGTAATCCACACAGCACGAGTGTTACATGTTCAAACGGTCATTCATTTTCTTTAATGCTTTCACCACCCAAAGGTCGCAGGGCAGTGCTGGCAGGTTGTCGATTCATCAAAGAGCAAACACAAAAAAAAATCCCAGACATATTCACTTCTCTAGAGAATTCAGTCATTCATTGAACTTATGTGTATGTTTTTAAACTGTTGGAGGAGCCAGAGTTGCTGGAGGGAACCTGACATGCGGGGAGAACATGAAAGCTGCACAAGGCCTGAAACTGATCACTGAAAAGAGAAGAGCTGCAACAATGGACTTCAAATGTGACTGAAGGAAGTTAAACTTCAATTTTTATGAGAATCTCAAATTCTAATCACATATTAAGGCTTGCAAAAGTTTCTTTTTGTAGCAGAAGTTTTGTTTAGTGAACTGGACATTTAGAGCTTTGACTTAGCTCCACTGTTTTCCTCACCGGCCTCCACAACGTGCTCCAAAGTGGGGAAGCGCTTGTGCACCCTCGTGCTGATGGAGCGGAGAATCAGTACTGAGGACAAGTTGGCGTATCTCATGAGGGTTCGTCGCAGCAGGCGGCCCCTCTCGTCTGCCCCGTGGACGTTCCCCGAGACCACCATCATCAGGTTGTCGGGCAGCGGGAAGCTGGTGTACTGACCCCACCACCGATTGAAGGCCAGGGTCACGTAGAAACCTGCAGGGGAGTCCACGCAGTCAGTGAAACAGCAATGATGGAGGACCTGATCGCTTTGGCTTCTTCTTCCACTCGGGCCTACCGAGCACGAACAGAACGGGGATGAAGTTGGTGTTGGTGAAGTGGTCGCAGTACAGGGCGACGCGCTCGAACAGGTCCTGCTGCTTCGCTGTGAGGATGAATCTGTGGAGCGCATCAGACTTAAACATCTCTGCCGCACAGCCCAGAGTCAGACAACAATAAAGATCCCCTCACCTGTAATAGACACTGAAAAACAAATAAACTCCACAAAACACCAGGAACTCCTTGTACAGCAGCCGGTAGATGCTCCCCTTCCACCTGAACAGGAGCCTGGAGAAGCCCCCAAACCTCGCGTTAGCCACTTCCAGAGAGTAGGAAACCGTCATGTTGGGGCCCCCGCTTCGAGTCCGCCCGTCCGAAGAGAGAAACTTCGTATCGCTCGGCCTCAATTTAAACTTCTACGTTGCTTTGTCATAAATTAACATGCTAAATTTATAACCTGGGAACCTGAGAGAAACACGCCTACATGGACAGTGGAAATAACCTCTGTTCCCATCAAACTTGTAGATGCGTTCATGAACCAACCCCCTCAATGAGGGGCACACTTCAACTTCTACTCTCTTTCTACCAAATCACAGCTTTTCAAAGTTGACTTTTTCTGTCCTCCCACAAATTATATATTTTTTTACTTCACTTTTACTCACAATTTCCTCCCCCTTTGTTTAAAGTTGATGCCTACTATTTAGACACATGCAACACAGATTAAGACAAGTTTAATTCCCAACCACTGGTACAGTGAAAAGGGAGATCCCCGTGTACGACAGTACATTTTTTTCCATAAACATGTATTTTGGCTGTGAGTCTTCCTGATGCCGTCACTTCATCATGTCCGGTACAGACATGCTGCCAAACAGCAGTGGGGGAAGCTGTTTTGCCACCAAAAGACTTCTTTCTGTTGAAGCGGCAGAAATGTCCATCCTTGTGTCTTCTCTTGCAATGGCGACATAAATCTTCCAAGTACTTTGGACCTGGTAATCTCAGTGTGTAATCCCTCGCTATAGAAAAGTCAAACAAACACACGGAGGCTGCCTGCCGGGCGGAGGCTTTCCACTGTTATTTACGGGCCTCTGCGATAACAGCAGTCCAAACAGCAGGCCTGTCAGACGGTCCATCCCTCCCGTCTCCCAGCCTTTGTCACGGACTCCTGCAGTCTGCTCGCTTGTTGGTTTTTCACATCGTTACAGCAGTCTACTGTAAATCTTTTTCCACCGGCCCACTGTGTTTGCTCTCGCCTGACTGGATATTTTATGAGGCCCCGTCGCCTCCATCAGGGCCTGCAGCAGCAGGTACAGAGACATGCTCCGATGCCACCATGAGACTTCCCTGTTCTCAGCAGTAGGCGGATGATTCCCCCTTCACACACACACAATGTGTTTACCTGTTGCAGGTTTATCAACCAGCAAATTAATGTCTATTGTCACAAGAGAAGCTTGCTGTGGTTCACCCTATTTCTGCCACTGGGTGGCGCCTTTGCAGTACAATGATAGCCTTGAAGATGTTATTTATCTCATAAACAATCCAGACATCGTCTTCTACTGGATAAAAACAACAATATCTGACATATTTATTACTTTGTTTTTGTCCATCATGGTTTCCCTGCCAGAACATAGATTATTTGTTTGTAATATCTTTTTTAAATCAGCTGGCAGCATTAATTTAAAGTTTCTTGTAAAACATTTGTATACATGAATAGTGTCGCTGAAACGATTGGAGTCTCATTCAACAGTTTCTATGCCGGTGCCACCTCCTGTGCGTCACTTGTACAGACAATAGCTCAAGTGTTGTGTCAAACATGAAACAGAGTCCCTGACTGGCGTCCATGGATACTTCAGAGGTTTCAGCCCGGCCGTTTCCTGGCCTCAGCTACTGGATCCACTGGTCAAGGCTGAGAACGGCACAGAGGGAGCAGCCCCGTGCTCATCGTTTCAGTAACCCAATGCTGTAATTACAACTTCCCACGGCGAGTGAAATCAGAGCCCAAGAAGAAAAGTGGGATTTCAGGTAGCTGGGGCCCGGCCTGGGTCATTGTCAGGGCAGAACGAGCCAAGAGGCCACGAAGGAAGTGGGAGTGAAAAACACCTGCAGCAGGATCTCCAAGATGCACAGGTTTCTTTAATGACTCACTTCCACGTGGAGCTCTTATAAAAAGTCCTTTATTTTGTCTCATTGTCATTTTGCATATAAAAACAAGGCAGTGAATCCTCCAATATAACATGATGATAAAACTCAGTGCTTTCATGAAGCGCACTGTGTAACTGTTGTTCCATGTGTCACTTTTCTTGCATTCAATGGGACTGAAAGAGTTCGAGGGTTCAGATGAAGAACCATTCCAGCAAACAGTTCACCAACAGAAATACAGGCGTTAGAAAAGCCAAATATGTTTTCTCAGCATCTTCTTGTTTTGTAAAAAAATGTTTTTTCATGTGGAACCAAGGGAGTTAAATGGTGGTGCATCATTTGTTGTACAGACATCACTTTTCAGTTTATATGTGTCTGTGTTTTTTGTCTTCAGGGTCAGGGCCAGTAACAAAACTTCCAGGCGGATCAAGGTCATCCTGATCTGGAGGATTCCTGCTTTAAAAAATGGTCTTGGGTCTTAATGCTTCTGTAGTTTCAATTCCAAGCTTCGACATGTTTGCGGCTCTGGCTTGATGTCAACATGAAAGTGAACTGTGAGAGGTCATTGCTCTGGCTATCATATAATTATGTATGAATAGAAGGCACACACAATTCTTCCATTGTTTTCTGAACTAATTACAGGAATAAAAAGCTCGGCAGAGATGAAAACATTGATTAAAAAAAACACTTTCAAAAAATTGTCTTGAGAATTTTTTTATGGTTGAAATCGTACAAAACTACAAAGTAAATTGTCTGGGTAGTTTTATTGTTTGTTTCTACTTTTAACCTGAATAGGCCTTGCTGTTGAGAAACCAGTAAACAAGACAACAATGAATGAGGCCTAATGGAAAATCTGTGTGTCCTTGTGGACATTAACACCTCCATTTTTTCAATTCCAGGAAGTTCCACACCCTCTGCTGCACCCTCTGTCTCTGAGCACACTCCCATCAGCTCGCAGAGCTTCACGAGTGTGTGAGCCACACATCTTCCTGAGGTCACAACGCAGCGTCTGCGTCCTGCAGCCCCCACAATGACCCTGATGTCCCTCGTTGTCTCTTATGTAGGTCTCCTCTTCAGTTTACTGACACTACACAGATCTTTATCTCAAACCAGCTTTCATCTGCATAAAGAACCCCCCCCCCCAACTGAACAAACAGTGTGTGACACATTTTTCCTTTCATGAAATATATAATACAAAAAATAAGACTTCTCTCCGCTTCACATTGAACATTCAGATTTGAAATAACCAAGAGCATGATGAAAGGATTAGTCTCTGTCGAGCACCTATATTTCAGGTTGTGCAGCTTCAGGTGACAGATTTACATCGACAGACTGTGCAACAGGTCAAACTGGAAGGCACACAACGATTACAGTCGGTTGAGGTAAAAACGAGACGCAGAAAACAGTCCGGTTCACTTCAAACAGGAGAACAGTGATAAGTAGTGCTACGTTTCTGAAGAGACAGAAACAACACCAGGGTGACGTTTAGCACAAAGTGTCTCTGTGTCTTCAAAACTGCATTTTTTTTCCAGTGTTAAAAAAAAAAAGAAACAGAAAAAAGAAAAGGTGGCCTCCCTTTCAAACGGTCGGTGCGTTCCTTCGGTCCCTCAGGAAAAGCCCCGGATTAAATCACTTCCCCTTACATTGTGATACCTCACAGGTCGCTCGCACACTGCCTCCCCTTTAGAGCGCTCAGAGCAATCATTTCCAAGCTGGATTGTTATTGTAACAGTTCTTTTCTTCCCCAAAACTCAGTAAATAAATCACATCACCTCCCCCGATGCGCTGATGTCACACCATTCACCAGCATTTGGTTTGGGTTAAACATCATTTCCACCCAGTCACACCTACAAACAGTATGACCTTATTTTGTGAAAAAAAAGACTGATATTTATGAAGTTGGATCATAAAACCAAAAGCTTTGACCTGGAAAAACGCGGGTGTGTTCAGTTCCGATCAAGTTCCTGAGTTAAAGCGACACAGATTTGATCGACAGTAGCAGAACATTGGTGAAGCTTATCTCCTGCTGGTTTTCTAAGGGTTGTACGTTCAGCCTGACAGCTCTGCAGAGCTGCCCTTGTAGAATTTTTCCTTTCAGGTGATGTCACGAGAGGTCGACATCCTCATACTCGCCGTGGTCCGAGTCCTCCAGCTCGATCCCTGGCACCAAGCTGTAGTACTCAGTAGACTGAGTCAGGTAGGCCTTCTCCCTGTCAGCTGAGTCCTTCATCACTTCTGTCACACTGACGGCGTCCAGCTCCGTCTTACTGATCCCGTCCGGCTCTTGGGAGCCCTGCCTCCCCTCTGTGGAGCTGGAGCGACGCGAGGAGGCTCGCGGAAGGGACTCCACCGAGCCCAGCTTCACCTCCACTTCCTCGTAGATGTCCCTTGTGCTGCCCAGAAGGGTGGACGCTGGACGCAGGAACAGCTGGTTCTTTAAGATCCCTTCTTTGACGGAGTCTCCAGCTTTGCTCTGCTCTGCAGCTGAAGGCAGCTGCTTGATGAAATACTTCTGACCGCTGCTGCTCGTGCTGGACGCCCTCTTCTTTGAGGTGCTCAGCGTGGGCACTTCCTTCTTCCTCCTCTTCCTCCCGCAGCACCAGCAGAGCAACAACGTAGAGAGGATGATGAGGGGGAGCACGATGAAAAGCGCTGTCAGGGCAGCAGGGCGGCACACGTCATTGAGCCTCAGCGACCACAGAGTCCGGCCGGCCAGGTGGCGGGGAGAGAAGCAGGTCAGGTTCCCCACCAAATCCTGCAGCCTGGTGGTGCTGTTGGTGTTCTTGCCCGCCTCAAAGCCTTCCATGAGCGCACACGAGCAGTCCCACGGGTTCCCCTCCAGCTCCAGCCTCTGAAGGCTGGGCTTCTGCAGTATGGAGGCCGGGAGGAAGCGCAGCTGGTTCCCATGCAGAGAGAGTTTCTGCAGACTGTCAGCGTGACGGAGGAAGTTCTCAGGAAGCTTCTGGAGCAAGTTGCTGCTCAGATCCACCTCCACCAGGCTGGACTGGCCAGACAGGAATTCACCTGGTAAACTCGTCAGTCTGTTCTGACCCAGATAAACCCTCTGTAAAGCAGGGGACGCCTCGCTGGCATCAGAGTCAATGGAGCTGATGTTACAGCCGGAGAGATCCAGTGTCTGAAGGCTGGTCTCATTGGTGAGCGCAGACCAGTGCACGTGGCTGAACGTGGAGCCGGAGAAGTTCAGACAACAGACCTGAGCGGGCACCACAGAGGGAAACTGGGACAAAACGGTGGCAGCGGGACACACACATCCAAAAACAAGCTCCGTCCTCGCCAGCAGTGCGAAAGTGAGCAGCAGTCTCCGCAGCAAAGCCATCTCTGAAAAACAAGACACAGGAAAAGAAAGATAGAACAGGGGGACCTCATCACCTCATACTCCTCCAGCCGTGCCCCCTGCTTCCTCCTGCAGCCTACCTGCCTCCTTCTGTCTAATCAGTGTGGGAGGGGACTTTGTGACAACCCACAGAGACGCAAATACGCTTGTAAACCTAGCAGCTTCTCCCAGGACTCCTCGTTGCTGTGAGGATCGTAGGAGTTGGCATGGCGACGCCGATCGCTGGGGATCAGGAGTCCGATGTTTGGCTGCGGGAGAGGAAGCAGATGCTGCGATGACTGATCGGTCAGGTCCAATAGGAAGTTATCTGAAGGGACTTAGACCCCCTCAAATCTGGAATGATTAAAGAATCACCTGAGCTTCCTCATGTGTCGCGACATAGATCAATAAATCAGCACTTTGTAACATTCCAGAACTTACAGGCCATTCAAGATAAAACTGTGCATGATATTTTCTCAACAACAATTGATATTATTGTCTGATAATGTCTGCATGATTAAAGTGTGATCAGACAAAACATGCATTGAACTTTCTGTCTGATTTGACTCGAGATGTCACAATTAGCCACAGAGTTTATCTGCATTTGCAGCAACTCAGCAGGTTCATGCAAAAAAAAGAAAACCACATGAAAACAATTAGAAGCTCCCAAAGTACAACACAACCGCAGCTATAAAGGGGGGGTCTCAAAACCTTCGTGCAATAGTTTCATTTGTACTGTAATTTCACCCGACCGTGACTATTTTAAGGCCCAGTTTCTTCGCGTGTCTGGTCGGGATACGTGACGCCTGCTCGTGGAGACGAAAACAAACGGCTAGTAATTGCCGGTCACTTCTGAAAACTGCAGTGTACTGTGACGCTGCCTAAGCATGAAAGCACATGTGGTGAACACAAACAAGGTCTGTCCCTCCCCACCGGCTCCCATGTGAAGCAGGCAGGACAAGAGACACCGGCAGGCAGCGTGTGTCCGTTTCATCCCCCACAAAAGGACTGAAAGCTGCTCTGCAGCTCTGCAGCAGGAATGTGCTAACTCCCCAACAACAGGGTCAATTGTCCACCGGCAGGGGGTTTAGGCAGGACCACCGCCGTCGGCTAGAGCCTGATGTGACCATGTAGACCCCCCCCCTTCAACTGCAAAGACTCCTCATGTGTCTTTAGGTTGTATTTATACTGAAAGACAACAGGTGGTCATTTCTGGCACAAAGTGAGACAGTGAGCTCCGAACAGTCACCGAAGGAACTCCTTGTAAAAGTGTTTTTTGTCTCCAATTGCTGGGACTTTCCTCTTCCTGTGACATGAACCAAAAGTTCCCTCGTAAGGGAGCCAGGAATGGACACTTAACCTTGACTTAAAACATCATCACACTCTTAAACAAACGCAGGAAGCCGGAGTCAGCGAAGACAAACGCTGCGCCTCCAGCTGATGTGTGCTGCTGGCTGGGATGATCTGATATTTCCAGTGTGTGTGACTGGGAGGATGAGATATGGTCAGAGAGGATGACTGTTTTTAATGTTGAAGGGGAGACTTTGAAGGAACTAAACCACCTGCAGGGGTGTTTTGAAGGCATAGAATGAAAAAGTAGGCCGACGCAGGCATGACTTGAGGTCAGTTTCAAGACTGGAGCTTCACTGGGTGTGCTCCTTCTTTACTAAGTGTCTGACTCTTGAGGTTTTTATCATGTGAGCCTTTGTAGTGCTGTGTTTGTTTATACCACTTTTATGTCCATAAACGGTGTAAGCATTTGCATGCTATGTAAAAAAAAAACTTTTGTTCCAACTGATAACTACAGCAGGATGGATGCTTTCAGAGCTGCTTCACTCCAAACACTGAAAAAGTTAAAGTAGGAGTCACAGGTAGGTGATACTTTGCCTCCCCAGTTTGGGTGTTTACACCAACTTGTCAGCAAAGTTTAGATAACTCCTGGAGGTGTTGCAAAGTCCATTCATCCACCGCTTAGGACACCTCATGCCCTGAAATGTAGCACTCCCACCTCGGTCTGAGGGGAGGAGTGGTGGAAAAGGTCAGACTCGTCGTACGACCGAGTTGATCTGCCTTATTTGAAGTCCCTGTAGATTTGTGTCGAGCGGGCGCTCTGTCAAACACCCACGAAATGAGTCGGTCTTTGGATTCTGACATCAGACGCAAACCAGGCACATTGGTGGACCGTCCGCCGAGCCTCCGACTGAAGGATCTTGGTCCAAACAGAGAAACTGGGTGTAGAGAACATGGGTGATCTCACCCACTAACAATGTGAGCTGCTACATCCTCTCTGGCAGCAGAGCTTCCTCTGAAATAACGGTCTCCTTTCTCCTGCGTGCAGTTTTCCATCACAAATACCTCGGGCTCAGGCTTTAGACTCACAGGACATTTTCAGTCAATGTTGAGGACCTCAAGTCCAGAAGTAGATTTGTATGCTCACAAAATCAGCTGATATGAAACTTTGAAGATGATGGTGAAGAAAAATGGCCCAAAAAATCTCTTACTGTAGTTTTTTTTTTCCAGAACAGAATCTCAACAACTTGAAATCCTAATTTGAAAACTTCAATTTAGTTCATCACAATATCACTTCTCGGAGGTTGTCCCGTGATGTTTTCTCACAGCAAAACATGCAAACAAAGAAAGTGGCTGATCACAGACAAGCACAAACCTTTGAAAACTGGACACCTGCTTTGAAATGAGACTCAGCATCGCAGAACTGGAATTGCGTTTTCTCACCTGTGGGTTCAGTGAGCTCTGCAGCCCGCCGGCTCCCGGATGCTCCGACACTCAAACATGACGCAGAGCGGCGGCAGCAACGATCCCCTCCTCCTCTCCTCTCTTCTCCTCTCCTCCCTGCATCCCATCTACCGACATGACGGAGGCTCTCCTCCTCCGGGCCAGAGGGTGTGTCCGTCTCCTCTTGCGTGGAATGTGGACTTACAGCCTCCTGCGTGCGTGCATGTCTGGAGGCAGTGCGCGTCTGATAAGTTTTTGAAGATTTGTACAAGTTCAAGTTGGGGGGGGGGGCGGAATTTGAGGTGCGGTGGGCCGAGGACAGATGGTCTGACTCTGTGAAAGTAATAGGGAAAGCTGCAGTGTTTTGGCTACAGAGCTCCATCTGGTGGCTTCCTCGCCAAAGTGTAATCACATGTTGCAAAATCCGGCGCCGCACCTCAATCAGTTCAAATGAATAGTTTATTCATTATTTATTGTTTAGTTCCTAAGTTGCACACTTGCTTGATTCAACTTACTTCTGACGTATTCGCAAATCAAAAACCCTCAAGAGTGTTTGATGAGTTCTTGAGCTGCTGCTCACACGAGAAGCAAAAATGTAAAACAACAGGAAATATTGGCAACGAATTATAGTTGTAACAGGCTCTTTCTCAGTCAGGTAGCAGATTGTATTTAGCGAGTTAAAAAAACTGTGAGACAACTTTGCTCCTCTCGGCACTCCTCCTCCTCCTCCTCCACCTCCTTCTTCTTCCTGGTCTAAACTCTGCAGCTCCACCCGGTTTTCTGTGCCCTCCTCTCCAGACCTGCAGGCTGAAGGAGGT
>JAUESF010000041.1:15889344-15904103 GCA_032274765.1 Malacoctenus tetranemus
GTCTCTGACACCATGACTCTCCTCCACAGAGTTCAGACCTCCTTCACTCAGCCGCTCTATGCTGGACTGTTTTGTTATGGATCAGAGGCAGAGATTTTGAAAATATGATTGAACAAATTCATCTGAACTGCTGTGATTTATTTGTCAGCTTGCTTCTGTCACGTTTTGAGAAAGTTTCATTGTGACTCTGAAATCAGCTGTCAATCAATCAGTGACGATTGACCAATAATTCACTTTGTGTTCATTCAAATATTTTTGTTAACAGTCAAAACTTTGTGCATTTATTCATTTCATTGATCTAATTAAGTAAAGAAATGTTTTTGATTCTATTTCGGGTTTTTCAATGTGAAGTTTTGTATCCTGGTGTAAACAAACAAAACCTAATATCTTTTTCTGACCTGAGTGTGAGGTTGGTGTGTGTCTGCTCCTTGATTGGTCTACAAATCAGTAAGAGGATCAAAATGTAAAATAAATGTTGCTCCTGGTGTTTGTTTGTTTTTCTATAATGACGCGTCTGTGCTTAGTCATTTTCCATCTATAGTATTTCCGACCAGTAGAGGGCAGTAATAACTTGATCACTTATAAACCAAAGTTAACAAGAGAACAAATATTTTGGCATCAGAAATACACACAAACATACCAAATGTGACAATTTGTACATCCAACACTTTTCTGTCTCTTCTCATAATTGTGGTTGTTTTATGTCAACACTAAAAAAATGGTTACATTTAATATTTAGGAACATAATATTGAGATGAATAAGAAAAAAAATTACATGTGCATTTTTTTATTTAGATATAAAAGACAGATTTGTTTTCATACAGTTTATACACTGTTTAATATCAATAAGAAATCTTAAAAATGCTACAAAATCAGTGTAAACATGTTCTGGTTGGTCATTTTCCTTAAGTCTCGGTGACGTGACAGAAAAGAGAAAAGCTTTTGTAAACGATACAAGTTTCCTCTGTCACTGAACACAACACTGACAGAAACTGTACAGCGCACATGAAAAGGATGGAAGCAACAAGACACTACAATGCAAAAAAAGATGAAGAAAAAACTGGTCACTCAGCTGGCGGGATCTTGGGGAGTGACTGCGGTGTTTTGGTTTCATGCCTTTGCTTGTCATGAGAGTAGATTTCTGTGCAGTCATTTCAGACACTTGGGGGCAGCACTGCTTCAGTTTACAGACTAACAAGTTCCACAGTGGCCCCTGAGTGGTCTGACAGAGGGTCTTAGCGCTGATAAGCATCAACACTGTCAGTTTGAACTGTCTGCCATGATTTTCAGACACGATTGTTTGTCTCTCACACTGCTGAGACTCTAATGAGAACACTGATGCCTTGCTCTCTGTCTCGGCTAACTGAGACAGTCTATTCAGACCTTTTTTCTCACAGAAGTTTCTTCTGGAGGCAATGTTACTCTCTTTCAGCAAAACTGACTAACCTTTTCATTTAGTGCACAAGAGGGGCATCTTTTCAACGAATAGATGGAACAAAAGAGAAATTCGCACTAAACAAGTAGACTGGTGAAAGCCTCACATCATACCACAGATCAGTGTTTTTCTGTCTTCTAATCTTCACAGATTTTCGAGTGAATCAGTGAAATGATCAATATTCCACAAAAAAAAAACCCGAAGTAAAATTGATGAAATTTCTGACAAGTTTGTTTAGTTTTTTTGGCCTTGTTTTCTTGAGCATCTCCTCAGTGCACACACTTACTTCTGACCCCAGGTTGGGATACGCCGCAGCATCGATTAATAGCCAAGCCGCGGTGAAAGAACAGACATCCTCACTGGTGGCGTTTTACATTGAGTGCCAGTGACAGAGGGAAGCGAGTGAAGCACAGAGCTCATTCTATCCAGATCACAAACACTGCGGTCATCTCTGAACAGAAAGATCATGGCTATTTACATCTGTGAAATCCTCCTCTCACCGCATCTTTCTGGCCTTCTGGTTCCATTCCCAGTCTACTTTGCACCTTTCACTTCTCTCACAGAGATTGCAGATTGTTTCTGCCTGAAAAATTGAACATATTGTTGCCGCGACTGATTTTCAGCCACCGCACATCATCCGCACCGATTTTAGTCCATCTGAAAACACCATCATGAGTCCAGGTAGATGGAGTAGATCTGATTGAGGCAGCGGTCGATGCCTGCTGCCTGGAAGAGGAAGCTGTCATCTGGGCAGGGTGACATGGAGTAACCGCCCCCAGCTTGACCCTGCAGGTCCTGCAGCAAATCAAACCCTGAGAGGAGAAAACCAAAGCAATAAAGAATGAAGAAGACACAACAATGTACGCACATAAAAACTGTATTTGCGTTATTTAAATCACAGGTGGCTCGTGTGAAGCAACACATGAAGGTGGGTTGAAGGTGGGCTTTGACTTCCTGTTTTGAGATGCAGGAGCAGCGATCGCTCAAACTTCTATCGAGCTGTTTGATCTGCACACTGCTGCTGGCGCCGCAGCAGCCTTACCTGTGGAGTGAGTGGTGGGAGCGCTGGTGAAGTAACTGGCAGGTTCAAATCCCCCGCCGCTGACTGCTTGGACCCCCTTCCCTTCAGTGTACACACAGCCTGCGGAGAACCAGAGGGAACGTGGTTTGAAACAACATTGCAAACGGGCAGCACACGACTCTCTGGCAGGGAACGCTCGCCGTACCTTGCTGCTGCTGCTGCTGCTGCTGCTGCTGCTGCTGCTGCTGCTGCTGCGTGAACACTTGCTGCTGCTGCTGCTGCTGCTGACTGTAGGTTTTCTGGTAGTCCTGCAGCCGGACGTCCACTCTGTCTGAGGAGGAGCTGGACGGGCTGATGTCAGCCGACACGAACAAGGCAGCTGATCGGGTCCTTTCAACACATTCATATTGTTATTGTTCTAAATGTTGTCATTTTTGTGGTAAATCAAGTCATGAATTTATGTAGTTTAATTCAACAAAAGCAAACAGAAACTCAGTCTTTTTGCATTTCTTCAAACAAGCTGCATCAAATGTGACGACATATTGAAAAAAAAAATAGTTTTGAGCTTCGACATTTGGAAAAAATCAAATGAAGGTCAGCTCCAAATTATTTGTGCAAGCATTTATCTTCATGAGTTTTTAAAGGAATGTCCCTGTCTGCTAATGGGCTTTAAAAATAAGAATCTCCACATGAGCAAAGTATTCCTAGTTAAATCTGCTTTTACGCATCACAATAAATGATCATTACTCACGTGTTGCTGTAACAGGAGGATTGTAAATGTGTGTTTGTAGGTGGATGTGGGAACAATGATCTAATACTCGATTTGGGATGCCAAGTATTTGTCTTTTTAAGTGATAACAGTCTGAGTTCAATCAACAATTCAACTCCAGCTGTGTAACAAACCTGTGATAATGATTAGAAAAACGGTTTATAAAAACCCACCATGTTTAAATATTTGGGAGTTTTAAGTGAAAAATAAAAGCTGTAATTGATTTTCTGTTGCTCAGCTGAGTGTTTCATGTGAACTTTTATATCACATATTTTTCAGTTCAGATCATTGTTCGCTGGTCCTGTGGCCACAAGCTGTTATAAGGCACAAATGCATGAATTCTTCTGGTCTCCAAACAGAACAGTTTACACAGGGAAGCGTTTCCACCTCGAGGGGGTGATGTGGGCGGGTTTGGAGGGGTGAGGGGGAGTGTGTAGGGCTCGGGGGGGGGGGCTGTACCCGTCGCTACGCAGCAAGAATGTGCTGACTGTGCACAAACACTCTGACTCAACGTGGAAACCAGTGAGTCAGTGGAGCCAAGTCGATGAGAAGAAAGCAAGGCGGCCGAAGTTTTTTCTCTGAGGCGATATGCAGCTGAAAAATCCCTGTATGGTTTCTGAGCCCCCAACACCCCCCCCCCCCCCCCCCCCTTCAAAGCACTCTCTCAGCATTTCATGTGGCCTGAGCGCTCTCCTGGATGATGTACTGCAGCGTATTGGTCCCCTGAGAGCCAAGCGGCCTTGGTTTCTACTGGAAGAGTTTTAGTGGGCTTCATAAACAAGCCAGGCCTTGTCAGAGATACCGATGGCTGCCGGCCCAAGTGCCGTCTCTCCTCGCATCTGAGCAGTTATAAAGAAAGGAAATGTTTGGAGATTTCTTTACATATCTATCATTTATCATTCCCAGGTCTCTTTATTACCCATTTCCCATGTCAAATGCTATTACATTGAATTTAACAGCCCCTGCTTTCACTGGAGGAGGATCATAAAAGCCAAAATTAATCAGAGGAACTTTCTGAAACCCAAACTGATATAACTTACAGATGGCCGCCGCTTCCCAAGGTAATAAAGACCAGGTTTTGCATAGGATTATGTAAACAAAGTGAGCTTTGATATAGTGTGACTGCTGAAACCAATGTGCTGCGATGACTCGGAGCACCAAGAATTCGACACGTCTCCGGGCTCCCCTCGACGGCCCCAGGACCGTCAGCGCTGGCCTTAGCTATAAACAATGGCGTCTGCTGCGCGGCTTACATTCCTGTAACGCTGCGGCAACATAGCTGGGATGTCTGAGCCGTGCCGGCTCGACCGGTCGTTACACGGCCGCGGTGCCCAAACCGCTCACAGAACCCACGCCGGAGGGAGCGGCTGTCAGCACGGCCTCGGGAAACGGACTCTCTGATCAGATTATACAAGCCTCTCTGCAGCAGCCCCCCCCCCCACTGTTTACCTAGAAGATTCAAGATTGCAGAATTTAAGCTCTTCTGCATAGATCCACATTGTGCTGCCTGCAACAGTGGTGCCAGCGCGGGCTCGTGAACATGATCTGGTTCCAGTTTTGGGCTGAAAAAAAGAGTCCTCTGGTATGTAGATTTACTGGCTCTCGAAGGGGTTATCGTAAATGTGTTTAACACTGATGTGGGTTTAATGTGATCTAAGTGCTACCAAAGAAGTACTTAAAGACATAGTGTGCCCTCATTTAAAGTTGCAGCTCCAGTACACACAAAAAAGTGCAGACATGTCAAACATTTCACTTAAAACCAGCCATTTGGGTCCGATGTCACCGGGAGCTTCGACAGAGTAAACTCCATTACATCGCTTTCCATCAAATTGAATAATAGTCTTTCTGTGTGAGAGCCATCCTGGTTAGTGGGCCTGTATCTGATGGACATGCCGCTCTCAAGAGCCAATCCAGCCCTGCACCAGCCCTCCCCTCCTCGACCGCAAAATATACAAACACTGCACATCACAAATACTTACTGATGGACAAGCCTGAGCGAGGGGCCTCCGAACCCCTCACGGATGAAAAGGAGTCGAAATGGTTGCTCCCAGCCAGAGTAAACACCCGCCTGGCTATGAGGTCAGCGCATGATGCCGGCTGAGCAAAGATAATTTACTTTCACGTGTTTAATGTCTCGCTATGTCATTTTGGGGCAGAACAAGTGCTCGTCTGGTATTGGCTTTGGCAGGTCAACATGTACTGTGGGCCCCGGGGGGATTCAATGACATGCTCAGCCACTATAAAGACATGTCGATGGACAGGCAGAGGTTCATGGATGCGCTGGCTGAGATGTGTTGCTTTATGGCGAGGGGCGCTTTATGTTCCTAAAAGCTGGGTTTAAACAAAAACTGCTGAGTTTGGTTGGTTTAGTCCAAACCCTGTGTGAGACACTGAAAATGAGACAACCAGGGACATTATCTGTCGTATTGCAACTTTAGTTCTGGGAAGCTTTTGTGTTTTGATGTTTATACCGTCAGGTGAATGAACCATTGTTTATTTTTCCTAATGAAGATTTAAGCTGCAACTGACAGGCCAGAATATGCGCTCAGAAACTGAACTCGACACCTCTCTCAAACGAGAAGCTCGTGTCAAAAACAACTCAAAGAAACACTGAACAATTTCAAAGGGAACCATGTGCACATCATGAGAAGATTTAATATCATATAACAAACCACAAAAGCTTTATCTTGGCCGCTATCACTGCTCTTTTATTGGACTGACTGCTTTTGTTGTTATTGTTGTGCCAATAAAAGTCAGTTTACAGGCAAAGCTTCAATGACCAATGACTGGAGGCCCTGGAGGCCTTCAGCTGTATCATTTCAGTCTCACTCCCACTTTTATACTCGGCTAGACAAAATTTGTCTCAGTTTACAGTACACATAAGTTCTGCGGCCTCAAACTACCCAATCAGTGCGACCGCAAAGCCATAACTCCATCTCTGGTGATAATGTCTCTGGTTTATTCAAGAATGCGCTCGCTCACAGCGCTCTGCCTGTTTCTTGGCACGAACGAGCGCCAAGCAAAGTCACTGTGAAATCTTCAGTCACATCAAAACGGGGTTTTTTCTGACGGCCGCCACATATTTGGGGTTGAAACATTTTTACAGTTTGTGATATTGGAGAGAAGCAGACAGCTCAGAGGTGCAGAGGAGCTCAGAAATGTTTAAAAAATGATCAAGGTCTGTCCCTCAAAAAGACGTTCCAAGCCATTCCAACGAAATATATATTCTGAGAAGAGCAGAAAGCTGTGGTCAGTAAGTCTGAACTATTTTTATCTTGAGAAGAAAACAGCTCTGAATGAAACCTGCCAAACGAGATCTCATTGAGCTCCATTGTATTGGCTTGGCAGCAGACACCCAAGCGGCAGATAACTGAAAATCTTGCCAGACACCACGAGGGGTAAGTGGGAAAACATGTCTTCTCTTTAGTTTTTGCAATCTGGATAAACCAAGTTTTGCCTCTGGGTACATCATTAAATATCATTAAATTTCACTTCTTCCCAAAGGATAAAAGCAGTGTCATGTTAAAATCCCTGACACAAAGGAAAGAAAAACACATTTTTGACATTTATTGTTTCTATCATGAGGAAACCACGAGAGCGAAACTAAGAAAAGAAGGACAAACACTCCAGCTGTGCTGCGTACAGCGTACAGCTGCCGTTGTGCCACAGTAAAGCTTCTAACATCTTTTAATTCGTTTTAAAAAGTCCGTTTTCTTGAACAAGTAACTTTACAGTGTTGCAGTTCCGAACTCACCCCTCTCTCATGCTCCGAGGGCTCGTTAATGACGAGATGGGACTGTTGGCATCAAAGTTTCCCTCCAAGCCAGCGTACCTGGAGCAGGTGTCGGCTGACGGAGGCAGAAACTCGGGATTCACTCTGCTGTGGGAGCTGCAGCTGTTTGAGTACACACCTGAGAGAGCCACAGAGAGTGTCGGTGAATTGTTTGCACTTCATACTTGTACTTTCCACTGCAGGTCGGCTTCAGGAGAAACACTCAAATCCTTTAATGTGCATGTTTGAGGAAGTTTGTCCAATGAGACATGGCTTTGACTAGCTAATTGCACAAACATATGAGTTTTTTAACATTTAGTTGGAAAAAATAAGGATATTTCATCATTGTTGTAGTGTCTTTACAAAAAGTGGGACATACACATACGCAGTAGCTTTGACCTTTGACCTTTACAGGTAAAAATCTACAACAGGACTGACTGCAACTAAAAAGTGGGTCATGGCAGTGAAGAGGAAAAAGAATTAAAAAAGAGTGTTGTTAGACATGAACATCGGATATTTGTGTGCAGAGTCTCATTTAAGAGCAATTGCATAACCGCAACAGTCCTGCCAATGACACACTGAAGGAATCCTGAAGTCTGAAAGGACTCACAAAGCAGCAAAACTGCTTCATACTTCCAAACATCTCATGACAGCATGTGAAATTCTTTTCAACCACAAACTATAATGCAGGTGCGGCAAAGTCAAACACTGCTGTTACTACTCAGCCTGATCCATGCATGCACAAACAGGTGATGCCTGGCCTGCATCGCCTGTTATTAGCTCATCCTGTTATCCTCAGACTAACCCGAACTTATCATCCCTCCCAGAGGCGAAGCTGCAACTGTGCACGCCAGCAAGATTCATTTTGACTCTAACACAGAAATGAGTGAACAATGGAGCAGAAACAGAAGCAGCTTTTGGTCTTGGCAGCACTTGTGTGTGCAGAAGATGTTTGTTCCAAAAAGCACAAAAAAAAAAACAGGCAAGGCGCCACAAGCATTACGGACATATTTATTTTTTCCTGACATATTTAAAGCATGACCAAACCAGCTGCCACCGATTGGCTCCTGACTTCAACAAGGTTACCAATCGTAAATAGAGCTTCTCCTAAATATAGCGAGCACAGAGTTAGCAGGAGCTTTTAGAATCAGAGAGAAAAAGAGCAACAATAAATAGAGAACACAGCAAGAGAGTTTGGATTATTACATGTGGAAAGCCGATTCCATTGAATTATTCCTAAATTTATTTAGTTATTTAAATGACATCAGCAGAATGCAAAAAAGGATGCCTCAGCTTAACCTTGTCACACATGCTTGAGCATGCTCGCTCAGTTTAAACAACCTTAATGATAATAATGCAAACCACATATTATGTTGTACGCGAACAGTGCAGAGTGTCGGTGTCAGGCTAATATATTTGGCCTGTTCTGATAACCAGACAGTCCTCCTGGGATATTTTTTAAAATTAAACACTGACATGCTTGTTTCACCATGAATAAACATTGCTCGCCGTTTGAGGCTTTTCCCTCAAAGTCTTCTGGGTAAAACTGCGCGTATTCTGAAGTAATAGACATGGACAGCTCTCCTGGACGCGCTCTCTTCCCCGCTGCCAACTGAGCCTCAGTTTACCTGACAGCTTCTTGATCCCAGTTCAGCCATTGAAAGGGAAAGAAAAAGAGTTTGGCTGGAAAAACGGTTTGGAGAAGCTGAAGGACGGGCAGGGTGAGGGGGGCCAACTTGCCCACAGTCACTGCCCAGTAATTGGACAAGGTAAACACTGGCATGATGAGCTATCATCGAAGGAATGAGAGAAGAGTGGAGAGGAAAAGGAGCAAATGAGGGCATGGGAGAGAATGAAAGAGACAGCTGAACAGCCCAGGTGTTTGGACAATTACCCCTCCCTTTGTTTTCACTCTTTCCAGAGAGGCGCTGGCGGCTGAGCGCACACTTGTGCTTCTGTTTCAGGGCTGCTTACCTGTGAAGTCATCCAAGGCCGGTAAAGGTGAGCTGTTTTCTTGGTGGGAGGAGGTCGAGCTGTGAAGATGCTGCCGCGCCAGACAGTCACTCAGAACGTCAGATTCCAGCATTGAATGGACCTGAACCTGTCAGAAAGACAAAACACAGGTGTGCAGTAACATGTTTGGTGGTTGACAGTGTGTTAAATTGAGTTAAGAGACGTTTCTGTTCAGCGCACCGCCTGCTTGTGGGGATGTGAGCAATTATGTTGAAGCTGCAGCTGAGTCGTCTTCCAACTGTGTTTCGCTGTTGAGAAATAAAACTCCCCTTGGAGCTGAATTTCGAGGGGGACCGACTTCTCTTTTGATTACATGCATTTGATCAATTCAAAACACAGTGAGTTTTCTGCGGGCACTTTTTTTCTTCTTCGACTGTTCGTCTTTCAAAGAAGTGACGCTCACACCAGATGCCTGGTTCTCGTTTCGTGTCGAGATCTACCTTCCCGAAGTCCAAGATCCAGGAATCATCTTACTCCAGAATGTTCTAACAAAGTTCAGGCAAGACAATTTAGTTTATTATCCAGCGCTAACAGAGCCTCCCCGAGGACTTTCCAAAACAATTTATCAACAGCTTCGAGACTCAGAGGAAGCTTACGAAGAGCGCCCAGGAACCACAAAAGAAGCATGAATAATCAGCAAGAAATGTTCACCCCAACCAGTGTTTAAAAAACTTCAATCGGGACACATCAGCGCGAAGAAATGTTTAACCGTGAGGAGTTTAGGACTCGCATGTTTAATATTTCAAAGTCATATTCAGCCCCACAGGGTTTACTGCAGCGCAGGGCGTGTCGGCCATGTCACAACTTACAAGCACACGTGGTTCTGTTTAAGGCAAACAAGGCATGGGAATACACACAAAGCCCCAGTGTCACTCACGGTCCATAGAAAACAAACAAGGCCCAGATAACACAGAACAATAGGCTCCCTATTCTGACTTCCAGGGAGTGTGTGCAATACTTGGTTTTATTGTATTTCATCCTACTGAATCATAAACATGTTCGACTCTCCCCCTCACACTGCTGCTCTCAATCTCCTCTCAGAAACAGGACCAGTAACAGCCGACCTCTGACGACTCTCTTCCCTCTTTGGAAGCACAATAAGGAGCATCCCGCTGTTCAAGGTTGGAGGAGGACAAACTGAACAGATGTCTCACTCACCCCATAAAGTTTTTGTTGACAATCATCAGGTAGGAATCAGATAACAAATTCAAGATGCCACAGAAGAGGAAAAGCAGCGATCTGATTTCAGTTACTCTCACTGGCAGCGCTCTGCTTCTCTTATTGAGAATGTCACGAACATCTGCACACTGTGATTAATGCAAACAACTGCTGTCATCTTTTTGTGCCGCGTTCCTCTTCCTCAAACTTTTGTTTGCATCTTGAGAACGATCTCACTTTCACCACTTCAGCCCATTTTGTGACTTTTCTAATTTACAAAGTTGTCATTTATATCTGATATTTTCGCGGTGTTGAACTGAAAATCATACATTATTTTCAAGACAATGGCTAAGCAACTCAGCCGCCATGTTTTTTTTATCATGATAAAATGACAAATTGGTTTAATTTTGAAAAGACCCACCGTGACAAAAAGCTGAGAATCATCAGCTTGATTTAGTTTTCCCTGCATTTAAGCTGAAAGAACGCCGATTCAAGGAAAACTTTCTGCTACTGATGATTAAGACTGAACCTCACACAGACCTGAAAACTAATTTCGAATGGCTTTGAGGATGTATTTATACTACTCCATCTAACCCTTTTTGGCACCTTTGAATGACTCGCTGCTTCTCAAACACATCTTAAAAAGTTTGGGTGACACGGGAACGTTGGAGGTTTCCACTGAGCGAGGCCATAGACGCTGTCAGTACCTTGACCTCCCGCTCCTGAAGGCCTTTGGCTGAATGGGCCTTGACGTGCTTCCGCAAGGAGCTGGGGTCGGTGTAGCGTTTAGTGCATCCTGGGATCTGACAGGCGTATGGCTTCTGCAGACAAACCACATGATGGAAATGTCAGCGAAGGTGAGGACAAACAGGAAACAGATGAGCAGCAACAGAAAAATAAGTTTTATAACATTGTCACATACAGAAACAAGCCTGTACGTGCTGCTCGTGGTACTAAAGGGATTATTCTTGTCTATATTCTCTGAAATTGATTATTCATTAATTAATTAGGTAATAAAAGTGCATAAAACCTGCAGAACAACCAGCTCTTGTATGTAACACTTCAAAATACTTAACGTGCATCTGACTCAACTGCGTCTCAGAACTGGTTCAATTTGTCGACAGTAAAATAAAATCTCCAGATGGTGATGATTTTATGGTCACACTGGCTGTGATGTCAAACATACAGCGCATTTACAACTACCTGTTTGATTGCTGTTGAGTCATTTCCACATTGTGCTCATAAACATTTTGGATGAACTATGACTGTGGTTACTTATGGAGACAACTCCACTGACAGAGAGGAAGCGCAAGTGGTTATGTCAACGTTCTAATTAATGTACTCCTCGGCTGAGTATCGAGTGTGTTTACCTTCCATCTGCAGGCATAGAGGAAGAAAGACAGAGGAGAGTTCAGACAAAAAAATCATTCATTCACCTGTGGCGTACACATGACTAACAGTGGTCATATTTCCAAGCTTTTTGCACCATGGAACGAGCATTTTAAACCCTTTAGGACTGATAGAAATATGTTCAATGAGTTAAAGAAAGCACGAAAAGTTCAAACAAATCAAATGTTACCAACAAAAGACTTAAATAGCAAAACTAGTCAATTTCAGTTTGGCTGCTTGCGGGTAGGAACTGTTTTCAGTATATTTCTTTTGTAAATATGAGAATTAATGGCTCCAGAGGAATAAGCGCGCGTGCATGCACACACGCACACATGCACACACGCACACAGAAAATAATTGTAGTCCTGGAAATAATAAAAACATTTTAAAGTCTCATGAACAGCAGTAGAAATTACAGCACTGCAGTGAGTTAAATTAAGATCAGCTCATTTTAAGTGTTTTCTGGTTCCGTTCCTCTACAGACCCCAAAGATCTATTGTGATCAAAATCTTTTTTGCAGAGACCTTTTGCATCATTAAAATCACTTATTTGCACGGTTGGCATGAATTTGGGAATTTCTTGGTATTGTAAAACAATTTTGTCAAAAAAAAGAAAGAGAAAAGACATTCTGCTTTCTTGACATTAGAAAAGGGTTTTTAGGAATAAAACAGATGTTAACTAGCAAGAGATCCATGTTTGAAATCATTAATAAGGAGAGTTTGTCATTGTGCAAACCAGAAGTTCAGGACGTACTGGGCTGAATTTGACGTTTGACGTGTTTTCGCGTTTAACGTGGTTGAAAATCTCAATCTGACGACTGCTGAGAAACTCGTTTAGATGAGTAGATGCTTGTGTTTTCTGCCACAATTCTTCATCTTGTCCAAACAAAAGCAGCAGCAACAAAAAGGATGAGGACAGTGCAAACATACTGAAACCACTGACAGAGTCCTAGTTTATGAAAAACACAATGACACAGATCAGACTTGCTAATACGACTTCACAAAAGTTCCAACGAAACGTGCTACGTTTTCTTCCAGAAGCTCCAAAGATATTACTGAATCGATGCAGGCTGTTTAATCAAACTTGAGGGACTTTTCTTGGTTTGGCGTTACTCTGCACTCTGCAATTATTTACATTCAGACAGTCTTCCACTGGGCCTTCGTGATGGCGCCAGATGTGTCTGATTCTTGATTTGTGACGCAACTGCAAAGCCGCCATTAGAAAGCGTGTAACCACAAAAGGGAGAAAATAACTCACTAACTCGTGTTGTAATAACAGCGGAGGGCAACGTGCAGCTTCATCTCATCCATGTAATAAGAGATCAGATTCGCAGGATTACTGCGAAATCCTCGTCGCTTGTCAGCAGGAGTAAAAATAACTGTGGCTTGTAGAGCAAATCCACAGCAGGTATGCAGTTTCACAATCCCAAAGAATTCGGCCCGCATATCAGGCAGCTGTGCAGACGGAGGAAGAGGACGAGGGGCCGCAGTGCCACTTTAAACGAAACCGATCTCAGGGCTGAAAGCGCCCCAGCAAACACTGTTTATCAAACCGAACGACTGCGTGCTTTGAAGCACATGTTTTTACAGTCAGCGGTATTTCTCAGGCATCATTTTCAATAAATCTATGATGGTCCATGTTTTAGACCTAGAGTGCTTATATAGGGAGTCCATACTTAATGCAAAATGAAGAACAGTTACTGAAGAACTGCTCTTGAACTCTGCCTCGACTTGACCACATTTCTGATTTTTGATATCTATGTGACTGATGTAGTTTCTTGGTATGATAAACATTTTTCAATGTTCAAAAAATGGTAATGACAGTAAAAAATGTGACATATTTTCTTATCATCCTTTAAAGCAACTTTTCATAGTTGCATGACTTATTTTTATGTGAGCATATTTATCTATATTTCTACGTCTCAATCATTTTTGAAGCAATTTGACAGGACACAAGCTCAAAAAAGTAAAAGTGCTCATTCGTCCGCATGGGGCCGATTTCACAGGTAGAACAAGCCGAACAGTGACAGATGCTTCATTGCAGGAGTTTTCAGATGTCAGCAAGAATGTGTGAGTTTAAGTTGAAGCCACATTATCAGGGGCCAGAACATCGCCCTCTGCTGGAGCTCGTGCCACAAGTGGCAAAAAACTAGCTCATCACAGACTTCATTCAAATTCCACTTTTCTGAAACAGGCAGTATTTATATTTTATGCATTCATAGCAGGACAACAATTCCAATTAGGATAGAAACTGTCAATGAGTCAGCCTGTCGGTTCGGCGACTGCTGCTGCTCACTGACCGTGTCCAGGTGTGTGCGCTGGTGTTTGGCTCGGTCACTGGAGTTGCTGAAGGCCTTGAGGCAGCCCGGGTGCTGGCAGATGTAGGGTTTCTCTCCTGTGTGACTCCTCAGGTGGATCTTCAGGTTTTCCAGACGGGAAAATGCTTTGGAGCAGCCCTCAAACTGATAGAGTTTCACACAAGGAAAGTGGAAACAAAAAAAATATTTTACTGTGGTATTTCCGCTAATAAAGAGACTTTAGATGTTTTTTTGGTTCTTGCTATAAAAAAATCTCACATTGAATCAATATTACTTCGAGGTTGAACACAAATCCACTTTCAGTGACTCATACAAACATGTCAATGGTTGTATTTTACAAATCTCTTCAATATAAAACAAACACATAATTAACCTTTAACAGTAACAGGACATAGAAGATTTTCAGACCTGCTCTGGCAAATACCTCAACATACAGCATCTGTGTGTCCATGTTTTATTTTTTCTCCTGGTGCTAGAGAAATAAAATGTCATCAGACTGTTTATCCTCATATAAAAATCATGACCACCCTCCCTCTGTGCCTTGAGACTGTAAATAACGTGAAAATAAATCACATTGTTCAAGTTGTAGCTGAGTGACGGGAGGATGAAGGTCATAAGGAAGCATTATACTACTGTTTAAATCAAACTTTCCCTGAGCAGTGACAACAAGGCTGTGGTAGGTTCAGTTTCAAGTGTTTCTGTTGGACTGATGCCAAACAAGAAGCAGAAATCAACATCTAAAAGTTTAAAACACAGTCGGCCACAAAGTGACGTTCAAGACAGTTTGTTTTAGCATCCAGATTTCAGACGAACCGTGTTGAAAGCATCAAAATTTATAATATTGTCACAGATATTACTTAAAAAAAGGTCAGCCCATTCAGGTCA
>JAUESF010000041.1:15909663-15938956 GCA_032274765.1 Malacoctenus tetranemus
CCGGGCGTCGCCCGGCCCCCGGGGCCCCCCCCCCCCCCCCCCCCCGCCCACCAGAGTCATGTAGCGGACCAGTCATGGGAACTGTGGTTGAATCTTAATTAGAGAGGCTGCAATGTGTCTGCGTGTGGACGAGCTGAACGGGATTAAGGCCGCTTGTGTTCCAGAAACTGATTCGGTGTGTTTGAAAAATGGTAATTGCAACCTTGTACCTGTTGGCTTTGACAACTAAAAACAACATTAGAGCTTTGAGGTCAAACAGAACATCAGATTTCGGAGTGATCTGAGAGTTTATTGCATCCACCTTCATCATCTGAAAGCTCCCTTGTTCGTATTTTTTCCTGTAAACTTCCATTTTGGTGTGAACAGGGGAAAAAAAAGAAAAAGATCCAGCAGCAAATTTAGCAAAGTGGGGATTTCTTTTTAGCAGTGTCTGTTCTCAGACCACTTTGGTTGTCGTCCAGAAAGAAGAGTCAGACAGTAAAACTAAGAAAAGTGTCCCACAAAGCCTCAACTGAGCCAGCAAACTTTGTGAAATAGCAGCCTCATCTCATGTGGTGTCTTTTAAAGACTCACTTGCTGAGGTTAGCTAAACACAGCTGTGGCATTTCAGGACAAGCAAATGTGTACTTGTCTCAACAACAAGCTCTTTGGTTCTTGAATTACAAACTTGTGTGCGTGCGTGCGTGTGTGTGTGTGTGTGTGTGTGTGTGTGTGTGTGTGTGTGTGTGTGTGTGTGTCCTCTTTGTTTAAAGGGAAACGTGGGAAAAAATCAAAACCTTATTGAAGTGAAAAATGTGAATCCACTATTGTGTAAAACCCTTGATTATGTTTTGGGGGCATCGGATTTGTGAGTCATTCCTGGAACTGAATCATTTCAGGCAAGTATCAGAGTCCGTCTTTAAATAATATTTCAATATGAACAGATTTCTTATAAATAAAAACTGGATCTGAAGTTTCATACGGACAAATAAACAGTTTCTCATTGTTACAAACAGTGTTAGTCATCGTTTCACTGAATAGATCGGCATGTTTTTACAAGACAGAATCTTTTAATTCCTACTTGGTTAAAGCTGTGATGAGCGATACTTTATATCGTAACCTTACCTCATGCTACAGACTGCTTTAAGTGTCCTTACACTTTGATTTTACAATAATGTGCAACAATCAGACAAAGACAGAGCAGTAAGCTGCTCACAATGCAAATGCTGCGAACAAACGACTCCATACTTTTTAACCAATCACTAAACCACAAGCAGGCAACATTAGAACCCAGTAACTACACCCAGAAAAACAATTAGTCAGCACCAATCCCATTTTCCTGCTGTGATTTTTGTAAACAGAAATGCATGACTTCACATGAAGCTTTTGGAGAAGCCTTGAAGTGCGATATGTTCAAGGTTTTCAGCTTTAACCTGTTGTCTTGCTGCTTTGCCGCTCTGAATATACACCGTGACTGCATCCCGGGAGGTTTCATGATCCAAAAACACGTGAATATTTTTTTCTATCAAACGGCATTTATAGACGCACAAAAACGAAGTCCTGAAAAGATGAATTAGAAGCTACAGATGGAGATGGTTAGTGTTGGTGGAGAAAGAAAACAGCGAAAAGGAAACAAATAGTCAGACCTTAATTCTTAGAATTGTTACGCAATATCCAATGAAACTTGAAGTAACATAGATTGTGAATTTTTGTAAGAGTTTGCAAAAGAAAATATGAGCCTTAGATGTCTGTTCCTCTGTTTCCAGAAGAAAATGGGGGATGTATTTCTGAGTGAAAAACCCCTCAAGTGCAATATCTTCAACTGAACAATATGTTTGCAAGACAGAAAAATCTCACAGCTCTGACTGGCCGGGCAATAAAGGAAGCATGCGAATTACGTAAGCAGTCTCACAAATGTTGCTTGTGTTTTTATAGCGAGACATGAGGGGCCGGTATCCTCAGTAACACAGAAAGTTGGCTTCAGGTTGAGAGTTTACACGTCTCACAGTAATTTGTGCCTCAGTTCGCCTGCTCTAAAGAAGTGTGAATCCTGTGAAGTCAGTTTTTGTGGGCTTGGGTTGAGCTAGTAAATCATAATTTACTCCACTTTGAGCTAATTAACCTTTGCTTCTCTAGGTGAAACTATCAAGCACATGTGTGCTGTCTGTTCTCACAGAAACACGTCCATTTATCCACTTTTCCAACTTCTACACTTCTTTATCCAGCTGAGGTTTGTGAGGTGTTGGAGTCGATGACATTGGTGGAGGACACCCAGGACAGGTCGGCAGGAGTGACACACATTCACACCTCAAACATCAGGCCAGCAGTGGCCGACGGACAATGTTGCATCGAATCTCTTCATGAATTTAAATTTGTTTAAATGTTCACGACATATTGCAGGTTTATACTGTGATAACTATTAAAGCCTGAATGACTCTGTGAGTTGTTCACTACATCTCAACTGTGATTACGTGATAACAAACTGAAGCTCTACATCCAGCACTCAATCAGATTGACTGAAGTGTCACTCACTGACTCTGGTCACATATCTAATCTGATAACCATCTGCACTTGAGTCTCATTGACGCTGTGCTGTGACTGAGACGAATGAGCCACAGCTCCGCTGAACCTCAGTGACCCCATAAAGACTTTTTTTCAAAACTTAACGGCTTGTGGGACTATTTACCTTGATAGGCATGACAGTGATTATTAATCGAAGACGACTGAGACTTTCCAGGAAGATTTAGTGTGAAAAGAAAACCTGCAGAATAAATCTAATAAGAAAATCCAAAAAGAAAAAAAAAAAGGAAAACAGTCTTTTCAGAGAGGAATGAATTTCCTGTCAGTGTGGGGTCAAGCTAGGTCCACTTCTTAAAGACCACGCAGAGAGGTCTTTCTAAAAACATGAAGTACTTTGTAATAATAAATAATTCCAACAAGTGAGCAAAATGTTCTCTCTGTTCAGTCCAGTATGAAAGCTTCACGAGCTGTCAGATTGTTTCATCTGAGAAACTCTAACTGGAGCCTCCTGAAACATTTATTTATACTGAGAGAAGAGGCCCGACCTGACACTGCAGGGCTGCGCGACCAGGCACACCGTTGGGACTAGAAATGAAAGATACCCCTTTCTTTCCAAAACCGAACACAGAACTATGTGATTCATTTTTAGCGTTCGCAGGTGTGACACGGTCTCTGAAAAGGTCACGAGAAGATGCACAACAGTCGAGCTGAACCTCGTCAGCTGATACGGATCGAGTGAAGTTGGAAAATGTGGGGAGGCACGACGCAACAGAAGAACAGATATGGAGCATGGAGACGACTAAGGTGACGTGTCAGGATGAGAAATGGCATTAACACCAACATTTTACCAAACAAACTGATCTTCAAGCGTCTTGTGAAAAAACAGAAGTCAACAAAATAAATGTATGCATCATTGTCCACCTTGAATAAAAAACTAATCATGAATATCACTTTTGTGGCTCTGAGAACGACTTCACAGTTAGAGCAGTGGCTTTCAAAACATGTCCCAGGACTCAACGGGAGGGTTTCTGAAAGTTTTAGTCCCAACTGACAGTGACCATAAAATGGCTTACATCATGAAAAAAAGGTTCATAAATTTGACATTCAACCTAAAGAAAAACCTTCAAATCATGTTCTCTGTGACAGTTTGGTGGTGCTGCTTCAGTTTGTGGCACTTGTGTCTTTTAAAACAAAAAACAAAGAGAATGACTGTAATTCCTACAAGTGTCTCCTTAGAGCTCAGTGTGTTTCTGTTTGGCCTCGTCGTGGTTTAGCTGTTATTCACTTAATCCGAAGATGTTTTCCAGGTGGAAATCCAAAAAAAAAATAAAATTGCTTCAAGTCTGGGAGGTTAACAGCACCACAATTATTCCCAAATCTAACCAAGCTGTTTGTTTTTCTGCCTTAGCCTAACCTAAACTCAGCCACTGCTTCGTCACACTACAAGACACATTTCGCCAACTGTGTTTTTGAGGGATTTGGGAGGCAGTTGATAATATCCTGGCAATTTGGGCATCACATCAGAAAAAAAGATGCCTTCTAAATCTAAAAAATATACAGATTCTCTCACGTGCAAGAAATTAAGTGTGTGGTCAACAAAGGTGCTTCAAACATATTTCAACATTTCATGCCGAACTGAAATTTCCGTTAAAAAAAAAAGGCCACTGCTTGAAAACAGAGAGTGCTGAAGGTGCAAAAACACCTGAAGAGTGCCGGCCGTGCAAATGTTCATGTCTGGACAGTGTGAGGATGTGAATGCCGTCGATGACGACCACATGGCTGGAAGCTTCCACCTTGTTTCAGGACCTGGCAGCTCAGTGTACCTGTCAGACTTCACCAGCCAAGTCTGTGTAAAAAAAAAAAAAAAAAGTTGCAGAATAATTTTTTTTCCATACAAGCAAAAGAAAACCAGTGCAGCATCAAAGTGAGTGATCAGCCTAATGAAAGCGGCAATGTGAAACAACCACAGAGCCATGACAAAATTCATGGCTGCTGCCAATGAAGACAAAGTCGCTAAGTCAAATCCAAATTTTGAGGCTTTCCTCAAAGTACAGGCCTGTCCAGGTGACAAAACCGCAGATTTCTGCGGCGACGTGGTGTTTAAAAATGAGGCGAGGAATGCAAAGCCACACCACAAGACCCCAGCAGAGGAGCTGATTGCTCCTCCATGCCTGCGTTTACTGAAAATCCTGCTGGATGAGGCAAAACATAGCAATGAGGTGTGTAAATCTCCCAAACACAAAAGATCTGAGACAGCGTTATTTACATTACTAAACCCTATTTGGACGCAGACCTAAAACCTTTGAGCTGTGGATCAAAGCTCGGCCCACAACACCACCATGGGCCCGCCTCTATTGACTGAATCTACACTGAATGATTTGAGCCGTCTTCTTATATTTTTCACCATCCTGAAAGAGAACAAAAAAGTAGAAACCTATCATGTGTTTTCCAGAAGTTTACAAATAAAATGTGCCCTGTGAAATTTCTCAGCAGTCCTCTCCCCAGAAACTGTACATGTGCAGCTGAACTGACAGAAGCTCTGCTCGTTTGCAAATGTGAAACATGTCCGATGTGTCCTTCTCAATTCAGATAATATCAATGTCTTTCATTCAGTCTGGTTGTTTTCGTGTTTATAATTCAGTCTGAGCTGAAGTGAAAGTGTAAAGTGCTTTTTGGGTTGCAAAATTAAGAGTTTTATCGGCGCTTTAGTTGAATTTAACAGGTTTAGTCATTTCGCATAAAAGTCAGGCGATAATGTCCATCATCTGTGTTTGTAAGTGAAGCTGCATAACGACCTGCAGCTGCTCTAAAGTCACTCCGCTTCAACGCGGTCCTTCCCTGTGAGCGTTTCAGCTCAGCTCACTGTAACCCTGTTTGACCTCCACTTTCTGATGTGACAAATTTGGCCTCATTGTGCTGAGCACTTGCTGGTAAAATCCCCTCAGTTATTCAAGGGATCGTTTGTGTCATCACGAGCCAGTTTGTTTTGCGACTGAAGCCAGAAAGTTTTTTGGGCACTTTGAGGACCTTGAGAAGTGATTTAGATCAAAGTAAACTCAGCAAGAGCAGGTGAATAACAGATCCTCATGTTGCAAAAAATAAGGATGTTATTGAATCATACTTTAAGCAGATCATCTAAATCAAAGGTTTGGATTGCAGTTATAGTTAGCTGAGTGATCCATCCAGGTCCTAACTACACATTTATCAGAAAAACTCTGAACTTTCCTGCACCCTGGGGCCTTTTTTTGCTGGATCGAGAGTGTGAATATATACCTCCTAATCTTCAACATATCTGAGATATTGTAGATTGTCATGTTCACCAGGGGCGACATGGACCACAAAAATCCATCCCAGCTGCAGGAAGCTATTGTGAGACATCACTCCTGAGGAACAAATAACCATGTTTTATCAAATCCAAGCCGCACAACATGAAACCATCTGGAACAGGACACGGTGAACACACGAGGCGCTGATCAGAGGAGTCAGGTGATTTGATAGCAGAACAGCAGCTCAAGACTGGACCCGATGACATGAACACAACACAAAGGCTGAAAACCATTTGTTCAGTAGTTACATTAAGATGAGAATAAGATCGGTTTCTGTCGCCGCAGCTATCGTGCAGCCACATCGTCTGCTCTTGTTTCTGAACTCAAGACATAAAATGAACACGAATCCCTCCATCTTCATCCGTCACGTCTCACCTTCCCCCTCTGTTCTCTCCTCCTGGCAGACTTGAACATTTACAAGCAGGTGTGGATCTGTGAGAAACTTTGACTGAGTGCAGATGGCAGGAAATTCCACTGAAATGACAGTGGCTCAGTCCAAACCACAAGACAGTGTGAGTAGAACCCGTAGACTAGATACAGCAGGGTCAGCAGCAGCAACAGAGCCTATAGACTCGACTTGGACTCCCAGTCTGCCAGCATCTTGAAATAGGAGCAGCTTCACAAGGCGTCTGTTAAAACTCTCCTGCGATGGACTGAGTCTGGTATAATGGGGACAGACTCCAACGTGTCGTTCCAAGCTAATTTTGGTTGGTATTTAGTCCGAGAAACCCTGTGAAAACAAATCTTGTTTTACATCCAGTGGTTTATTATAGCTGATGTTTGGGGAACCATCAGTTAATTGGCTCTCCAACATGATGTCATGGGAGAGGCAGAGAGGGAAGAACCCGGAGCTACAACGCGACAAAGCCAAAAAACTAATCTGACTCTGGAAGAGCTACAATACCCAAAATATAATTAATCTGTTAGTGTTGGCCAAATACACACTTTGACAGGTCACATTCAGCATAATCTCTGTCCAACTGGATTATGTAACCGCTAATACACAATTTACTTCTTTTTTTTCTCTGCTGACGTTATTATGCTTAAAATCACTATATTCCTCTGTGACTGATGTTATCAGCTTGTTGACTGCATAACTTTGTTACACTCATTTAAAACATTTCAACAAAATCCTTCCTGACATGTATATTCCTCAAACTGAAGGAAAAACATGTATTTTAATTTTGTTTTGTGGGTTTTTAACCACTTTGTATTCATCCTCATGTTTTATGGCACCAACCCAGCGTGATCTGCTATTCGGCCTTGGGCACTCAGCTCTACTCGGCCCGGCTCTACTCGGCCTGGGAGCATTTTCACAAGGTGATGACATCCGTAGCCAGATCCTTTTCGCACCGGCTCAGAAGCAGTTGCTTCCAGGTGAGCTGTGTCGAGGTGAAAACACGACATGGACTGTGGGTCCCTTATTGACCAGGGAGTTGACAGGAATGAAGCAGAAGGTACAGCAGCCATTTTTGAAGGTGTTGCTCATTCTTAATAACTTTTTCACCCGGTTTTGACGTCAACACACAAGCCAACACGGCTGTAAAGTGCGTAGCAAGTAAAACATCATCTCAGGATACTCCATTGTTGTGGCTTGTTTGCGTCACATACAAGTGATACCATGTGTCACGTTGTTATGACGACCCCACGCACACATGCTGGGAAATAGTTGTCATGGAGAAAACAACCTGAGCCATGTCAAGTAGAGCCAAGTAGAGAAGAGCCGAGCTGAGAGTGTACAATTGGAAAGTTTCAGCATTCACAACATTTGCAGTGAAAGTGATTATCAAGAAAAACTGTTTACTGATAAAAACTGACACTCAGAGGCCAAAATGGCCTTTGAGGCGGGGAGCGGGTGACACAATGTGTTTTGAATAATCCCTGGCAGAGTTTGAAATGTTGCACGAGTGTATTCGACTAAAACAACAGAGCTGAGAGTGAAATTTCACGCCTGGTTTATTTCTTAGCTCCAGCTGGGTGATCACACTCTGGATGTTGATTTTGTAAAGTTGTAGAAAACCTCGGCCTCCGAGTCCCTTTCACTGTAGTCAAGAAGATTTGGTTTTAATGGAACCGTCGGCAGCGCTCCTGCCAGCTTCACACTGGAGGTCAGTGTTCAATGTCTTCCCAGCTTAATCTTTCTCTCCCCGTGTGATGACGACCTAAAAGACAGGCTTGATGGATGTGTTTACTTCTCGGTTTTCCTATCTGTGCAGGAATGAAAGTAATAAATGGGGAAGGGGGCCCACTGAGGCTGAATATGTAGGGAGCACGGACCACTGCCAGCAGATAACTATAGCTTTCCCCAGGACAGTGAAATTTTTGGAGTCATGTTGCAAATTCATGTGGGGGAAGAAACGAAGCGTAGAGCAATGCAACAGGGGGAAAAAGCAGGCCTAGTAATGTACTCAAAAATTGATTAATAGCATAAACACACACTTGCTCCAGAACAAAACATTAACTTTACAGCGTGCATTCATGCCAAAGTAACACAATGATCTGCCAGTGCATCCCTGAAATTTTACTGAAGATCGGTGTGCGTGGTTCCAGCAGAGCCTGTGCAGCCCCATGAAACACTCGCTGCCTTTTTTTTTTTCGAAAAGAAAACGTTGAAATGTAAATTGATTTTCCTCTGAGAGGAGATGAAATGAGGAAAACTGTGTACGCTTGCTTTGCAGATTCTGCGAGGCGTCATTAATCCTGACAGATCTCTTTAATTTAACAGCTATATTTGTTATCCTTGTATGTTAGTCTTAGGCGACTCCCAGCAATAATATTTAAACTTTACAGCAACTACTTGTTCAACACTGGGTTCTGGTACTCTCTTTAGTGTTAACGTCCCAACACAAACTAATGCAAAAAACGTACATGACGTTGCTACTGGCTGTGACTGCACGGCCTGTGAGATGTGTACTTTGAATTTGACAGGCTAATTTCTTGTATTCCTGCAACACAATTCCTCTTTGTTGTTGAGTTTATTCAGCAATCTGCTTTCTGGGATATTGTTTTTCATTGCTTCAATGATTTAATCCAACTTTCTGCTCTCTAACTGCTTGTGCTGCCGCAAGTCTGACCTCCCACTGAAGACCTCTTGGGAAATAAACTAATCAACCATCTTGTGTTATCCCTTACGAAAGTACTGTGTCACCAAAATACAATGGAGCTTTATAAGTTGCATCAAGAGCGTGCTGATCTACTCGCGCATGCAAAGGAGCGTCCCATTTGATTGAGCTTCTCTAATCAATGTTGTCAATGAGGAAGAGAATTTTATTACTGTTGCTGCAGTTTCCTGTCATGGCTCGTTGTTCTTTTTGGATTGCAACACGAATCTGCTTTTGGTTTTTGAAAGAAAGACAATGAAAACGACCTGCCAAGCAACAATGAAGCAAAACTGTATTTAGCAATGATCTGGTAACTCGTGCTGACGCAGTGGGGCAGGGGTTCGCACTGCTGCCTCACAGTCAGAGGGACTGGAGTCAAAACCAAACAGGGCAACTGAAGTTTACATTTTCTACCGACTGGATATTTACTACAGGAGCAGGCAAAAAGCCAAATAAAGAGCCAAGGAGGAGTGAGTCCCACGTTTATGCTGATGTTGCATCCCTGATCACAGAGACAAAATAAACTAATTAATAAAGCCTGAAGTTGAGGTGAAGATCAAATAAATTGCCATGCAGCCAGCCTTGTACACAAACATGTATGCACGTATATATTTATCTGGTACATTTTCTTTGCGTTCCGGTATTGTTAAAATCAGACAAAGTGAAACTTCTTTAATTACCCTCTAAAGACAAAGTGGCCTCCATGCGCTGCTAGAACTGCTAAAATTCAATTAATTCACTGGACTGCATTCAGAAGAAAAGTTCTGGGAGTGGAAATAATTTTCCAAGTAAACATCATTTGAAAAGACATCAGCCTGCACTTAATACACACCAGAAATAAATGTTGAAACAGTTAACTCTGATACTTGCAGTGGGTTGTATGACCCAGCTGTGTCACCCTTGGGTGTTGCAAAAGAACCTGCACCTCTGGCCAGGAATAATATTTCTGAACCAAACCGAAATGAGCTCTGCTTGTAGGGCAATCACTGTTAATGTCCGTGAAAGGTATGCAAGGACCGGAGCGCGGAGGAAAACAAGTGACGAACGGTTTCAACAGCTCGCTCTGAACACAGCAACAGCTGTCATGAAAGTACGGCTCAAAGTAGCACGAGATCGGATGTGACAAATTCAAACTCCAGGCTGTTTTTTCAGATGCATGGCAACAAATATTTATGTATGAATGAGCAAATTCGTTTTTTGCCGAATACTAATCCATCCCACATGACCTGAGTTCCTCTGTGTCTTTGAACCCCTAATTAAATACATTAGGTCATCTTGCTCTGTGTAATGTAAACATGAATATTAAAAAAGGGACTTTGTAAACAAAGCGGCAACTTCAAGTAATTTCTATTGGCCACCAGAGGGAATAAATTAGTTGTTTTCATCTAAATATTGCTTGAATTTTAATTGAATTTGTAAAAACTTCAGCAAAACAGATTTTTCTAACATTTGACTTCAAGCTAAGTTTCTAAAGTGGGTGTAACAAGTTCACATGATAGAAAAGAGAACAAGTAACTCTGACATCATGACCTACTTATTACCTGTCATTTGTATTTGTGTGTGCGTGCGTGCGTGCGTGCATGTGTGCATACAGACATGTGCGCATCTGCGTTGCTTTATTATTATTTTGACAACCTTCCAACAAATGGATGAGTTAATGCTGTAGGTAAAATCAATCCATAGTCAGTCTTAACAACGACACTTGATGTCAGAATTACCAGTTTCTTGTGGCCATTAAAAAGTTGTTTGTTACTGCAGGATTTCTTCACTAAGTGAAGAGTAACACTAGTACATTAATTCTTTTGACACAACAATAAAAACAAAACAGAAAACCTACAGAACTTTGATAGTTCTGCAAGAGAAGTCAGAAGAAACTATCAACCACTCCATT
Source organism: Malacoctenus tetranemus (assembly GCA_032274765.1). Lineage (NCBI taxonomy): Eukaryota > Metazoa > Chordata > Actinopteri > Blenniiformes > Labrisomidae > Malacoctenus > Malacoctenus tetranemus. Next base: position 15,920,481 of record JAUESF010000041.1, read on the forward strand.
GAGAGGCCCTTTCCGGAGGACCGCTCCAGCAGAAAAACAGCAACAGTTTTCTATGCTTCATCAGAGCTGCAAAAATCCCCAACAGCACCTCAGATTAGAGCCCAAAACAGTGCTTCCCAGAATTCAAGCGAGAAGGCCATCTCAACATGCACTGCTTGGAGGGGACAGTGAGAATCAAGCCAAACAAAGAAGCCACAATTGAGGTAAACCAAAAGGCGGAAGAAGGACAGTAAAGTACTGAAAACTGACCTACAGTATAATCGGATGCATTTTCATGCAAGAATTGTAGTTGCAGCTTTGAAACACATGGAGAAACACATCAAAGTATTGAACAAACTCTGAAGCATGCTGTTAAATGATAACATTTTATCTTACACACATCTGGAAAAGTTACAAAAACTGAAAAAATCCTTTTATTGTTGAAAAAAAAATCTTGTTTTATCGAGAGAATAAAAAAGCTACAGTTCGGGCCTGTCAGTGATACAATGACATGTTATGTATGCATGCGGCTGAAATCCAAGGAAACTGAACTCAGTGCTTCATGTTTTCATGTATTTGTAAGTGAGACACGTCTCCTGTTCAATTTGTGGCATTTCAGCATGACAAGACTTACGAAAAGTAGTCAGTTAACTAATCAACCAACTTCAAATTACAGTCGAGGATGACTTCCAGAGTTCTAAATTACTTGTTTTATTTTGAGATTTGTAATTTTATCTTGGGGGTCTAATCGGAGCCGAACCACAGACTCCTTCGGAGTTCGGCTCGGCTCTGTTGTAATTCAGTGACACACTTTGAATCTCTTGTTTACATTTCGAGAAGTCAGCAAAAAGAAAACAATCCAGTAAAACTGAAATGCTTTTGTTATTTTCTTCCCCTGGTGTGAAACTGAGGCGAACATGCAGCACATCTGCCAGGCCAAACAAATATTTTGGGTCGAAACAAATCCTGGCTCGCTGCTGCTTCCCTCTCCTAGCGCCATGCTCCATCTGAACACTTGAGCAAACAATCCAAGCATCTGGTGAAATGATTGCTGAGTCATCAGTATTGATCAAGAGCCTCATCAACCTCCTCGATGCACAATAATTTAGTATTTCATGAACAATGCATGTGTCTCATGTATTGCTGTTGTATTTGTCAGCCACATAAATTAGACTGAAAGAGGTAAATAATACAAACTATCTGGGGATTGACTCTGGCTGCACACTCCTCTGTGCCATGGGAACCCTGGCTGAGGCCTGTGAGATATAAACCATGATTTCCCAGCACAAGCTCCATGTCAGAGATACCATGAGACTAATGATTAAAACAAGCCTCCTCATCTGTTTGACTTGCAGTAAGCCAGATTTCCACCCCCTGCGCAGCACTTTTCATTCCAGCTACATTACATAAATCAGTGGGCTGCAGAGGAGTGGAAAGGAAGCGTCCCCTAAGTAAAAAGAGGAAAAATATCACAAGAAACCATTAAGAAATGGGCTCAGGACAGTACCGAGGAAACTCTGGATCCATTATCATCTTAAGTCTTTACTAAACAACGTAAGCAGGTTTATGGATAAATCATGATGTCAAAGTAAAACTCATAACAAGTAGGCCTTTTTTTCTTTTTGCTTCAGGAAGGTTAAAACCGCTAAACGTGAACAAGTCAACGCAAAGTTATATCCACCAAACCACAGTTAATATCACTTAAATATACAAGTTACATTCCCACCTCTAGTTTTTCCATCATGCGTGTGGTTGGCGAAAAACTGACCATTCAAACAGTTTAAAAAAATGACCAAACTTTGTGTCTATGTCTGACTTACCCCGATAACCCGTGAAGGAGCGTGGTGAACCTCATGACATCAGCCCGCAGAGTGAAACGCGTTGGGAGCGCAGCGGAGTAACGCTGGAGTCGCGTCTCTCGCCGTGTTGAGTCCACTCAGCTGCTTTGCGGCGCTCTGCCTCGCGCTGGCTGCACGCGGACGGTACTTCCCACTGTCGCTGCCCCGCGCGCGCGCGCGCGCGCGGGCTGCTCACAGGCTACAGCTGCCGTGCTGCACGCGCACGGCCACGCAACGCTACCCCCACTTCCAAACGCTAGATTTGCAAGAGCCTCACTAATACTGTGTACTCTTCGCTGTATCCACACTTGAGTCTTTTGTGTGAAAGCAACAAACAAAAAAGTTCAAAATAAATCCATTCCTTTTTTAAAATTAACCCTCAAACCACTTTGAAAATGTCTTATTTGTATGTGAGTTACTTTTATTGATGATGTTGATCCTTTTTTTTCATTTCCTCTCTACATTTAGCCCATAGTGGATAATGGTTTGCTCCCACAGTTCAAAAATCTGCATGTGAAATCAGCATCCTTAAAGACATGTTGGACTGTGGGGGATAGCTGGATGACCTGAAGGACTCCTCACTCCAACAAGAAAAAATGTTGCTCAAACTGACTCCGTAAGACCTTGAAGCTGTGACTGTAAGTCACTTTCGCAGGTGTTGCAATACAGAGCCTCTCTGTTTGGAGGTTGCTCATTCTTTCTGCTCCTTCGTGGGTTTTTCTTGTGCATGTTTCTTCCCTTCAATCCAAAAACAGGCTTTTTTTAGTGTCAATGGTAGCTTTATATCACTCCTGAGAGTGAAAGTCTCGTTCTCTATCATCATGGTGGAGTGTTTGCAATTGTTCCTGCTGTCCATGTTTTAGGCACCCAACAGCAGAGTCCAGTTTCTGACAATAAGTCTCACTGACGAAAAGTGAACCGAATTTCTCCACAGAAAGCAGTTTAGTTCAATTGTCTGCTGCTTTTTTCAAGGCAGTAAAAACTCAAACTTTCTACCTGTGCTGTAATAAACTGGAGACACACAGTGAACGTGACTTGGGACACAGGGTTTTCCTGTGTTCATAAGCACCTGCTGGGAATGGGTCAAGATACAACTTGAGATATCGCCAGATGTGACTATAACAAATGCAAGCCCTTTTAAAGAAATGAGTGCGCCAGACTAACATATAATAGAGTGTTTTATGGCTCCTCCTCCCAAATGGTTTACCACTATTACTATATAATGACTGACAGTGACTTCATATTGAGCTTCCTTTCACTTTATGATATTTTTATTTCCAGCGGTTTCCCTGTAATTCGGTGTGCAGTATGATTGAGGTGCTCAGTACTGACCTCACTCAGACCATATTCTGGTTTCTGGTCTGAACAGTTTCCTATGGTATCTCCGCCGTCGTCAGTTTCGTATAATTCATACTGGGGGAAAGAATAATGACACACTTTGGTGCCCCGTCATTGCTGCATCTCCACATACAGAAAAATGAAATCCATGCGCCGTTGCTCCCACTTATGGATAAGTCTCATCAAAACTTGGACATTCAGTATGACAGCCTTCAAGGATCTGGCCCATCTGTACTGTGTAAGACAGACAGGAATACACAAAGGAAGGAAACAAGCAGAGAAACTTTTCATCTGTGTATATGATTACACAGTAAAACTGCAAGTCAGAGTTACATTTCTGATTCCTGGGATGATGCATGAGCTGTAAACAAGTCCTCCGGGACTGTGCTCCAAACAAAACCAGATGGGCAAAAAACAATTCACAAAAGAAAGTATTCTCCATGAAAAATTGGTACACAGGGGATTCATCTGCTAACAACATACAGAAAACAGCTGGTATTGGTCTCCTCTCTTCGCTGTCCTCTTTCTCCAAAAGTCATTCAAAAAGTTTAGTGGTGGAAACAGAATTTCAGTAATGAGTTGCACAAAGCATCAGGCCACAATAAAACTCACATCCTTCAGTAATTTGCAGCTCATTGGCCTTTCAGTTAATGACGTGTTGATGGTACAGTTTGGAGGAGCAAAGCTTGTGAGACTTTTTGATGTGATAGTTTTCATTCCAGATCATTTTTTTCGATGAATTCAATGACATATCTATAACAGGTGCCAAATGTGAAAGCTGTAATCGGAGAGTGTGTGAAGGCTTTGCTTTTCAACAGATGAGTACAATGATAACTGCACGGATCAAGCTTGGAGAAGCAAACTTGTTTTACTACTGTGTTCTCTTCAGACTATATGTGAACCTGTTTTCAGGTAGAAAAAAACAATGTGAGTTTTAATCCTTGATTTTGATCGTTACAGTTGAGATTGCCTTTTCAACACACAAAAAATCAGATCTTGACAAAGTTGTCTCAAACTGGATCTTTTTGCCCCATAACCAGTGTATGAAATGGAGGGAACGTTTCTTTTATTGATTGTAAAGCAACGCTGCCACCTCCTGGATGGCTTTTGGAAACAAAGAGGGGAGACCTATGGTTTATCTGCTCTCGTCATAGATTTTACTCAACAGCTAATAATAATGATGCGCATTTGATGACAATTGAGTGGGAAAAAGGGTACAAGCCCCAAATTCCTTATGACCAGGGACCTCTCGATATGTGCTCTTGTGGAGGATTACGCATACAAAGGAAAAGTCTCAAAACAACCTCATAGTAACTAATGTGTCACCTGAAAGAAGTACACAGCAAGACACAAAGTTACCACTTTGAGAACAATAAAACTAAAGAAACGTCGATGATTAAAAAACAAGAGCAAAAAACAGTTCAACGATGATAATAAAAAAAAAGCCCTAAACAAAGATTTTCCCATACTCTTACACAGCTTACATGGCAGGCCTACAATGGTTTCAGCCCAAAACCCTCTGTAAAAATGGTGCATCTCAGTTTCTTTTCGGCTAATTATCTCCCCCATCCAATTTGAATAGATGTGTTTTTTTCTGCTTCAAAATCCACCCGTTTGATCACGGCAGAAGCGTTTCAGTGAAAGAAGCATCTCAAACAAAGACAAAACATTTGCAGATTTTACTTTGAAAGGTATGGCGTACTGATTTTTCAAGACAACTGTTGTGCGTGTTTTAAGTACCAGGTCACACAAAGGTATAAACCTCATCGTCGTCTGACAATACCCGAACAAACTCCGCCTTTTCTGACAACTCCCGGCTACAAAACCAGCGCCCCCAAACAACACTGCGCCATCGCCCGTTACATTAGCACAGAAGCTAAAAGAAAGCTAGTTCGCTGTACAGGGGGGCGAACCGCTTGTGCTCTTAAAAGGACGACCTAAGTAACAATTTGACAGATTTTAACGAAACCAAGACATTTTGCTCGTAAAGGTCGTGGTGAGTATTTTGTTCCCAGACATTTTTCATTTTTCCTTCCTTTTTCTTTTCTTTTTGGATTTTTTCTTCGCTGTTTTTTTTCTATTTTGCGAGTGGACAGGACGTAATGTGCTGGCTAGCGGAGGTAGCTAGCTTAGCTAACTTGAAGACGCTCACCCCCCCCTAAAAAAAACTCACGCTGGTTGTGTTTTTTAGAAGCACGGCGCTTTGGACGCACTTTAGCTACAGTTTTATCCACTACTTTTTGCCAATTTGTGTAGCTTGATTTTTTTTGTAGCGATTATTGTGAAGATTTTTCCTTGATGGGACTGATTTGTTTTTGGCACGCTTTTCAGCCAGCCGGCCAGCTAATGTTAGCGTTTAGCTAACTTACAGCGTTGATGAGATAGCCGCAGCGTCATCCTGATCCCTGATTGAATACTGAGTATCGACTACCGATTTATCTGAATTTTGCAGGCTTTGGTTTTTGCAAGCGACGGAGGGACTGGTCTGATTTCAGTGTATTTTTTTCATGCTCTTCAATCTGGTGGTTGGCTAACCCTTAGCCATGCTAGCCGCCTTTCAGCTCCCAAGGCTGGCGCAGGGCCTGTGTTTTAGACTGACGTCTGCAGGTGGCGCTGTCGAGAGCCCGGGCGGGTGTGTTGTCGATGGTTTAGGTAATTTTTTGTGGATAATCCTTAGACTGCACTTTTGTGGCTCGGACTGTTGGTATTTTTGTGGATTAGATTTTTCCCGTGTTTTTCGCCCTCCAATGATGAAGAGTGGTTTTTCTGATTTTGAAAGCTTTGGACTGCCAGTGGCTTCAGACATGTTGCATAACGTTACAAAACACACATTTGATTAAACGTTTTACATGAAAAAAAATGACTGTTTATGTGCATCCAGATCAACTCACTCCTAGGTCAAAGACATGCCCATATAATCCCTTTTTATCCCTGAAATTTAAATGAGAAAAGTAACACAAATAGATTATGTTGTGACAAATATGGACCGTCTTTGGGAGATTGAACATCTCAGTAGTGGCCATGTCACGTTCATCCCAGCTCAGGCTGTATTTTAGTATTTTTTTTAAGTGCCCCGCAATCAGTCAACATGTTTAGATATGAGAATGTCACAAAAGGATGTTTAACATAGCTTGCACACTAAAAGCTCTGTGTCCCGTCACAATATGTTTTACAAAGAACAAGTATAGAAATTGTTATGATGAGTCTTTAAAATTGAAAGATAATGGAACATGCTCGTATCACGTTTATAACAGAATCATAAAGACTTGACTGTTCATGTTTCTCAGTGCCAACAGTTGGCCTTTAAATCCTGTAAAAGCCAGAAAGACATGAAGTCTGTCATTTTAATTCAGAATTGTTTGTTTCTTTAACGAAATTGTAAGGTGCTATGACTAGCGTTAAAAACTTTATTTCAATGCCAAGATAATCATGAGCCACACTTATCTTAGGATGCCACACATCAGCATGCGGTTGTGCATGTGTTGTAAAATTAGTTGTAGCTAACGACATTTCTAGTGCTCATTGTGTCCACTATGCAACACTCTAAAAGGTGCTGACTGAGTATAAATCAAGAGAAATGAAACTACAAATCACAGATTAGAACACCACCATTCATGTTTTGTCCTTTCATTTTCCAGTTGTAATTTATTTGGTGGAAAACAAACCCCTTCATTTTGATTGATTTCGCCATGGTCAGGTCACATGAACAGGTTTTAAGTGTGAGCTTTTGTTATATGTATTTATGTACTTGTCACAAATAAATTGAAGCAGATAATCTTCAAAAAGACTAGTTTCATTGTGGATTCAATAAACCCTAAGCTTCTCTCATAGCTAACACTATAAAAAAAAATAGGTGGCCCAACAGATGAACCCCAGTTCATAATGCTCATTTACATGAAAACACAAACTAGATTTTCAATGCAAGTTTTATCCTCCATTCCCTTCAAAGTTGAATCCGTTCTGGCACTGCACACAGCTTCTATTTAGCAGACCTGAAGACTGCTTTCACTCATGCATTGAGGCCTAGCTGTAATTGCACTCATCCCACAGCATATTCCGCTTTTTGGAACTGTGTGGGAATGTGCTTGCCTCACCACTACCACCTGCACACACTCCTACCAGGTAAGACTTGGTCCAAGATAACTCTGCTCAGTTTGACTGAGGTGTGTTTTCTGTCACCTCAGTATAAATCGAGAGGGGCGCAGGTGAAGGTCAAGACACCAGCCCAAACTGAACTGATCCCAGGCTACAGTGTCAAACATCAGACGACAGCCCTGCACACAGACGCTATGGAGTGAGTGATGAATGTTGAACCCCAGCAGTCAGCCGGGGGGGCTACTGTTGATGCCACTGATGTTTTCATGTTCATTTCACCACTGCGGAGTCATGCTCAAGATTCTGAGCTACACACACATACTTCTGTCAGTCTGAGCGAATTGAATGTAGGCGCAGTGAGCAAAGCTGCTTCGAGAGAACTCTGTATTTGAAGGCGGCGAGTTCTCAGTGGTGTTGGTGACTTACTGAATTAACAAAGGGAAATCTTCAAGGAACTATAAATGTAAGCCAAAGTTCATGGAGGTTGATATGAAAAAGATTGCGATTCAAATAAGCATTACTGGTTCAGGAAATAACATTTTTAACCTGGATTATCCTGAGAACAAGACCACCCAGCAGCATGTATCAAGAAGCACCAACACAGCTCCCTGCCACCACAGATGTTCTGTACTGGAAAGATGTCAAATCTCTGGTCTGGGAAATATTCCGGTCTCTGGTGTTGTAAATCCCACTTTGACTGGAGTTTTTCTTGTATGCGTTTGTGGCCACTGTTCACTGAGTTACTGGGAAGTTGTTCTGTCACTGAATGTATGTTTACTTTTCCAAAGGCTTCCGATACGAATTCCCTTTCAACTGTAGTAGCTTACATTTTTTGTGTTTTCCAAACGCTAATTAAATCTTGTGTCTTCAGGTACCCACCAGTTGAAAACACTTTGACGGATGTGTGTTGACAATGTTGATGGTTTGCTGGGTTGAATCTTAAGCATCAGATCTTGCACACATGGACTCTTGAGTTCATCCAGATGTTGTTTTAATGACTCCTAATGTTGACCTTCCTTCTGTTTTGTTTTGGTTGATTTTTTTTTTTTCTTTTATAGCAGAAGTGTTTGAGGCACAGCGTTCCTGTGTGGAATGAAAATCAAATCACAGAATTTCAACAAGATGTTTCATTTCTTTCTCTGGAACAAATTAGAAAGAAAATTCATTACTTTTTTCCCACTAAATTTAAATTACTTTTTCCAATTCCATCACATTCTTGATGAGAACAGTATAGATGTGAGGTAGATTACTGTGCATTAATGAATTTGTTATTGGCATTAGACACTTGTGCCATATTTACTAATAATTGCATACATTTGAGTCGATTGCAGGATTCTGATGTCATTTTATTCATTTTTGAACCCTCTGTTTGCTTTATGGTGGGATAATGGTATAAATGGCAGGAAAGTCTGGCTTTTTACTGAAGCATTGATTGTCAAGAGTCACCTTATCACAGTGGGGTTTGGCAAAGAGGGTCAGCCATTCCCTGCTGCAGTAGTCTTGGTTATCTACACACGGCTGGTTTTGTTTTGTGTTTTTCAAATTCCCATGACTTCGTCCTGACTGTGGCAATTTTTTCCCTGATCCTGCCACTAAATCTGGCACGTGCATGTCTGTATGTGCGTGTTTGTGTCTTCCTGGCAGCCGTTCGCCCACTACCTCCAGCCTAATGGCCAGCAGCAACGTCACCAACAAGACTGACCCGCGCTCCCTCAACTCCCGGGTCTTCATCGGCAACCTCAACACCCTGCTGGTCACCAAAGCAGACGTGGAAGCCATCTTCTCCAAATATGGCAAAATCGTAGGCTGCTCCGTCCACAAGGGCTACGCCTTCGTTCAGTACGCCAACGAGCGGAACGCCCGGTCTGCGGTCGGAGGGGAAGACGGAAGGATGATTGTGGGACAAGTGCTCGGTGAGGCGTCGGCCATTGATGGCAGCATATTACGGCAAATCTCTTGATTACTTTAAAACAAATGGGCCATGATGACAGTTTGCATTCAAAGAAGTCTCAACTCCTTTTTTTCCCCCTTGTTTTTGTGTCAGACATCAACCTGGCTGGAGAACCGAAACCACATCGTTCTAAAACCACCAAACGCTCTGCTGGAGACATGTACAGGTAGTTGGTCGTGATCCTTCTGCTGCAGTGTCAGAGGAGCTGTCAGCTCTTTATTTAAATGAAGTAAACATGATGGGGACAGAAGGAAGCCAGGAAGGAGGAGGACTAAACTGAAATCACATGTGCCTGACTGTAGACGGTGCAGGCAGAATGCAGTTCCCATCTGTCAGCAGTTTCTCACACAGAAAAATGTGTTGTTTTTCTCCTGAAGCAGCAGTTCCTCCTTTGACCTCGACTACGATTTCCAGAGAGATTATTATGACAGGTGAGTGAAATGTTGAATTTACTCCAAACATCAGCAGTCTGACGATGAAACGGCTCTTCCTGCATTTCCTCTCGGATCAAGTTAGCAAAGAATCCTCTCTTCTCTCACTCATGTTTGCCACCAGAATGTACTCCTACCCCTCCCGTGTCCCCGCGCCCCCTCCTCTGTCTCGGGCCGTGATCCCGTCCAAGCGCCCACGGGTCAGCCTGAGTGGAGGAAGCAGCAGGAGAACCAGGAGCAGCTTCTCCTCCTCGTCCAAGAGCAGTCAGAGGACTTCCTCATCCAGAACGAGTGAGTGTTTCACCATAACGCAATAAAAAAAAAAAAAAGTTCCATTCAGTTTTTTTGTTCTCATTTCTCTTTCTTCTGTCTGCTTTTACTTTTGACGTCTTGAACGGTGGTACAGATTTTTAGTTTTTTAGTTTCGTGTGTGTTCAAAGGGAACCTTTGTGAAATATCAAAGCCTTTTATTGTGTTGAAACTCGGAGCTGCTCTTCATTTCTCTGCAGTAAAAGTTGATGAGTTTCAAACCATCAAGCGAGAACTGACTCAGATCAAAAGCAAAGTGGACGACCTGCTTGAGAGTCTGGAGCGCATGGAGAAGGACCACAGCAAGAAGTCAGGTACACGGGCAACATTTAAATCCCTCCAACATTGGCCAGGCTTCTACAGATTGATGCTACAAATGCCAGCTGGCCGTTTATTATTGGAATCCATCTCGTAATGCTCCTTTTAAGCTCAGTTGGTAAAATGTGACATTATGAATGCTCTCTGTGTTGGCCTGAAGTTAAAAGCATGAACACAGAGCCAGGAGAAGTGACCTCACCTCCACACCCGAGCAACAAGAAGGACGACGGCCTGAAGAGGGAGCGGGAGAGCCAGGACATCAACGACTCGGATGACGACGACGAGGAGGAGGAGGAGGAGGAAGAGGATGGAGACCTGTTGGAAGAGGAAGAGGTGAGAGCATTTTCTGGAGGGAGAAAAGGTCCAACTGTTTAGGAAGATGATTTAGTTAATGTATTGGAGATTTTTTAGTTGTTCTCAAAACTTCCAACATGTGCTTTAGTTCGTAGGATGATCCTGCAAATTTCACGTATTGCCAAAATAATTCCTCACCAGTTACCTGCATTTCTTACGACGCTTGTTGGTCGGACTTCACATGAAGGTTGATTGACTAAAGTCATGATGTGCTCACTCAAACTGCAGGTGAAGAGTCAAGAGAGGGAGGAGGAAGAGGAGGAGGAGGAGGAAGGAGAGCACGTGGAAGGGGACGATGACGGCGACAGCGTCAACGGTGACGAAGACTCGTAGGCGACAGCGACGCATGCGGCGAGCTCGCGGCTTCTTTTAGGAACTTGGACTCCTGTTTTAACACTCATGTTGTAGATAGAAAAGCGAACACAAGCATGGCGTGCACACACACACAAACACACACACACACACTCTCTGTCGTCACATTGATCCTAAAGCCGGCTTTCCCGGTTTATTTTCGCGAGTTGTCCTGTTTCACGGTAACGGGGAATGATCTAGCAGTCGGGTGTGGGTTTGTGTTTTTACTGCGGCGTTGCTCGTCTTCATGAGGAGGCGGCAACGTGGACTGTTGATGTTCTCAGAGGCGACAGCTCGACGGACATGTCTTAATGTGAGGACGCGAAGTCGGCAACAGAAGATCATTGTTTTTTAGGTTCAGTAAGTGTATCTTCCTCATAAGTGAGTTTGTTTTTCCTCGTGTGTCTGTATGTTACTGTCAGTTTTTTATACTCCTCGGTTCAACTGTAAAGAATAAATTGCAATAAAATCTGAAAAGGAGCTGCGTTTTGTGGTTTTTGTACTTGTAGCACTGTTTTTGTGTGACTAATATTCCCTGTATTATCAGTTTGGGATATAGCCTATGTTGAGCCCTTTCGCGGAAGGATGTGATGTCACAGCATGGACTCTTTCAAAGAAACCAAACCTCAGTCCAGAGTAAATCACAGTTTTATTGTTCATGATCGATGGAGCACTTCTCTCACCTTCAGGAGATTACAGCAGCAGGACATTCAAACGAAAACCTCACATCACTGACCGTTCTGGCAGCTTCCCTGCCAAGATCTGCTCAGTTTCACTTTCCTTCTGTTTGGGTTTCTATACAGCATCTGACATCGTGTGTGTATGTGTGTATTCTTGAAGACAACACTGGACTTTTTTTAGACGTGTGCACAGAAACATTTGGTCACTTCACACCTTCCACTTGGCGACTTCAACAGCCCAGTGTATTCAGACATAGTGCAAAAGATCCTTCAAACATTTGTACAATTAGTTCAGTAAAAACACTTTATAAATAGGTTGACACTCAGTGGTAATAAAAATCATTGTGTCTTAGTGGGACCTTTTCAGGCGGTCTTGAGGACAAACAGTGTGAGGACGCCCAGCAGGAGCAGCACAGCTGGCAGGACAAAAGCAGGGAGAGACAATCAGCAGACAATTCATGATTAGGAAAAGAGAAAGCCGTCTATGAACTGTTTGAGGATCAGCGTTTAGAAGTTAAAGCCAGTGAGGAGCAGTACAACATTGATCATTAACTGTATGAGTTTAAAGAATAAAGGGATTTAAAAAGCGCCATGTTTACCGTGGGGGGTGCTGGAGCCCCTGGCCCCTGATGTGGTCATTGAGGCATTGGTCGGAGCCGCAGTGGTTGGAGCCGCTGTGGTGGCAACATTACTGGCAGGGTCGGTGACATTCAGAGGGCCGCTTCTGGTGGCGACCGAGAGGGGCCCGACGATGGCTGCAAGAGGAGAAAGATGGCGGTGAGAACTAGGTGAGCGCGGGCGGCAGTTTCCAGAGCACCTGTGACCCTCTGTCTTGGCACGCACTTCTGTTTGTGTCTCCGGAGCCCAGGAGGATGTCGAAGGTGATGGCGTGGCTGCTCCTGGTGATGGTGGTGGCGTTTGCGCCTGGGATGGTGAACTCGCACTGGATGAGATCGCCGTTCAGTGTGCCGCGTATTTCTGTCACTCTCTGACAGAAAAAGGGGGGATTTAAAGAGAAGTTAGACAGAATAGAAAGAAACAAGAGACAGCAAAAAATATCCAGCATCTATCGATCTATCTATCTATCTATCTATCTATCTATCTATCTATCTATCTTAGTGTTGTAAGCTCACCGTCTCAGAAGCAGAGAGCATGTTGTCGCTGTTGTTCCTTGTCATTGTTGCGAAGAAAAACGTCCCATTGTTTTGTGCACAAATGAACAACGCGGTGCTTCCCTGTGAAGACACAAAACCAGCAGCGACCAGTCAGACTTCCTGAACCTGGACACTAAGTCGAGCATCACAAGGCGTCGCTGCCAAGGTCGTGAAGGAGCCAAGAATGCGACGCCATGGTCCAGACGACGGCTGAGTTTCCAGCCTTTCTTGTTTTCGGTCTGTCGTGACTTTTGTTGATCTTCTTTTTGTTTTCTTTTCCGTGTCCCTACTTGCTGGTGAATTGTGGCCTTTGTGTTTTCTGGAGCTCTTGCATAGTTGGGGGATTTTTTTTCTTAAGCTTCTTGCGATGTTATCAGACACACACTGAGTTCACACTGCCAATATACGTGATTTGTGTCCCTCCATGAGGCAAACAAATCGAACCTCGTCATGTTGTCTGAGAACATCAAAGAATCAGAGCTGCTCCTAACCAGAGTCAAACAACAGACTGGATGAATCCAGTGTGTCAGCAAAGTGTCAGTGTGTCACTGTGTCACTTTCTACTAAATGAACCCAAACCTCGGTCAGCTCTCCGGTGAAAAAGAACAATCGTCAATAAACTACACATCAAGTTCGTGATCAAAACCTTGCTCCTCAGTGACCATGTGGCACTGTTGATCCAGTATGAATAGAAGGAGTCAATATTTACTTTCACCACAAACACACATTTTGCTTTCATTGTCTTGGCTTCAGCACTGCTGTTTAAAATTCTCCATTTTTTTTCTTCTTCTGGGTAAATATTTGTTTTGTGTGCTTCACCTCCGAAGTGTTGGGGCTCAGCCCCACGGCGATGTACCCGCTGGAGTTTCCACTGAGCTCCATGACCAGATCGATGCCGTTGGGGGGCATCGGCGTGCCGGCGTCCAGCGACGTGAACAGACAGCTGCTGTTGCCTGCAGGGTCACAACCTCTCGGCGTCTCCACGCAGAGTTTGGTCATTCCGCAACCTGTACGGTTGATGTTCACCTGCAAGACACGCGAAGCAAAAGTCACGTCGTGGCCCGCGGTCTCCACGTGTGAGCGTTGTGGTGGCTGACACCGATGGAGTAGCGATATTCACATAAATACACAGTTTACACTGAAAAAACAAGACACGCTTCAATCATTTAGGATGTAAAATGCAGGCGCTTTTAGGTTGACAGGTGCTTGAATCTGTGCCAACTTTCACTCGTTGCATTTTTAAAAAGGTTTTGATAAAACCAAAAAAAAGTGCATTTATGTTTGAAAGTTTTTAAAAAAGAATTCTGGGAAAAACTTCACATTTAATCATAAAGAAGTAAATAAAAAGAATCTTCCCATTACGAGTCGCGATCAGAAGATCTACACCCACCAACATCCTTGTTTCTTAATATTCTGTAGATCATAACGTACTGGGAGCAGGAAGGTGTAAATCGCTCTGCTTATTCAGTCGCACATGAGAGTCATCAGAGACGGTTCAAATAGTCTGGAGGGAAAATGTTTCAGGTTTGACTCAGAGTAAAAACTTTACGTCCTCTGGAATTGAGCAAAGCTGTGAAAGAAGTGTCACACTCCAGATGCTTCGACATCATTCTCAGAAAATCTTTCAAAATCAAAGAGAAAATACATCTAAAAATAAAAGGAATAAAACCACACAAGTCAGTATTTGTACAAAGTTAATCAAGTCAAAGTGACTTTTCCAGACCAGATGCTGAGACTTCCTTTCTAATGCCACTTTGTAAGCAACCTGTTGCCTAATTGTTTGAAGATGCAAACTATCTCCAAGTTAATGCGTTTCTTCAACACAAAGTCCTGGAGCTGTAAGGATGTCAGCGGTACTGTTGTGACTCTGTCACACCGAAAAGAGTCTCCTCAGGTAGAAACCGACCTCTGTATTGTTGGAAAACGACAAATGAGCCGTTCCTCTGACGGCCGGCGCCATGAAAACCACGACGACGGTGGAGATCAGCAGGATCAGTCCTCGCTCCATTCTTACCTGGAAGAGATGAGAAAGGGAGCAGAGTTACCAAAAGCCTCTCTGACTCAACTGCCGTGATGACCGAAGGCCCGGCAGCATGAAACATTGACCTATTGTTTGGTTTCATCTTCCAGGAGGTACATTGAAAAGAACAGATCCTATATTAAACAAGCAGCAGGTTAAGCTGGGTAATTTATAATCAGAGAAATGAAACTAGAAGATCAAACAAAATTCAGATTTAAGAAAAGACGTTTGAGGAATCAAACAGGACTGATGATAGTGTTAATAACTGAGACTTACTTGATGCTGTGATGGATGGATGGATGGATGAGAGGAAGGTGAGCGCTCTCTCTCTGCACCTTTGCTCGTCTACCTGAGTTCGATTCCCGCAGGAAACTTTTAAAGCGTCAGACGTCAGTGCTGCGTGTGTTGCAACCAGGGGGGAGAAGCGTGCCAGGAGGGGCGGAGCTTTGCAGGAACACACCTGACTGATCACCTGGAAGCATTGCTTTATTTACCACAACTTGCTCCATTTTTACAAGAAATCCCCCTCCCTAAGAAAAAAACAAAGTCAAACTCACAAAGCAGTTACTGACACAGCAAGATCAGATCTCAGGAGGTGTCACGAGCCTTCAATAGATGTTTCACAAACCGTTTATCAAATGTCATCCATGCAGGACTCTTCAATCTTTCAGTCAACGGCGTTGATACTTTCTTCGATGACTCAGTCATTGTTTACACGTGAATATAAATTCAGACTTCAGAGATTTTACTTTATGTCAGCATAAAACTGTTTCTACAGGATGCCACCGAGCTAATAAGATGTCTCCTAATTTATTTCCTTTAGCACTGCCATTGGGCCAAAACACAGCAATACTTGGCCTTTTAATGTATCGTGTCAAACGAAGGCATGAATGTGAGCGAACGAGGGGATAAAAGGGGAACCAGGTTGAGCTGAATCTACAGTTCTACGGTTTGATTTCGCAGACGCTTTTGTCCAAAGCAACGCACATCACAGGTAAGACTTTAGCCAGGCAGAGAAGGATCAGCCAGTGCAGCGTATCGGTGGAAAATGTTGGCTCACAAAAGATGAACGAGCAGGTTTGGAAGGTGGACTCAGCCGCGTGTGTTTCACAGTCACAATGAAGTTTTTCAGGTTGAATAAAACGGCGGCGTCACAAAAGCTCGTTGTGATGAGTGTGATGAGCGCATGAAATGAGGAACAAGGTGTAACGAAACCCACCGCTGTCTGTCTTACTGCTGTGATAGGTTGCGAAAGCTGGTGCACAATGTGACCTGACATTCCTATGAGATTACATCTACGTGCGACTTTTCTGCCAAGTTTCCGAGGAAGGATTTTCCCCAATGCTGTTTATTCAAAACTTCTCCATGCTAATTTGAATACACGACAACTCGCATGTGTGTTTCGCAAGACATTTGCAAAGCACCACAAAATCCAGCGATCAGCACTGGAAACGTCTGCTTGGAGGCCGACAGCACAAGTGTGTTGTCACTGGGATGTGGCTGTAACTGCACTCACATTTCGTAAACCCTGAAACATCTTTTTGTTTGTTGCCCCAAAGGCAGTCTTCCTCCAGAGATCCCACCCTGATCACATCTCTGATGTTTTACACAGTGATGCCAGACGGATGGGTTCGACCTCCAGCAGAAACTCTGCAGAAAACGACCGTCATTGTCACAGAAGCGTCAATCGTTGGAAGACTGACAGCTGACAAGTTGAACTGAAAACGAACCCGTCATTAGGCAGAATGTGAGTCGCTCTGAAGCTTTAATAACTTTAATAAGCTTAATTTCCTGAAACCTTTCCTCATTCACAGCCAACCAGCAAACTGATCTGATTCTTTTCTCTCTGGATGATCAATTATGTGTGTGAAATAAACCTATTAGGAGCTCTTGTAGGGCTCAGTTTCCTTTTCTGTAGGTTCATTCTGATGAAATCAAAGTTGTGGCGTAAAAGAGGACTGACAGTCAGAGCAGTCAGCACACTGCAGGAAGGAGGAAGCAGGGCAGAAAAATCAAGCCTTTAACTTCCTGCACACGTGTTAATGAGAGAAACTCTGGAGGTACAACTATTTTCTTGTAAACTTATGTAACATTACTTTTTTTTTTTTACAGACAGATGATTTAACAATCAACAATTGCTGACTTGTTTCTTGCTTTGTGAGTGTTGTGACAGTTTTTTGACAAGAATGATTCATTCATCTATTTTGTTGAAATAAAAGGCATTAAAATTGACTTCTTTATTATCATCATCCCTCCAGAAAGAAAATAGAAAGAAGCTATATTTCTTGAATGATTTTTTTCCTCTTGTGGATATTTCTGGGTAAACGAACCTACTTTGGTTTGGAATACACAACAGAAAGAAAGCACAACATGGTGTCTTACTCAAAAAAAAATAAAAGCATCATAAGAAACAATGAAATAAAATAAAAATAAATGAAACCATAAAATTCAGAAATGTAAATTTGAATGAAGGGAAATTTAACTTTTCTTTTGTCCTTGCTTTTCTCCCACAGAATTCATGAAATACATCTGTGCTCCGTGAATCATTTTTCCCCTGAAAATATCTCAAATTACGAAATCAGATCATTTCAGTGAATATATATTTTTCTATTGTGGACGTGAAATCGTTGAACACACCGCATCCTCTCAACGAGAAACCTGGAAAGTAGTCAACCGACCAAACGGAGGGCGGAGGAGCTCCTACACAGAATCTTTACCCTCTGTGAAATGTTGTGATGCTTCACATGAAGCCAACGCGCAGCCTGAACTCTGGCAGAGGTTGGAGTGAAATCGATGCGGACGCATCACACGAACTCACACGCTCAGACAATAGATCTATTGTCGTGCCCTTCACCACCCATTTCTTTCGATGAGTCACAGTGATGTGAAACCTCTTCCTTGTTGTGAGGCGACAGCAGAAACTTCTGAACTTGTGACGAGAGTCAAAATAAGACGAGAACTATTTCAGGTTTGCGACTTCCTCTTACTCATACCAAAATGTTGCGAAATCTTACGAGATTTCATTACAACTGACAATAATTTCCTTCTGACGCCAAAAGAAAACAACCCTCCAACATCAACAGAGAGGGAATAAACAAGATAAAAAAGTAGCTTCTCTTTAAAAGAACAAACAGAGAAGCACAGCACATAAAACGCACACTTCACCTGAAATATAAAGAATAAATAGGTTAATCAAAATGTGTGAGACTTCGACTCTCTGAGCAGGGTTTTTTTTTTACACACTGACTGAATCTCTGTCGCCCTCCAGTGGTGAGGAGTTGTCATTTGCATTTTCGAAGCGTACAATTTAAATCCGACCTCGCTGCAGTTTTTGGACACTTGACTGCCGATCCTCAAACAAACCAACAGGGAAACTTAATTTTGCAGTTTCTGGAGGAAATCAAGTACATACATGCAGCTGATTTAACTAGTTAATGAACTGTGAAACCATCTTTACTCCTCTCGGCACTCCTCCTCCTCCTCCTCCACCTCCTCCTCCTCCTCCTTCTTCCTGGTCTAAACTCTGCAGCTCCACCCGGTTTTCTGTGCCCTCCTCTCCAGACCTGCAGGCTGAAGGAGGTGGAACCAACATGTGGGAGGGTCAAAGCTGCCGGCTTCAACTGGCTGCAGGAAACACGTGATGTGTCCATCAGCCACA
>JAUESF010000041.1:15941475-15955152 GCA_032274765.1 Malacoctenus tetranemus
ATTGAAACCTTTTTTCTACATCTGCTGAGGTTTAAATCTGTCACTTGTTTTGTTTCACAGTCACAACTTTGTTTCTTCATTTCATGGATCTTAAAAAGTAAAGTTCTGTGTGATTCTATTTCAGATTTGAAAGTGATGTTTTGAATCGTGGTGTAAACAAACAAAACACACAGTCTGGTTATGGACTGAGTGTGAGGCTGTCATGTTGGTGCAGTGGTTTGTACTGCTGCTCCACAGTGAGGCTGGTGACTTTGTGAAGTTTGACTGCAGATGAGAATGAAACTGTGTTGTGATTTGTTTTGTGTGGGTATGATTTATGGGGACTGATTGTTTAGAGTTGAAACGTTGACTGATCTCTTCATCAGTGATGTATCTGAGTGTCTGAAAGGGAATCAGTGCAAAGAGACACCATGACAAAAACTTGTAGGTCGTTTTTTCTACTTACTCCACAGCCTGCTGGCTGGACGGAGCAGCGTTGTCGGACTTGGTGATCTGGGTGTATTGTGTTTCTGTGGCAACCAGACGTTTTATTCCTTCATGAGTAAAAATTTATGACTCGATTAGATTGATTAGATTGTTAGATCCTTTCCTCATATACTTTACTGCCATCTTTTAATGTTTGACTATTTGTAATTCATTTACCAGTTTGACATCCTGGACTTTTGACCCCCCCCCCCCGAAAAACAATAAAAAAACATCTATAAAATGGTTTTGAAGAGACATTTTTATTTTTGTCACAGTCACTTATGAACAAACGACAATGGACAATAACAGTTTGTTTGACTCCTAATAATTTATTCTCTCAATAATAAACCAGCACCACCAATAACAGGGTTCACCCAAATATAAAAACACAAACAGTAAATATATAAAACGTCAGACACAGCAGGGGTGAGGACAGATTTTAAAAAATCAAAGTGTACCATAATTAGGAGGTGGTGAGTGTTGATTATGAAGGAGAAGACGCTTTGATAAAGTGCACTGAGTGAAGCGATGTAACAGGAGAAGAAAAAGTGAACATCATGTGGTTTCTATCCAGAAATCGCCAGCGTTCGATCACCTGCATGACCTGGTGCGACATTCAAATCAGCAACCAGCAGCACTTCTTTAGGGACACAACAACACGGATTCACACAGTCGCCCCAGTTGGAAACGCGAATCTCATCAGGAAAAACTTGTGAGGGTTTATTTTGCAGTACGTCAATTCTCAGTAGATTATTTCACAAGAACTGTGCTGGTAATTTATCTGCACACGCCACATGATGTTGAAACGGTCAAAGTCGTCATGAGCTGCTGATGATCTGACTTCTTTGGTTCCAGAATGTGTAGCTTTGTAAAAAGATGCAGACAAGCCAGTTTAGGAGGAGCAGCATGACCGAGGCAGTAAAAAACTAAAGATCCCATCAAAAAAACAGTGAATGAGCTGCTGTGATGTCTTTTGCGGCGTTAAAAGCAGCTGAGTCAGCAGCCCGCAGCTCGGCTCCTGCACGTGTCTCCAGGCCTGGGACACACATGGATCCAGTAGATTTGTGCTCTGCACGCGCTGCAGAAAGTGTCCGAGACGCAAGACGCTGAAAACCAAGAGCCAACAGCTGCGCCTTGCGTTTTGTTGCTCTCGCTGCCGTTTCACATGTTGGCCAGCGTTGGGCAGTTGTCAGTGGCGACGGGTCGGAGGCCCCTCGCAGCCCGGGCCGGCCTGACTCCGTCTGCCTTCGTTCCACCTAAATGTAGAGTCCGTCGTCGAGCAGCGCGTTGGAGCGAGGTCGGGATCCTCGGCGGCTGGGACGATGCTCCCCGTCTTTGTCGCTTCCCCTCCGACGACTCCCTCCGTGCTCCCTCGGCGCCTCCCCGTCCTCCTCCTTACCTCCTGTCTGCTCGGACGACCTCCTGCTTTCTCCCCTCTCGCCGTGGCGACTCCTCGTTGACTCCTGCCTGCCGCCCGCCCGCTCCCTCTCCGAGTGCTCCCTCCTGGTCGAGGTTTCGTGGCTTCGGTGTGACGCCCTCCAGCTTTGCTCCTCTCTCGTCTCTCTCGCCGTGTCTCTGGGTTCTCTCCACTCTCCGCGACCTTTGTCCCCCTCGGCCCTCCAGTCCTTCGCTCCTCTCTCCTCCTCTGCGCTCCTCCTCCAGCTTTCTGTCCTGTCGCCGTCTCGGTTTGAGCGGTGGCTTCCTCTGCGCTCGCCGCGTTCGCCTCCTCTCTCCTCGTCCCTGTCGCTCCTGCTGCTGTGCCTCCTTGTGCTCCTGCTTGCCGCCTCCCTCTCTGCGTTCGCGGTGGTCCACTCGGGCTTCAGCCCTTCGTCCTCCCTGCTGCTCCTCCTCCTCTGCCTCTCACTTCCTCTCCCAGTTTTGTCCCATTCACTGTAAGCTTTGACGCGTCTGTCCCCTTGCACTGAGCCTCCTCCTTTGCTCTTCCCTTCCGGCTCTTTCGGAGTTCTGTCCTTCGGCTCCATCACTGAACTGTCGCTTATCGTGTCTGGTTTCCGCTCATGTTTTCCAGCTGTGATCCAGTTCTCTGTTTCTTTCTCCTTTTTACTGCCTCTCTGAATCTGTTCCATCGAATGTTCCTCTTTGGGTTTCTTCTCTGCATCTTCTTCATCACTCTCTGTTTTGGACTCGGAGTTGCTGTCGCTCTTGTCCTTCTCCTTCTTTGTCTCACCTTTGTCTGCCTTTTCCTCCGAGTCCTCCTTTTCATCCAGCTCTCCTTTCTCCTTCACACTCTTCTCCTTTGCTTTCAAACTCTCCATCTCCCTCATCTTCCTCTGCTCCTCCTCAATCTTCTTGTCCAGCTTCTCCTCCAGGAGGTCCAGCTCCTGCTCCAGCTCGGCCAGCTTCTTCGGATCAGACTCCAAGTCGTCTTCGACCTCCACCTCCACCTCCTCAATCTCCTCGTACTCCTCCACTTCGATGCCCTCCATGGTTTTCTGCAGCTGAGTCTTCACCTTGTTCAGTTCCAGGAGGCCATCTTGGAGGTCTTTGCAGACATCTCGGATCTTGGATGCGAACTTGGTTTTGGCGCCCTTGCGCAGCTTGTGCGAGTCTTTGGCGAGGAAGAAGATGTCCAGAGCCAGAAAGAGCGCCGACATGACGCCCGTGGTGACGCTGATGGCCTGAGCGGCTTTGGCGACGCCACCTGCCGCGCCTAAAACCTGCACCGTGCTGATGAGCTTGTCGGTGTTGATCATCAGGGCTTTTCCGGCGCGGCCTCCCTCCTTCATCACGTGCTTGATGTTGTGGTTCATGGCCTTGCTGGCGGCACTTTGACAGTATTTCTCAAAGTCCCAGTCCTGCAGCGTGTCCATACCTTCCTACAACAGGCAGAGACACAGGAAGGGAGGCTCAGCAGGGTCGCAAGAAGAAGGATTCACTGAGGTTTTCTGACGTAACAATAACTTGTGAATACAACAAAGAAACAGCCGATAACACATCTAAATAAATGCTAACAAACTTTGTTTAAACGTGAAGTAATACTGTGGATTTTTAGGTCAAATTGATGTAGTTTAGACAAAGAAAACTGTCTGCCAGACTTTTTTTTGGTCTTTATTTAAAAGACAGCGTAAACGGAACACAGAGCAAGAACTGGTGGCCAAAATCTAACAAATAAACACTCAATTTGAGATGAGAAAAAGTTTGAAAAGAGGAGAATATTCTGAGTTTGATTCACATGAATTAAGAAAGAACTCACTCAGTGTATCCGGTTAATTTCAGCGTCAAATCTCACCTGCACGAACTCCATACACTCCCTGATGTCCTTGATCTCCTCCTGGTAGTCCTGGATCATCTTCTCCAACTTCTTGCGGTCCATGTTGGAGTGAACCGTGTCCGTGATGTTCGCCGTCGCCGAGGCGATGCTGCCGGCCGTCGCCACGCCGATGCCCACCGCTGTGACGATGATCGAGGCGCCGAAAGTGAAAGGCGCCAGAATGAGGCCGGTGATGGTGGTCACGCTGCCCGCCACGCTGGCCACGCCGCCGCCCACCGCCGCCGTCGTCGTCTTCTTGTGGAAGTGGTCCGCGGCGTCAGCCAGGGCCAGAAGCTCCAGGATGCGGTGCTGCAAGGACGCCCCCCGCTGGTTGAACAGATGCACGAAAAGACGGGCTGCCATGTAGACTCGGTCGGCTGCCTGCTCCATCGCCCTGAAGGGAAGAACAGAAACGTGCCTGAATTAAACTGAAAACCTAAACCATGGACATGAGAATTTTTTTCTAAAACAAGAAGAAAAAAAACATTTATTTACAAGGAAATATCCTCAAATAATGGTTTGACTTTGTAACTTGACAAGTACAACAGAAAGTATCACAAAAAGCAAGACTGTGCTTACATTTGTTCATCCTCCTGGCCAAAGTTGGAAGTTTCATTCCACTCTGTCCAACCTGGCAACCGGCAGCACAAACATCCAGTCAGAGTGAGCAAAGATGCACTTTTTTTCTTTTTGTTTTTAAAGTGAGCAAAAAAAAAAAAAAGTTTTGCATCTTCCCACCAGGAAACCTTCCCACTAACCTTTGACTGAGTTCCACCACTCGATCAGTTCATTGTTTTCCTGCAACAAAAGACACTTTGTGAGTTAAAAAAAGAAACTTGTCGCTGTTAAAGTGAGTGTGCAGCCGAGCGCTCGGGCGTCGAAACCCACCAGCTCAGACTGGAGGGGCGCGTCCTCGGTGGGATAAGCTGCCATCTCCACAGGCTGGACCTCCACTGTGCTCTCCTGGGACACAAAGATCAGCACCAGTTAGAAACAGAGTTTTCAGCGAGACACATCAAAGGTAGTGAACAATGACAATGTAAATACCGGTACAGTTACGTTTCTTTTGCAGGAATTTCTTCTTCTTATTCAAAGCTGGAAAACGTCCAGTCAAATCCAGTCAAAATGTGCAAGATACAGTTTTTATTCAGACAAAGTTTGAGGGAAAGTCGTGTTATTGGTGATTTACATTTCAAGAAACAATCAGGCGAAGCTAAACGAGGGGGCTTACAAAAGCATACAGGCCGGTCACAGAATGGGGAGGGGGGGGGGGGGTTGGGGCAGTAAAATCCCATTACTCTACTACTTCTAATAACTATCCTCATGCTGACCTGCACTGGATTCAGCTCCTCCAGTTCAACAGTCTCCTCAACAGCAGGCAGCTTCTCCAAACTCTGAAGACGCATGAATACGAATACAAAAAAACACCAAACATCCATCAGAAACACGTCTTTGAGGTGGAATTGTCAAACAGATATTTTTATTTTAGCTATGAACGTTGATAAAATTAAGAAAAAAACCTAAAACTGTCCTCTCGATATTACCTGTGAAGCCAAATTGAGTTTTGGGATTCTCGGAAGAGTTTTCTTGACCCGGAACGAAACCACCTGAAACAACACCAAGACACACGTGAGAGAACAACAAAAGCACAGCCAACCGGCGCTCTTACAGCTCGTCTCCACGCTCTGATGCAGTGAATCTCTGGAGAGCAACACAACACAAATCATGACACATTCACACTGTGTCTGTGGGGATTTGAAGCACGTCTTACTCGTTGCTTCTTCTTGATGGTTCTCTTGCGCCTCAGGCCGCCTCCTGCTGGTGCCTCGGCGTCTTCGCCTCCCTGCAACAGATGACACAAGTATTCAGGTTTGTGGAACTGCAGCAGCAGCGAGACGTCTGACCGATTATTGGGAAGTTCCCCGACGCATCATCCGAACCTCCTCATTTCTGGGCGTCCTCCTGAACATGCCAGCGAACCCGCCTTTTTTCTCCTGTCAGACACAACGAAGCACTCGGGATTTACTTGATACTTACTGCTTACACTGATCAGCCATAACATTATGACCCCATGGCTAACACTGTGTAGTGGTCCCCTGTAGCCCCCTGATATACAACAAACTGTAGCCAAAGTGCTTTGTCAGATGAGGCTGTTGTTTGGACAGCAAACAAATCACAGACCTGCGACAGGTCATAATGTTACAGCTGATCTCTGTGCGTTTGGCTGCAAAGATGTGAGCAGGCAATCAAACCTTTCAGCGTCCTTTGTTCGACTCACCTTTGCAGCTGCCAGATTTTCACGGCTGCCTGACGTTTCGGCTGCTGCTGAAAGATTCTTCTTAAAAACAAACACATACGTCAGAAACTAAGGAAGTCGGGCAGACAGCGAGTGTTCAAGTCTGTCAGTGAGTTTCTCTGTGAGTCCCAGTTTCACCTCACCTCTTCATCATCTGAGAGGCTGTCCAAACTTTCTGAACGCTTCAAGTCACTCAGAGGGTCCTGGAAGGAAAGAAAGACACCAGTCAGTGTCTCTTTACTCCATATTTTTGTGATCACAACAAACTTGTTGCGACCTCTTGATTTTGTTTCCTAATTCAAACGCAAGCCAGCTCCAATGTGGAGCTCACGATTTCTTCAGAGAGTTTTCATACAGCTTAAATCTATGTGTAATCACAGTCACCTGCTTGGTGATTGTCCGAGGAGCCGGTTTGGGCGACTTTTTGAAGAGACCGGCGAGGCCTCCTGTCTTCTCCTAAAACACATTGCAATCAATACTGAAGTATTCACAAACAGGGGAAGGAGAGACAACGTGCACAACATTTATACCTTTGCTGTGGCTCCTTCTGTCAAATTCTCAGAGCTGGCAGATAATTTCTTCTCATCGCCAGATTCCTGCGCACACGAACAGAGAAAAGAATAACTTCACATCACCACAAACAGAATAAAACTGGCTCACACTGAGCTCCATCGGACGGCCGTCGCTGCACCTCGTCGGCTGGTTTCGGAGTTTTCTTGAACATCCCACTGAAAATGTTTTTCTCCTGAAATCAGAAACAGAAATCAGAGTTACAAAAACACTCCAACAGCTTTTTGTCAGGTCTGTTTTAAACAACTGGCAGTGAAATGGTTTCTTTAAAATACTGCTGCGTCAACATATTGCATTTAAATCTCTTCAGTACTTTGGCGTTGCTGTTTTCAAGCAGGTTGTCGGTGCTGGCTGAGAGCTCCCTCTGAGAGGTTTTCTCCTGGAAAGTGAGTGAAAAGTCACTGACGTTAAAACCATTGCAGAGTGTGAAGCAGCAGCCACAGAAAACAGCCAGACGCTGACCTCTGAAGCCTCCTCGTCTCCAGGTGCTTTGGGGGCTTTCTTGAGGAGCCCACTGAACAGACCACCGCCCTCCTGAAAAATCAGCAAGAGGAGAAAGTGCGTGATAAAAAGTTCTACACACAGACACACACACACACACAGACACACACACACACTCTACTGACCTCATCAAACAGGTCAAATTCAATACTGGCCGATCTCTTGAACATTTCTGCCAGGCCTCCTTTTTTCTCCTGAAAACAAAACACAAACTCCATGATGACCTCCTCCATAAGCACAGTCTTGGAGAGCAGCCTTATTTACGTCCTCTCAGACTATCTAATATCAGTAATCATGTTTAGCTCACTCTTACTTAACTTAAAGCACCTCCAGCTAAGACAGAAACGCCAGACAAACCGAGGTACCTTTGGGCCGGTCGTGTCGGTCAGATTCTCAGAGCTGCCTGATAACTGCTTCTCAGCGTTTCCCTCCGACTCCTGACGTAAAGAAACAGAACAGGGTTCAAATCTATTGCTCCAGACCTGGATGTGATGCAACCCCGTGACGCCGTGTCGCTACCGTCTCCGCTGGTCTCTGCGGCCTCTTGAACATGTTACTGAAGATGTTTTTCTCCTGAAATGTAAGAAACCAGTTTTAGCACTCACTCACTCACTGCTTGCACTGTTGGTGCTTGTTACATTACACCGACTTTGCTGCTGGTGTTCTCCGACAGGTCGTCGTTGCTCGCTGAGAGCTCTTTCTGAGTTTCTCCGTCCTGAAACAAAGCGGCGAAATCATTGAAAAAAAGCTGAATGTGTGCGGAAGGTTTCAAGCTTTCTGCGCATTTTTTGCAACCGATTTACCAGCGGCTCCGTCTTCTCTGCCGATGCTTTGGGAGTCTTTTTGCGCAGCCCACTGAAGAGCCCCCCACCTTTCTCCTGAGGAGGGAGAGGGACAGAAAGATGCCTCAGGAGGAAGCCCAGATTACAGCTGACAATGTCGATCACAATCATAGTTTGTTGAGAAGATCCGGCTAAGCTTTCACCGACCTGCTTGTTTTCAGATAAATTCTCATTGCTGGCTGACAGCTCGGAGTCAGAGGACAGATCCTGCCAAAAGACAAGAAGAGGAAACTTCAAGGTCCAATAAAACGAGACCATCTGGCCACACCCTGCTCGGATGTAAACACACTTAAAGATGATAGATAATTGAAACAACAGACTGACAATAATTAGTGAAATTACTCTGATTAATACCGAGATTGACATACACAATAAATATGAATGAATATTTAAGAGGTGAAAAAGAAGAACACAGTTACCTCCTCAGACTGAGCAGCTTCAGCAGGTTTATGAGGCTTCTTAAATATTCCACTGAATATTCCTCCTTTTTCCTGAAATAAAGTGTCGATCAGTGTTTTATAGGGAGGCGTTGTGTGTCTGTTCGAGATGCACAATCTGGCAACGCTGGAAATTTTAGCTGAATGAGATGAGTGAGATAATTCCGCGTTTACTTCCACTGACAGCCATTTATGCTCTTCAGATAGAAACAGCACAAACGGAAAGAAACCGCACAGGTGTTGAATCAGGTGGACGTTTCAGGTATGAATTCGCAGACAAGCGACGGAGTCAAAATGACATATTAGGAATGACACGTGGGAAACAGTCGGGTCACCTTGCTGCTGTTTTCATTCAGGCCTTCAGTGCTGCCCGACAGCTCGTCGTCGTCGTGGGACTTTTTCTCCTGAAGAGAAATAATCAGTTAAAATGTGCTTCACGCTGCAGACTGCTTTCTTTATTTATCATAACTGTCAAACTATATTTACATTTACACATAAGGACCAAAGACATCCAACCTACAATCTAATACATCTCGAAAATGTACACAAACCGCTTCACTGGTATTCACCGGGCAACAGAAGGTCTCTGCGAGCGCTTCCTCTCACAGGCTACCGTAGTTTTCGAAGCTAAACCCACAATTAACCCAATAATTGTGGTTGAAATTGAGTTCTTATCAAGATAAACTGATGACAGTGTTTATTCATAATCAAACCAACCTTTGAGTTGGTCGTGTCAGACAGATTGTCGCTGCTGCCTGAGATACCTTTATTTGCAGGCAGATTCCCCTGAAACGAAAAACGCACCATGTGTTCACTTCCGGGAGGAACATCCTCTTTTCTATCAGGAGCTTAGTGTGGCAGTAGGCAGGTTCTGATCCCAGCTCACACTGTTCTTCCCTTCCACTTGGACTAGTGCTTCAATGTCTTACAGGCCAGCCTTAAAGAGCAGTAGTTACCGATATCAATGAACGTGAGCAAGTGAAGAAGTCTGCGTCCAACAGACCAACAGATGATAAAACGTGCTCGTTAGCGCTCTGATTTACAGTGTCAAGCTTCTTTCAGTTCAAAACTGTTTGTGAAGGAGCAGCTGTACCTCTCCAGCTGCTTTCGGCGTCTTTCTGAGGAGTCCACTGAACAGACCACCTTTCTCCTAAAGAGACAGAAAAGAAAAAAACCCCACACTGTCACTGCCGAATCACCAGCACAGCTCAGCTTCCGCCTTCGTCACCACGGCGGCGACATTTCCTCAGTGAGCCGCGGTGACTCATGCAGTTTCAGAGGGCGTGCGGGGAGGATCCGAGAGCTGTCATGGAAGGCTTACCTTGTTCTCCAACAGGCTGTCGGTATTGGCAGGCAGATCGCCGTGTGATGGCTCTGCACCCTGAACACGACAACAAAAATGTGACTCAACCTGTGCTGACATGAACACGGCGCGCATTCACATGTGGAAATGAAAGCCGACGCTCTGCAGGCCGCAGGAGGTCGAGGAAGTCGGAGAAACACGCGGACTTGCTGAAAAGTGTCACCGAAGGGAGATTTTTTTTTTTCCGTTCGCATCACGATTTCAAAGAAAGACAAAAGAAGCTTCAAGAAAAATTTGACAATAATTCTTGAGGGAACACTAAAAGCTTTAAAAGTGCAAGTTCAGTGTGTGAAAATGACAGAAGAGTTACCTCGTCTGGTCGAGGGCCTTCAGACGGTTTTGGAGCTTTTTTGAACATCGCACTGAAAACACCTCCTTTCTCCTAGAACACAAGTGAAAAGCACCTCCTCAGATGTGTTCGGATAGTTGGATCAATCACAGGATTTTGGGACTGTGCTCTCACTTTTGTGTTGCTGTTCTCAGAGAGATTCTCACTGCTGGCCGACTTCTCGGTCAGCGACTCTTTATCCTGAAACACAACCAACAACATGATGATTATTCTCCTGTTTTTTTCCATACAAACCCCCCCAAAAAACGACACCACCAGGTGATGGCATGTTATTTTATATCACTTGGGTTTTTTTGCACAATGACTCAACATTAATCCCCAATAACTTTGGACAATATGTTTTAGTTTCACCTCTAAAAACTGCATTCTTGAGCTAAAACGTCAAGTTTGAGTTGCACAACGCTTCAAAGGGTTCCTGACTCTTTACATGTTGATACGTTTGCCCAGTGTGTTGTGAAGCAGCTTTTACGACCCCAAAAGCCCTTTAACAAGGCCGCGGCTGTTTCCCTTCTGCAAACAATAGTTTTTGTGTCTGCTAAAAAAAAAAATGCAACAACCTCAGAGCGGAGTGGATTCACTACAGGCAGAAAAAATAGGTGATGAGTTCAGGGGCAGGTGATTTTGATGTGGGGGGGTCCTGTAAATCTGTGTATGATAAAACTAAAAGCTAAAAGGTTTTCTGAGGCAAACGGCTACTGACAAAATCTTCTCCAACATTCAGCTTAAGCTGCTCTCGTCAAAAGGTTGATTCCTGCACTTCTTTGAATTATCACACAGCTTATGTCGCTTATTGATGACTTCTTTTACAGAGCCTGAAACAAAACGTTCAAGGCCTGCATGATGTCTTCAGTTAACTCCCACTGACCAGACGGTTTGAGTCCAATGATCAAATTTACAACGTGACACAGAAACAGTTTGTTGCATGAGCCAAGCTGATTGGGAGGTGATTGTTCTTGTTCACGTTTGGCCTCTGTTACTTTTCTGTTTCTTTGGTTTGATTTTTCATCCCGTGTGTTAAACACAGCTAAAAAAAAGCCAACATTTATCCGCCTCAGCATTTACCTCCAGTTGTCGGAGGAATTGAACCTGTGGCAGCACATTTTAGAGTCTATCTAAACACACGTTACCTGTCACACTCACAAATGAACTGACATCACCTGATTTTTTTTAACCACCCACCTGGTCTGCAGTTTCAGCTGGTTTCGGTGACTTCTTGAACATCCCACTGAAAATATTTCCTTTTTCCTGAAACACAGAAACAGCACACCCACGGTTTTAGGGGAGCAACTTCTGTGAAGCTCCAGTCAACAACAAGTCTTTAAGTGATTAAATCCACAGTAAATGTGTGTGTGTGTGTGTGTGTGTGTGTGTGTGTGTGTGTGTGTGTGTGTGTGTGTGCGTGTGTGTGCACTGTAATTAGAGATAATGTTATCTTTCCTGCTGCTGCTGCTGTGACACACACACTCACCTTGTTTTCAGACAGACTGTCACTGCTGGCAGACAGTTCACCATGAACACTCAGATTCTCCTGAAACACCAGAAGAAATGTGATACAACGGACCCAAACAAGTGAAAACAAAGTTATTATCAAAAGTAGTTTAGAAAACAAATCAGTGCATTGATGCCTTTCTTTGCATGAAGTGACTGTTTACCTGTGCTGGTGCATCTTCTGCAGGCTTGTTTGACCTTTTGAGGATGCCAGAGAAGAAGCCTCCCTTCTCCTGTAAGAAAATACATTTATTCCACACTGAATCGAGTGTTGTGTTCGTCTCGGCATTATTGAAATTGCCTAAAACCATCAATCAAGTCAAGTTTAACCCTAATTCATGTCAGTGACAAGAGCGATTGTTGTATATGTTTGGCTTGGATTGGGAGCGGCAGGTTTTTCGATGCCCTGGATTATTTGCACCTGTTTGGGCTCTGCATCCTTTCCCTGCTGGGTTTTTTCTGCGGCCTGCTCCTTTTCTGAGCCTCCCTCCTCGGCAGCAGCATCTGGACTTGGATCTCTGCTGGCCTGCAGAGAAATTTCAACAATATTTGGAGTTTCAAACGATGAAATCACACATTGAACTCTGATCGCTAAACTTGAACATGCTTCCCTTTTCTTTGCGTCAGTGTAAGAGAATGTAGTCCACCTGCATTCAAGGTGAGATTCATGTGAAAGCAATTTTTAAACTCGGTGGATATTCCTGTGGGTCAAACTTTAAGGTTGTATTGTGTCACATTTTGGAGCTGCATTGTGACGACTTACTCGTGGAGAAGTCCCATCGGCAGGCTTGTTCGGCTTTTTCAGGATCCCGGAGAAGAAGCCGCCTTTTTCCTGCAGAGAAAAGGTTCCATTACAAAATAGCTGAAAAAGAAATTTGTTTTCAGTGACACACACTTATTAATATGCATGAAAAACAGGACCTGATGATCTTGTTCAGAAATGCAGAAGCAGAACTTTCTAGACTCTTGCTGAATTGTACCTGTTTGGGTTCTGCATTCTTTCCGAGCCTGTTTTTGTCGGCGGACTGTTCCTTTTCTGAGCTCGCTTCCTCTGCACTGGGATCTGGACTCGGGTCTCTGCTGGTCTGAGAGAGGAAACAACTAAATCACCCCAGTGTGACTTGTAAAGCTGCTGCTGAACCTGCTTCAGAGCGAGGCAGGCCACGCGGCGCGACCTGTGAGCGGTCCCGTCACCACGGCGACTTATCCAATCAGACAGAAAAACACAACTTCCGCTTCCAACAAGCAACGAGAATGATGAATAGATTGAATGAAATGCACCTGGTAATTTACCACCTCTGCACGAAATCTACTGTCACCAACAAAAAAGAGAACCAGCGTGCTGCAATAGAGAAACTCCCACCAGAAGGAACCACCAACACAGACGGTGCTCTGTACCTTCGGCGAGGACTTGAACTGCAAACCTTTCATCACTCCTTTTAGACCACCCTGCTGACCACACCGTACGAGTCACAATCCAAATGACACAAACACATACACACAGGTTTGTACATGTTTACTTGAGGGGTCTCCCCTGGCCCCCTCATTCCAACTCAAAGCTCAATAGCCACATCGCAGCTCTTGAATGCATCTTAAACAACCGGGATGAACGTTTACGTCCTCATGAAGCAGGTTAAATAACTGTGGCGAGCTCTCGTGTGTCACGCCAAACAAAAAGAGCAAAACCTGGGAACAAAGACAAGCATGCACGCACGCACGCACGCGCGCAGACACACATACCGGCTTGCTGCTCGGAGCCTGTTTGACTGGGGCGTCATCTCCCTTTTCGTCTTCATCAAGATTGTGCGTCCTGTACACCTGTGGAAAACAAACACGACTGACTTTCAGGAAGCAGACAGACACTGTGCATGTACCAGTTGTATTGAACGTGTACCAAAACCCCACACATGTACCCCACTGTATTCTGAAGCCTGGTACAAAAACTTTGGTGTATTCTTTATGTCAGGGACCGAGTCACAATCAGCACTTTTCATCTACTGACACAGTCCCACCGAGCGCTCACACCCACACGCGCACGCACACACGCGCACGCACACACACCTGTTTGCCACCCCAAACCAGTTCAGCAAAGACA
>JAUESF010000041.1:15956459-15967545 GCA_032274765.1 Malacoctenus tetranemus
AAACCCCACACATGTACCCCACTGTATTCTGAAGCCTGGTACAAAAACTTTGGTGTATTCTTTATGTCAGGGACCGACACAGTCCCACCGAGCACTCACACCCACACGCGCACGCACACACGCGCACGCACACACACCTGTTTGCCACCCCAAACCAGTTCAGCAAAGACAGCGGCAGCTCTTTCCTGCTTTTAAACACTTTTCATTCACACAGAAGTGTCTTTGTGCTCCAAGTGTCTCCTCTTTAATCTTTATTCCCACTTAAAATCCCATGTAAAAATGACATTTATTGTGAAAACTGGTTATTCTGCGAATGTTCCGACTCCTTCACTGCTGATTAACTGATAAAATGATAATATATATAATATGGGAGGCGGGATGTGAATCATCAGTGCAGTTTGCTGGAGCCTCACCAGGAATGATAACACAGACTCAACAATACCATGAATGTAAAGTGATGTAAAGTCACACAAGAACCTTTTGCAGGATGTTTGATGGAGCAAAGCTTACTGTAAATGAAGGTGTTTTCTCTTTTTGGCTCTTCCGAAAAATCCCCATCAGGCCTTGCTGATTACTCTACAAGTCACATGCAGATAAAGAGTTGGACATTGTTTCTGTTGGTATGCATCAGGACAGGGCAGCCAATTCACTGGTTGCAGCTTTTCTACCTGCTTGAAGTCTGCTTCATCTTTGGGGTCCACTGCTTGGTCAGGCTGAGCAGACCCCTGGAAAGGAACAGTAAGGCATGAGCAGGACTGTTTAGTAAAACCAGTAAGGAGGAGCGTGTGTGTGTGTTCACCGTGCGCGTACCTGCGAGCCCTCCGCCTCTGGCCTCCCGCGCTGGCCGGATCCGGCAACCGAGTTCAGTTCCTGCACGAAAACACCCACAGAGGAACAATTACAAGAGACACATGGAACAGGGAAGAAAGATGAAACGCTGCTGTCACGCGACACGACTCTGATTCAGGTCAGTCTTGTTCAAAAACCAAACAATGGATGAAAGAGACTGTTCGTTCGATCTCGAGCATATCTTGGAATTGATGCCCGTCAGCGCTCAGCGTACCTTTGCTTTGGATCTGGGTGGCACCACCGGAGTTTCCGATCGCTTCTCTCTCATCTCTTGCTGGCTCAAATTTCCTTTCGCCTGCTATTGATGGAGAAACATAATTGAAATGAATTCGTAATACTTTTGTTCTTCCTGATCATCCACAGAGGAACCAGCCGAACACAGCAGGTGGCATTTCAGATCAACACGCTTTGCAACTAAACAACTAAAAGCAACTTCTGAAACAAAACCCTGCATCATCCCTCATGTTAAGACTGCACTTTAGTCATTTTGGTTCTTTTTTCCACGTATAAATTGTTTTTATGTGTTATCTGTTTTGCTCTCCTCTGCTTTCACACAAATGTCACAGAGGCCTGAGTTTTATGGTTTGCTCATCTTACAATGACAGAGAAGGGATTCAAATCTCAGCTAAAAAAAAAAAAAAAACACACACAGTAAGCAACAGTTATAAAGTGTCATGTGGGAAACGTACCCCGTCGAAAGCGGCTGCCAGCTGCTTCACTCTGAACTGTGTGTTAACAAGCTCCTGCACAGAAAACGAGTCTGATGTGAAAAAAATGGGTCAAACTGAATTCAGTGCCTTGCTATGCTCTCACTTTGTCCTCCAGTAAACTTTAAGACTAAAACTTCTGAAACAAGCTTTAAGAGCTTTAAAAAAAAAAAAAACAATATTAAAGTGAGTAACCCGTTGAAAAAAATTTTTTTAAACTACCGGTTTTTAGTTTTCTAGTAGAATTTACATTGTAAAATGGCAGAAAAAGTTCAAAATGATAGAAAAACAATTTCAATTTCAATCAAGTAAAAGAATTGGAATTTGATTAATAATGATAACAAAATTTTCTCTCAAAGTTTTTTAAATGTATCATGATAGAAATAAAATTTCCCCATAAAATAAACTAAGAAATCTTTCCAAATGAACAAATATTTCTGTTTGGTCGGTTGATGAAACTGTGACGCATTCATGAGACGGTGAAAGATTATCTCTGAGACACACAAATTAAACGCATCCCCACATACAAATAACAAAGCTTCGGGTACGATCAGCATCCAAACGGTCCTCAGAGCAAAAAATGTTCTTCTCAAACAACTTCACGCCGGACTCACCGAATCCACCGGCCGTGGCGGCACCACAGGAGCAGGTTCCTCGGGTCTCCCCGGCTCAAATCGTCTTATCTGCAAACACGGTTTTGTTTTGTTTTTTTTTTCCGAATCACTCCGACATCCTGAAGTCAGAAGACCTTTATACGGACTCAACAGCGAAGCAAACACTTCGCTGACTTCGTCTGAAAGTTCACTTTACCTCTGGAGGCTTAGGAGGAGCAGACATCTGTGAAAAGAGGAGAACAAGTAAAACTTTCACATGACGTGCAGCGTGTTTGCTGTCTGTGAACAGGAGTGGAGAAGCTGGTCAGCATCATCGTTTTCTCTCAGTGTGGGGCCTCCTGAGATCTTTCCTCCTGACACTGCGCTCTGAGCAGCACCTCTGCTCAGCCTGTTTGTGTGTGATGAGACATCCATGTCCTCACCGGTCTTGGCTTGGGCTTCTTCTTGACTTCAGGCTTCATCATGCACGCCTCCATCCTGTCTGAAAACAGACCGGGGCGCTTCGCTGTGTTAATGCAATCCACTCAGAGAAGTTTGGCTCAAGTGATTTTGTCTACTTCAGTTTTGATGGAAAAGGTGCTTATGTATATCAGCAGAATGATTACAAACACAAAAAGTGATGTACGCTGACAGAAAATATCTTGAAGTTGAAGAACAAACCAAGAAGCTACAGATGAAAATATAAAACTCATGTTTCTTAGAGTACAAATATACTTTAGGGAAATGTGAAAGACTTAAGACAGGACAGCTGAGAAGTAACGAGAGCTAACACTGTAACTAAAACAAAACAAGTGTTGCGATGCTCACTTCTGGTTCCAAGAGGACACTTTTCCTCATTTTCTGCTGCTCTGTGGTCAGTCATGCTCTCTCTCTCTCCCTCTCTCTCTCTCACACACACTTCTTTAGCTTCCAAGCTAAGAAACTGTTAGCGCGCTCGCAAATTGATAAAAGCCTGAGAATCCAGTCTGTATTTAAAGTGACGCAAAACTACAAGTCGTTACGTCTCAAAGTGACGCTAAAGATAAGTCCCGCTGATGGACCGCTGAGTGAAGGCTGAACCTACCAGATGGGTGAAGACACTTCGGAGGCTCTCGTCTTGCAGTTTGCGTTCAAAGGTGTAAAAACAAGGCGACCTGACGGCTCCTTCACTGACAACAGATTCCCAGGAGTTTCTAAAACTTCACCACACCCTCGCCAACATCTGCACGCACGACGCGTTCAGGAGCTCCACAAAGCGTCGGAATTTATTTCCCCCGGAGTTCCCAACGTTCCCCCGTAAGTGATGGCGTTGTTTGTCAAGGAGAACCGCAAATCAGGCGTTATGGCCAGTGAAAGAGAAAAATGACGGAAAAAGCGTTTTCTCCCTGTTTTTTTGTTCCCTCCAAAAACATTTAGGTGTACTTGAGTGAAAGCATCACAAAGTTAACAAAAACGTTTGGTGAGATCAATAGTTTTAATCAGTCTAACATTAAAACCCAAATGTTCAAATAGATTCTGATTTTTATAAAGATATATTTTGATAAAAAATAAATGAGGCTCAATAGAATAATGATATGTGTTTGTGAGGCTCCACCTTTGCGTGTCAGTCTCTACAGCCTCCCAAGTTTCACGTGTGTTTACGTCTCCGTTTGTAAATTGCCACATTTCCGACAATTCACAAACGCAACATAGTTTACCTGTCGGACAAAATCTTAAACCAACCCAAACACACCCTGACAGCTTCTGCACCACTAATATCCTCACCAAATATAACAAATAAACATCAACGGGACATTTTCCCGGAAAGAATTATTGACTCTCACAAATCAGTGGACATTAAATGTTTAACACAAAACCTCTGCAGCTCCTCACCTTTGTTACTGCAGAAGATGGAGGGGGAGGATGGGAGGCGAAACCCTTTGTCTCCTTTATGCTTTGCAGACAGGGAACTCACCTGGGAGAAGGGCGTGGCCTGTGCGATGGTTACCTGTGTGACTGTGACTCACGAGTTTCACAAGATTCATGTGAATATGTCCCAAACACGGGGAGCGTTGGTCCAAAAATAGGAAAGCAAAAAGTTACGCTGACTCACAAAGATGAGACAGTTTTAGTGACTTGATGAATCCTAAAAATACACTTGGATTTTTATTATAGATACAGACATACAATAAAGATAAGAGGTATTATAAAGATACTTGATGTAGGCTATTCAGCCCATTGTTTTGGATAATGTTAAATTTAGTCTTTCCACGCCTTTACTGGTTTTCTTTTCTTAATGCAGCAGCAACAACGAGGCGTACCTAAAGGTGTGTTCCAGGTACATTGTGACATCACTCTGTAATCTGGCGTTGCCAGGTGCCATTTTCTTTGTTTTTGTTTATTTTGTGTGACTGAGGTCTCTGCTGTTGTCACAGTGAGGGTGATGTCTGTCAGTGTGTCATGTAAACTTACACCGAAACTTCACCAACTGGACTTTCACAGTTTAATCTGATTTGATCATGATCACGACGTCAAAGATTTTCCACAATGCATCGACAGCTTTGTTATGCTGAAGCGATCATTCTTTTTTTTTTTTTTTACGATTTTGGATTCATCTTAATGTCTTATCAGAACGTGTTTGATTCTGTGGCCACTGTAACGTGCTGTTGTCGTAAAATTATTCTGGTTATTGAAAAAGTTTTGTTCTCAAGCTTTTTCTGTAAAAACAGTCAAAATCAGTTGGTCAAGATGGAGAACGGTTACTAAGAAATATTTGGCTTGGAAAACTCTGAAGAGAAACATTGCTGAAGTTTCTTTTGACTCCTTTCTGATTAAATACAGTAGTTTGTATTGGACGATATGCAACTGTGTACAAAAAAAACGGGACTGGAAATGATACTATGGCCTTTAATTTGACATTTACAATGAATTCTTACGGACAGTGGACAGTATTGCACATTGAAAAAAGGCATCAGTGAACGAGCACCTCTAACCCCAACAAAATAAATAGGATTTCCTATGAACTGAGCACAGAGGCGACACCGTCAGAGCTTAGGTTACACGCGTTACATGAGTGGCACTTCTCATATAGACTATAAAAGAAAGAAAAGACCAGCAGTTCTTTTTCTGGTCAGTTCTGCGGCAGCCTGTGGTTGCCATTAAAACATGCTATCTGAGAGGAAACATGACTAGAATCAACAGCTTTACCAGCAGCCTTGGCAGCCAAAGAGGCATCAGGAGAAATCAAATGCTGCACTGCACTACACATTTTACCAAAGGCTTTATCATTCATAAAGACACTCGTCTCCTTGATTTTGCACCCTTTCTACAGCAGGCCAGAAACAGACCGAGTCTTTTAATGCGAATGAAAGAAAAGTCAAATCAAAGCATTAAAATCCAGATTGTGGATCTGGGAAATACTCTGCAGGTTTCTGTTCAATTGATCTAAAATTGTTTCACAAACTCGTCAGTTAAATCTCTCAATACCACCTCCTGGACAGACAATAGCTCAGTTTTGCACAACAGCATGTTTGTCTGCTTCAAATCTCTGTTTCAATGTTTTGAGCAGACAGAAGCTGAATGTTTCATGCTGCTTCTCAGGCAATTTCCTGATGTTTTGCCCATTTTACATCTAAAAGAATCCTCAAGATATATGAACGAAATGCCGGATTGTTCCTCTAAGTTCGAAGAAATTGTCATAAACTTCCTTCCTTCAATAAAATGTTAGTGCAGATTCTTATTGCCTGGAAGACTTTTAACAAACTACGTAACAATTCTTCCATCTTTCATCTGAAACCTCCTCAAGAACAAAAGTTTCATGTTTATTCCAGCTGTTGAAAGTCAAACATATTCTCGGTTTTCAATGTCCTTTTTGATTGCTTTCTTGATGCGGTCGATTTCGTCTTCCTCGTCCGAGTCGTCGTACTTGTCATTTTTCTCTTTCTTCTCACTGTCCAAAGTCCCGGCATCGTCGCTCTTGCCGTCTGCGGTGGTGGACTGCAGCTCCTCCCGTATGGTGTTCAGCTCCACCAGGCCGTCGTGCAGCTGCGTCGCCACCTCCCTGATTTTGGCAGCAAACTCTGACTTGGCGCCTTTCTTGAGGATTTTGGAGTCTTTGGCCACAAAGTAGATGTCCATACCCACGAAGAGTCCGGTCAGGACTCCGGTGGCCATGCTGGCAATCTGGACCGCTCTGGCCGCTGTGCTGCCCGCCACGTTGGCGATCTGCACCACACGCATGATCTCGTTGGCGTTGACGAGGATCGCCTTTCCTGCCATGGCGCCGTCTTCGTAGAAGCTACTGGTGAGTGCAGGGAAGTCCCGATTGTATGCGTGGTTTTTCATTTTCATCAGGTCGAACCGGCGCAGGTTCTCGATCCCCTGCTTGATGAACTTGAGGCACTTGTTGAGGTCCGTTATCTTCTCCTGGTAGTCCTCCACGATCTTCTCCACCTTCTTGCGGTCCATGGAGTTGTTGACCTGGTTGGAGATGCCAGCTCCCGCCGACGTCAGACCTCCGGCTGTGGCGATGCCGAGTCCGACCGCCGTCACAATCAAGGAGGTTCCCATGGTGACGGGAGCCAGAGCGAGGCCGGTGATGGTGGCGACGCCTCCGATGGCGCTGGTGGAGCCACCGGTGATTTGAGCAATCTTTGTGTTCTTGTTGAACTTGTCCAGCCCGTCTGCGATGCCGTTGAGGTCGATGACGTGCTGCCAGAGGGACTCTGCGCGCTCCGAGAACAGCTTGTTGAAGACACGGATTCCTTTCTGCACCTTTTCAGCCGTCACAGCAAAGGCCCTGAGAAAACAGGCAGAGAGTGAAGCTGGAGCAGACGTGAGGCCCTTGTGATCCATAGTGCTTAATAATTTCATTTGGTGAGAACAACTGAGGTGAAATTAGCCGAAAAGCAAAGGCCGAGAAATGTTTGAAAAAATGTAAAAAAATTGAGTGAAACCGATGGACACATCGTTCTCTTACTTTGCCTCTTCTTTTTCTGTCATGTCTTCATCTTGAGGCGAGTCCTCCCAAGCTGCCAAAGTTCAAGAAAAAGGTGGATGATCTCTCAGCAGCCCGACTTAAACACTAAACAGATCCTGCACTTATATGACCAAGAAGGAAAAACACACTCCAAATTTTGCTGCTGGGATTTTGTAAAGCACCACTGTATGTTCATAACATCCAGTGTTTGTTTTCTACTTACGCTCCACCGTGTTCCACCAGTCCATGAGATCCTCCGCATCCTAGAACACAGCAGTAGATTAGCTCAGGCCGACATGTTTTCGTACCTCTACGAATCTTGATCTGTGGACTATTTGTAAACCTAAATGTGTCGGGATGTGTCAGAGTCCAACCTGAGTGCCTGATTCCTCTGCACGATCAGCAGGGTCAATACGGTATTCTTCCAGCTGGTCAAACAATGATCGGTTTGCTCCTTCATTCTGAGACAACAGAAATGTTGTTTAATTTCCAAAATAGCAGCAGAATTATTGTTGATTACTGTTATTATCTTGATGCAAAAAGACCCAAAATACAACTGAAGATAAAGTGGATCAGGGAGATACTGAGGGAAACATAAACAAAGTGTAAACAATCAGATTCCGGATCAGATTTGTCTCATTTTGTTTCATTTTTCAAACAGCTTCTGCCAGGATGAACCGGAGGAAGTCCTGATGAAAAGGATTCTGGGTGCATCGACGCGTTTCTGCCTTTTTTTTGCAGAAGTAAAAAGGTCTGAATCTACCACGGACACACTCAAAAGGGAAGCAGGGAAACCAGTCTGAGCACATTTCAGGCTAATCTCAGCTCGTCTTGCATGGGGACGGACAAACAGAGCGACGGGGTCGGGGGGGGGGGGCCGGGGGGGTTCATGTGGGAAGGATATTAAAGTCAGAAAACAAAAACACATGTTTGCCAGACGAGAGCTGAGCAGACACCCTCGAGACAAACGCTGCAAATGACGAGAAGAATGAGGGTGTTTTCGGGGTGGAGCTGGAGGACGAGTCAGGTGACTGAAACAGGGCGGCTGAAATCCTGAACCACAATGACTCAGACCACAATGCAGCAGGGAAACACACAGACTGGGTCAGAAAAGCCCAACGGACCAGATTTTACATTGTAAAAAGAAAGAAAACAAGAACATGTGATTTCTGTCCTTTTAATTTACCTCTCCTCCTTGCGCATTCCTCTGTACGACTTTCGGCTGAAACACACAAACAAACAGACACAGCGTTCATCACACTGACGCTTGCTCTACTTTCAAGCAGTTCGTTGCTCCCGTCAACTGAGTTTCTCTGCTGTGACTCATTGAATAGATTAGGAAGCAGATCTCTGAACAGATTACATAGTAATTCAATCAGCCCTCTGTTTGGTCTTCAGCAGGTTTGCAACTTATGTCACTGACCGGCTCATCACTGGAGGACGGAATTTACAAAAACGGCATCGAGGGCTTCAGAGCAAAAACCTCAAGGAGTTAAAACAACTTATCAGGGAACAAGAAACATTAAAGCTTGAAATAAAAGGACTTAGAAAGCATCAATATATCTGGACAACAGTCGAGTGGATCAGAAACTCAACGTTTAGGGATATTTGTTGCAAACTGTCAGTTTGATAGGCCAAAAAGTGAAAAAAAGGAAGAAAAAAGTCCTCATTTGGTCGCATGTATCATGTTGCAGGATGACTTCTGAGCTGTGTGGTTCACCAGCTGCTACGCAGACAGAGAGGCGAGTTTGAACAAGTCCCATGTTTGAGTGTTACCTTGACACGAGGCATGAAGGGGTTGTGCTTCTTGTGTTTCTTGACTTTGGGCTAAAAACAGCAAAAGAAGAATCATGATCATGAAGGTGCTTCGAGAAACACACAAAGACACAGCGCTCACATCCATTCGTTCCCTGCAGGAACTGCAGTTTAGCTCAGGCTGCAGTCAGAAGGAAGCAAACTGAAAGACCTTTTCTGCTTTCTCCTGACCCTCCTCTTCTTTCTTTTCCTCTTTTGAAGAAGAAGTCTCATCTTCCTCTTTTAGCCCTTCATCATCAGACGCAGCCTGAAATTCATTTTACCCCAAAAAAAAGGACAGACGTCAAAATTCAAGTCAAGATTAAGAAAATGTCAAAAATGGCGTTTCAATCACGATAATTTCTTATGGTAGATGCAACGTAGATATAACTGACCTCCCTTCCTCTGTCTGCAGCACGTGGCATGAAGGGATTAGGTTGCTTGTGTTTTCTAACTTTAGCCTGGAGAGTGAACAGCAGGAGAGCGCGAGGTGAGAAGCAACAACTGGAAGGACAACATTTCATTCGGTGATTTGTGTTTGAATGACAAAACAACATTTGGGCTTCAGTGTTCACAGGAGGAGGCCAAGTGTCTGCTGGTTCCTGTGAAAACTCCCAGTTTAGTCAATATTACACAACATACAACACAGAAAAAGATCATTTTTTTCTACCCGAGAGAGCAAAAAGCTTCATTGTTAGAGGTCACGGTGGGAAGTGCATTAACAGCAGTTCTCCTTTATCGCATTGTCACAGAAGCAGAGGGTGTCGCAGCTGTTTTGCATGCGAATAGCGTGAACAATCTGATAAAAGGGAAACAGGAACTAGAAAAATTAAATCCTGGAGGAGGAGTTTCCCTAAATAGGCTGCATAACAGCAGATAGTCCAATGCACCGTGACGATGTGAAAACAGGAGGAAATAGAAGTTTTTCTAATCAGTCAGCTTGTAAAACGGTCACAGTGATCATCAACAACACTTACTGTTGTACTCTCTGGAGGGTTCGCATCATCGCCATCTTTAGGTCCAGCAGCTTCATCTTCTCCAATGCCTTCATCCCCTGACTGGTGATGCAACAAGTTCGATTCAATCCTCAATCGTTTCAACATAAGAAATATTCTAAAAATAACTTTCAAATCAGAGACAGAAAGATTTAGGACTAATATCTGTCTAAAACAGGAAGCACAATAAAGTATTGAGGCTTCTAATTTGATCTCATTGTGTCGCAACTTGTATTCAAAGACAACACACGATCAAAGCTCTCAGATTTATTAACTTTTTGTACAATCAAGACTTGATCTGCGAGTGCACAACCAAATACCTGATCGTTGTTTCTCTGCCTCTGAATATCTCGACTCTTCACTCTGCTCATCTCCTGAAATCAAAACAAAAAGGTTTCCTCAATAAAAAAAATGCTCAAAGTACAATTTCCTTTGCTCATGAGCGCTAAACTGAAGTAAGTGAGAGCAGAGACTGCTCACCTGATCCGACGGTCTGGCAGGAACGACGGGCGTTTCTGCAGGTTTTTCTGTTGTGGGTCTGGGGGTCATGCCTTTGCTGTCCTGCAGAATCAGAGTGAAGTATCCCTGATGAATACTGTGCGCTCTGATCTAATGATTAGCTTCAGAGTTAATGACATACTCACAATTCAGTCCATGAAAAAGTCTCTTTGGACAAGAGGATTAAAAACCTGCTCATTTATCGTTTTAGCAAAGTGAGAACTCTACCTTATCATGACGAGCTCTTCTTGATTTCTCCTTGTCTGTGGGCGCCTCCTTCATCTCCTGCTGCACAACGTGACGGAGACGAAGCAGAAGTCACAAGAGACTCAAAGAGACCACAACTCACTGTGACTCAAACCTGGTTGCACGCAAACCTTTTCTGCTG
This sequence comes from Malacoctenus tetranemus, assembly GCA_032274765.1. Lineage (NCBI taxonomy): Eukaryota > Metazoa > Chordata > Actinopteri > Blenniiformes > Labrisomidae > Malacoctenus > Malacoctenus tetranemus. The sequence continues at coordinate 15,967,241 of JAUESF010000041.1, forward strand.
GTCTGGGTGGGACTGATGGGGTTTCACTTCTTTCCGTCTTTTCTGGCCGGCTCGCGTTACTTTTGACCTGACAAGGACACAGACGCACACAGACAGAGAGTCAGTCAGTGTCCCGGAGCAGGAGCACAAAGAGGCTTATAAGAGGGAGCAGGTGGGAGCTGAGGAGGATGTGGTGAAGATACGAAAGAGGAGCTACGCAAAGAGGAGAAGTAATCCTGACAGAAGTTGTTCAGCTGTGTGTGTGTGTGTGTGTGTGTGTGTGTGTGTGTGTGTGTGTGTGTGTGTGTGTGTGTGTGTGTGTGTGT
>JAUESF010000041.1:15967645-15983116 GCA_032274765.1 Malacoctenus tetranemus
GACTGACTGACTGACTGACTGACTGACTGACTGACTGACTGACTGACTGACTGACTGACAGCCACCTTCACCATCAGCGAACACATTTAACAACATAGTTACTTTGTTCCCAGAGCGGAAAGGATTCAGTTTGGACATGGCTTCAACCATGGCGTTCTGAGGACGACACATCATCACAACATTTAAACAGTTTCCCCAAATACCTCCGCGTGATTCCTCCCGTGGCCGCAACGAGTCACATTTGTGTCAGACTTGATGTGCATTTCATCTTTGATTCGTGACTGAATGAACAGGTGGCAGCAACCTTTAACAATGCATTTGTTTTTTTTTTTTTTTTTTTTTTTTTTTTAAAAACAACATTGCTTCCTCTTGTTGTGGCAAACATAACTGGCTACACGTCAAAACAATTGACACCAAAGTTTTGAGAAAGAGGAACAAGTGAAAATTGAAGCACCTGTTTGTGACCTGATGACTTGTCGCTGTCAGCAGCTGGATCCTCTTCATCGGAACTCATCTGCTTTTCATGCTGCACAAAGAAGCCAAAAAAAAAATACTGTTTCAGGAAACTAAATAGATGCAGCTGAATTATTTAACATACGATTGTTTGTAAAAACGTCCTCTTCACGTTTATAAAGGACTAAATCAAACTTACTTTGTTTGCACCTCGAAAGGGATTCAGCTTCGTCATTGCTCCAGCTAGTTTACTCTTCATGTAACAAAAGAACAAAACATAAACAACAAGAAAGAAAGATTTCTTTAAACAATTCAAATAAAGATATGTGCAGACCTGTTTGTGACCGGCCTGGCCATCTTCATTGTCAGACGTGGCCTCATCATCAGTACTGCAGCTTTTTTCCTGCTGATGACGTAAATGTCAGCGTGAAAATTAAACCAGAACAAACTGATTCACCTGTTGATTATTTTTAAGTCACTCTGTTCATTGTTAATTTATATAGAAGTAGTGAAAGACATGACCAGAAATACTGCGTCTCTTACCTTTTTGTCAGTGTGAAATGTGCTCTTTATCATTGCACTGAAACCGTTCTGAAATTGCAAAACAAAACATCGTTTCTTTACATCGTAAATCACTCAGTGAAAAATCAGGAATGAATTTCTCTCTTTCATGACAACCAACCTGTTTGGTTTTGGGTTTCTCTGCAGTGGAGCTGTTCTCAGTGGCCTTGTCTGAACTGTCAGTTTTTTCTTTTTCCTGCCAAAAACAAGTCAAAACACACAAAACAAGGATAAAGGTTTGTAACCACCCGAACGCCAACATAGAGGCGATTGTGCACTTTTTTGTGATCATTGTTGTTTTTTCTTTTTACAGGCTGCATTAAAACAACCTGAGATGTGATGTTGAAGGGATTCTTCCGGGTCTTTGCTGCTCCAACCTGAAAAGAATTCAGAGCAGGAAAGGTTGCAAACTCATTCCACCGAATGCATTTCATGTTTCCGTTGATGTTGAACACAACCAGGTGGACCCATGAGACAAAAAAACAGGACCAAAAAAAGCTTCTCCTGCCTTTGAGGACTTCTCCTCCACACCGTCTCCGTCTGCAGACAGCTCTCCCTCAACAGACAATTCCTCCTTCACGAAGAGAGACAGGAAAGAGTCACAAGCAGCTCAGATAAAAGGGTGAGATGTTGCAGACACTCAGATCCTGCAGCAAGTATATAAAAACACACAGGAAATACTTCGACAGAACATCTCTTGTCAGGAAACGAGATTTTGCCTGATTTTGGAGTGTGCAGCTTCTTGTTTGTCAGCAGACTGTTTGTGTTGAGTCAAACACCTCTATAGGGAGACCTTAAGATAAACTTGCATAAAACCTTGACTCAGTTGGTCTCTGACTTTTCAATACGGCAAGACAAGTATGCGTTGGACCACACCTTAATACCAGATCAACACACCCTTGAGTGTCCTGATGTGTACAAATAGATTTGGTTCCTGAACAAGCATGCCTGCTGAAAACAGGACATTGGCGTTGGTGTACATCCAACATGACCAATCCTCCCGTTGTTGCTTCAGTCACTTATTTTTGTTTTCTTATGTAGTCCTTTGTTGTTGTGATGTTGCCACATTAACGGGGTGATTCCTACATGGGTTGCTGTTTTGTATTCATCCTGGAATGGACAGCTGGACCACCTTACCTGCGACTGAGACCTGGCAACCTTCTTCCTGAACACACCACTGAAGATTCCTCCTTTCTCCTGAGAGAGACAATTGGAACCAGCCGTTAATCTATCTTGTATAAATAATCCTTTTGACTTTTACTTGGTCTGTTATGACAGGTATGAACAGAGTGGAAACAATAACCTAACCTTTGTGGGATTCTCGGAGAGATTTTCTGTGCTGCCAGAGATTTCAGTGGGTGCAGTCAAATCCTCCTTTGAACAAAACAAACAAAATATTAGTCAAATAAATCACAATGAAACCAGTGAAATGCTCCTGAGTGCTTGCTTACCTGAGACTGGGTCCTTGCTCCAAAGTGTTTGGGGGCCTTTTTAAACATCCCACTAAACATCCCTCCTGACTCCTGGAAGTTTAAAACACAATGAAGATTGTGATCTGAGAACACTTTTCACAGTATACGATCAACACGTAAACAAAGGTCCAAATTAGCTTGTATCTCGTTGGTATTTTCTTCAAGCGCAGCTTCAAAACTGGCTTTTATCCATTACTTAAATGCTGGCAATAAAGAAAGTATCTGACAAAACTCACTTTGGTGTTGCTGTTCACAGAAAGGTTGTCGGTGCTGCCTGAGAGCTCGCTGGGTGCAGTCAGATCCTCCTGAAGGTGCCAAACAAGCAAGAAAAAACACTCAGTAACTACATCAACACAGGTGATATCGGCCAGATGCTCAACAAATACCTGAGACTGCGTCTTTGTTTGTTTCGGGGCCTTTTTAAACATCCCACTAAACACCCCTCCTGATTCCTGGAAGTGGGAAAAAAAAGTCACAAACTAACTTTGAAAACATTTTCACATCCTCGAGGTTGATGGTGAATAATAATGAGAAAAACCACAAACTGTATTTTTTGTTTGTTTTTGTTGCAACTCCCATTGAGGCTGAAAAATACCTGCTGTTGCAGATGAACTCAGGAGATTTTACAAATCTCACCTTCGTGTTGCTGCTCCCAGAAAGGTTTTCTGTGCTTCCCGAGGACTCGCCGGGTGCCGTCAAATCCTCCTGAAGGTCACAGATGTCCAACAAAATGAACCAATTTCCCCACCATCATAAATGAATGTGTGTATTAAAAGATGTTCAGTACCTGAGACTGTGTTCTCGCTCCAAAGTGCTTGTTTGGCTTTTTAAACATCCCACTGAACACCCCTCCTGATTCCTGCACACCAAAAACAATTGAAAAAAAAAATTGATTCCAGGACTTTGGAGGAGAAAAAGTTTTTCTCTGGCTTCAGAAAAAAAGTCAGCTTGGTGATATTTGCTTTGAGCTGCTTACAGCTTCAAACTTTGTCTAGTTTCTTTTTTTCTTTTTCGTTTTAGTCCCGACACACTAACACAAGGAGCTGGTCCTGCAAAGCTCACCTTGGTGTTGCTATTCACAGCGAGGTTGTCAGTGCTGCCCGAGAGCTCACCGGGCGCTGATAAATCCTCCTTTAAAAAAACAAAACAAAAGGATGCGAGGACAGGACGTTGAGAGAATCAAAGTTGTATCCAAATGATTAAAACTGTGAACTGCAAACAAATACCTGAGACTGTCCTTTGGCTGCAGAAGGTTTGGGAGACTTTTTGAACATCCCACTGAACATCCCCCCCGACTCCTGCAAGTCCAACATGCAGAATCAGTACAAATGAGTTTCATCCGACACAACATGTGTTCCTGTATTTCCCCTTTAATTTGCTTGAAGCTGCTCACGATGCTAAATTCAACATTTTTGGTGGTTGCAAATGGAGGCAGCAGCTCTTGCTAAGCCTACCTTTGTGTTCACAACAAGGTTGTCGGTACTGCCTGAAGGCTCACCGGGTGCAGACAAATCCTCCTGAAATGAACAAATAAAACTATTGGATGCAAGCCGATCGTATTCATAAAACCAAGACGGAAGCTTGAACACCAAGATGCAACAAATACCTTTGACTGTGCCTTGGCTGCAGAAGGTTTCGTGGGCTTCTTAAACATCCCACTGAACATCCCTCCCGACTCCTGGAAATCCAATAAATTTACTTTATATCCACAATTGACGAGGATTAGTTCTTTGTTGTTTTTGGCATGCTAAAAAAAAAAAGTCTACAGATGCTGCTGCTGATTCAACAGGCAGAGATTCAGCGTTACACACAACAGCCAGCGACTCCTCTGAACAGCTGATGTAGGCAGGATCTGGCTCTCCCAAACACAACAAACTGTCTATTCAGTGAGGGAGGACCGGCACTGCCACTGTCTGTCACGCTACCTACTGCTGCCAGGTGATTCTCACTACTTATGTCACCTCACAGACGAAGTTTTACATTGTTTACTTGTTGAAGTATTATTGAGGATCCGCAATCTTTTGTTCTACTGTGCGACATCAAATTACACGTTTTGGCTCTGAAAAAACACATTAAATGGGCAAAGGTTCAGATGGGCTCACAGACAACAAATATTTGTGGTTAATTACCTGCATTCCTTTTGATCTCATTGGATCTATGACTTAATAACACTGGATTTGTCCAAACCGTGACAACACTCACCTTGGTGGTGTTGTTCTCAGACAGATGGTCATTGGTGTCCGAGAAATCCAGAAGATCCTGAGACACACAGACGAGTTTAGGTTCTAGTGATCCGCTGCGTCTCCTGGATCATCTTCCAGTGGGTGTCATGAATAAAAAGGGGAGGACTGTGTTTCACCTGTGAAGCCCGACGGAAGTGTCCCAGTCTGGGCGAGCGTTTGGATTTCCCAGCAGTTGATTTTTCCTGAGAGGGAGCAAAGACAGAAAGTCTTGATTCAGGCGTAAAATTCTACAACCTCTTTCGGAGCGACACACAATGATAAAAATAGCCTCACCTTAGAGGATTTGCTGTTCAGGCTGTCACTACTGGCAGACAGTTCAGGACTTTGTAATGACAAAGTGGCCTGTAAGAAAAAAAACAAACAATTTACTAACATATCCAACAACTATCAACCTCATTTACTTTTCCGTGAAGGCCTTTTTTTTGGAAAGCAAAAGACATTCATTTTAATAGAGTTTGAAAGTAACAGACGAAGGAAACGCTCACTGTCAAATAGTTTTATGTACGTATTGCATTCATAACTGATCAGTTACAGTTTGACACCAACAACAAACCTGTGGCTGACCCTCTTTGGAGGATTTAGTTGTCTTTTTAAACATTCCTTTGAACGCGCTTTTCTCCTAAAAACATACAAAACAATCGTGAGTTTTAGTACGAGACTGAATTCCCACTTTGTTCTTGGAAATGTCCTGCCTCCTGCTCACCTTATTGATGCCATCATCCAAGCTGTCGTTGCTCTTTGAAAGTTCTTTGCTGGCTGGTAAATCGTCCTGAAACGTGGACACAAATCTCAAGTGAATACCCACAGCCTCAGGATACGACAAGCCAAGTGTCTTTATACTGGTGAAAATGTTGGAAGTTGTTCCCCAGCACGCCGTAACAGGGATCACCTGAGTTTGGGCAGATGGTTCTGTGGACTTGAGGGATTTCTTGAACATCCCACCAAACAGTGCGGCTTTTTGCTGAAAGAGGAGTGAAGATGGGATATTTCAAACTTGGCCAATCAAAAATAAGTGGGATTAAAACCATTTGTAAAAGGGACTAAAAAACACTGGTTTGACCAAATCAGTTAGCCCAAATCTTCCAAAAACAGATATTGGTAGAAATTGACCATTATAGGAGTTTTGTTCTGTGAGGGGTGGGGGCTCTGTGGCATTTTTTGCCCCGGAGCACACTGGCAGGGTGATACGGCCATGTTGACTCACACCAAATCGCGAGTGTTTCCCTAAACACGCAGAAAACACGCGACTTTCTCGACAGAGCTGCACTCCAGTGTGTTTACAGTGACAACTTGACAGTCGGATGCTTTAGGAATCGGATCATTGTCGCGGACAACAGGCACTTTCTTCACGGAGTCGTGAAGAAAACAAAGCGCCCCCGAAACGCGAAAAGTTACTCACAGAGACGCTTCCTCCTTCGCACTCCAAATCCAGATCCAGGTTATCGTATCGCTCCTGTCAAGACATTTCGGCACTGTTACACCAGCGGCCGCAACCACACCGAACAGAATCCACCGATCACGCCAACATTTTTCAGGCGCACTGTAACGGAGCTACCGTGAGACGTTCACTTACCATTGAGACGGCTGCCCTGCTGGTGTTTAAAGTTAAGTTATTCCGCTGCTACGGCGGAAAATAGCAGATTAATATGAATGTTTTGATCCTCAGTGGGACTCTGTGTCTTCCTGTTGTTTTCACTCACTGAACTCTGTAGGTCAAGATCCTCCCCGTTAAAAAAAGGGAAAAAAAACATAAAGGCTGAAGAACAGAGACGTCCCACACACCTGTTTTTCATAATACGACGCCGAAACTGGCGGGTCCTGTTTTGTGTCTCTCGCCCGGGTTTTGTCGCTCAGGTGAGGGCGTGTCCGCTTCACCTGGGAGCTGAGGATGGACCTGGTGCTGCGTTCATGTGCCGCTCGGAAAGAATCCACGGTACATGTCAACTTTAATAACTGTTTTTGGTCCAGTGAGACGAGCAAAACACTGCGTACGAATACCCGATCAAGTCATAGTGCAACAGTAAATAGAGTTGCAAGAAAAAAAATAGTAAAGTACAAAATGTAGAACTAATTCAGGATTCAACCCAAGTCCTTCACTGAGTAATATTCGACCAACTCGTCATACCGCAGTAACCTCGAATAGTTAAAACTACACAAAACTGCTAAAAAAAATGCAACAATCAGATAATGTGTACAAGAGAGACAGTGTTATAATTCACACAAAGCATTTTTATCATTATATGATGAATTGTGTCCAGGCAAAAACAGTGCAAATTGCATGTAAATAGATTTGGGCTTGAAGAAACAACTCAACACAATGCTTGAATATTTTTATTGAATAGAGATATTGCTTGGGACATAGCCAACATAAAGAGCAAATCATTGAACAAACTCAAAGCAAGCTGATATTTAAGGATTATATCTTGAACTTGCTTGCTTGATATAGCAGTTTCTGTGTGAGTTAAATCAAAGGCACATGTAAACATTAAAGCAGAATATACCCCTCCTTTAAATAACCCAACTTGTTTTCCACACTTCTTGCACAGCCACATGCATAAAAAAAGCAAAAAAACCCCAAATAATATTCCCATCATTCTTTGGTAAGTGCTGGTACCCCGTACTAAAGTTAGTGCAACATTTAAGTGATATTTCTATGTGTTGAAGTCATGCACAGACGTTCATTCTTTCCAGGAGAGGACGTAGACGAAGCCGTTTCCGTCTCCACAGAGCAGCTCGGTGGGTTTTGCTGGATTCACATCCAAAATTACGACAGGCCCTTCACACACGAACATGCCCACCTGAAGGAAGACAGGCTCAAAATTAATACGTTTGCATTTTACGTTGTGAAGAAAATCTTCTTAGTCAAGTGAAGTTGCAGTAAATTTGTCTGAGGAAGTCGGTGTGAACAAATCTAACTTCTCATTTGTTTCAGGAAACTAAAATGGCTAATTTCATCCTTGCAGACTGTAAATGTACCTGCTTCTTGGTGTTTCGGTCCCACAGCTTCACAGTGCGGTCGTGTGAGGCGGAGATGATGGTGGTCTTTGTCAGTTTCAGCTGCGTGATCCTGTCACTATGAGCCTGACGAAGGAAGGCAAACATCACCATGAACTCAACCACATTTCTCTGCATTTTCTGAACTGAACAGTTTAATTTTTTAATCATGAAAGCCTGTTGCCAGTGTGCATTTTCTCAGCGATAATAATGAATTTCGGGAAATTTTCATGAATTTTTCTCACAGGTTTTTTGTTGCACCACGACGTGAGCCGAGGAGGCTGATTGAACCACATGTTGCCCTTCACGTCGCCACACACCACAAACTCTGAAAAACAACGAAAGGATGAACGATGCACCACATTATCACTGTAGTCACACAAAACACGCCCCTGCAGGTGTTCATTGTGATCATCCACTTCAGGACTGACACAAGTGAGCGTATGACAACTGCTGCAACAAGAGAAACCAGCAAGTCCCATGTTTTTACCACTTGGCTTTAAAACAATTTAATCAGCTCCTAGTCATTTATACTCATACTTTTTGGGGTGTGTGTCAGAAGATTTTTACCGTTGTCTACAGTGACGGCTGTCATGAGGGCTCCAAGCTTCTTTCTCTGTGCTTCCTCCTCGTCCTCTTCAAGCTCTTCTTCCTCTTCCTGCTTCTCCTGCTGCTCCACCTGCTCCTGCTGCTGCTCCTCTGCCTTCTTCTCACCCTCCTTGTCCTCATGTTCCTCCTGATCACCCATGTCTTGGTCCTCTTCATCCCTCACCGCCTCATCTTTCCCCTCCTCCTCCTCCTCCTCCTCCTCCTCTTCCTCTTCCTCCTCCTCCTCCTCCACCACCTCCTCGTCCACTTCTTCTTCCTCCTCCTTCTCGCTCTCCACCTGTGACGCAGAGGTGGAGGAGGACTCAGAGGTAGAGGAGGACTCAGAGGTGGAGGAGGACTCAGAGGTGGATGATGCTTCCACCTCCGCGTCCTCCACCTCTTTATCATCTGGAGCCTCCTCCTGTTGTTGCTGCTCCTCCCCCTTCTCATTCCCCTCCTGTTTTTCTTCCTCCTCCTCCGCATCCTTTTCCTCTTCTTCCTCTTCCTCATTTTCCTCAACCCGTTCCTCCTCTTCTTCCATGGCCACTGTGCTGAAAGCTGAATAAAGAGAAGTTTTGGGGCCCAAGCTGAACTGAAAACAAAAGCAAAGACAAAAGTGTTATTAGTGGAATCGAGTGTCTTTACTTTTTGCCTTGGTAAATAAAGAGTTGCTTCATCTGTGGAAAAAAAAGCAAAAGTCAGGATAAAACTGTGTTTAAAGCTTTTAGGATAGAAAGGTGCCATTCTGTCAACAAATCAAGTAAGATTTGATTTTCATGAAACTTGATGTCGGAAAACACCATCATCTTTATTGAAAATTAAACTTGGTCGCTGAGAATCAGTTTCTGTTTGTTTAAAACTTACCATGAACCCGATGTTGACGACTCCTTTCTCATCGCCAACCAGCCACAAGCTTTTGTCGTCATTAAAGATTATGTCATGGATGCGGACTCGATGGTGCCAACTGATATTAAGAAACATCATTTCGTGTCAACACAGGACTCCAAGGATCATCACATCAGTGCATTTGTTTTTTTATATTTAGTGTCCAAATATTGTGGCAAACGGGTAGTTTTAAATGTGAGTTTACCTTGTGACCCTACGGCTGTACTCTTTGCAGTGCACGATGTCAAATAATTGTTCGCTTTGGGAAATTCCCATCAGGAAGGAGCAGTACATGAGGCGTACCATCGACTCCTCCACTTTGTACGACTTCAGCTTCACCAGACTGGAAGCAACAGAGACACGGATTCAGTTTGAGAACAAAAATCAAACTTCATGAAAAGTTTCCAAGCATCAGAATCGTGTCTGCTGCACATCGGTGGACACGTTTCAAGCTTAAACTGGCCCCAGCTGTTGGCTGCTCGTCCCAACGCTCAGAAGCACACAAAAAAATGTCGCAAATCAGTAGCATCTGTAATCGTTGATGTTTACCTTGCTCTGCTACGTTGTTGGTCCCAGACCATCTTCCACACATCAACCACCGGTCTTCCCATGCAGCTAACAGCTAACTGCTCGTTAGGCATGAAGCAGGCGGCGAGGATCGAGTTTTCCGACACCTGACACACAAAACCACAAACAGATGCTGAGCTTGTTTAGTCTTTCGACAAAAAGAAAACAAATCTTTTATTTCAATCTCTCTCTCGTGCATTCTCTCACCTGCTTGCGGCTGATGACTGTGTTGTGATGCCAGACCTCCACCAAACCCGATTCATAACCAGCAAGGAACATTTCACCATCCTGAGAGTAGCTCAGGGCAGCAATGGAGCTGTTCTGTTTCGATGGACGTTCTACACAGGAAGGAAGGTTGGTTTTTTTTTAACATCAAAGTCACATGTTTTAACACAATTTTGCATTAACATAACAGTAGCGACTCATGGAAAAGTGCAGTGTAGCCATTGTGCTGTGATTTACTGCAACACGATGTTTGATCTTCCTCTGAGTGCAATCAGAGCAACTGTACCTCCGCCCCACGTCCACACACGAATTGAGCGATCTGCAGACATTGTGTAGATGTTCTTGAGCTCCTCATTAAGAACAAGTCCTTGAATAGTGTCGTTGTGACCGCGCAAGGTGTAGAAGTGCTCCACCTGGATAGAAAAACAGGAGGATGAACCGAGTGACAAAAAACAAAAAGAGCTTTCCCTCAAGAAAACCATCTGAGTCCCCGTAAATCAATGTACAGGACTGATTCAATCTGAACACACACACACAGGTTATTCTATAAACTAACCTGTAAGGGTTTCCAGATCTTCACTGTGCCGTCGTCAGACGCGGTTAAAACCGTCATGTCGCTGGCTTTGGTTTCCTTCTTGTCGTCAGCTAATCAAGCAAGATTTTTAATTGAAAAAAGTCAAAATATGACAAAGATTTTTTTTTTGTTATTTTTCACATTTTAGAAAAGTTGTGTGCAATAAACTCCCCTCAAAGGCTTTGGTACCTGTGTTTGGCAGGAGAACGCAGCGGTTTATGCGTTGCTCGTGAGCGCTGATGTGGCCGATCTCGACGCTTGTTTCCCAGTTCCAAATGTGCAGCCCCCCCTCTGCACAGCCTGCGATCACATGGTGCCCCTGCACACAGCAGCAGCAAACAGATCCCGCTTTACAAAGACTCACCCACTTCGAAAAACCACTTGGTACAAAGTTAAATCCCTTCACTCAATACAAAAGTCATCCGTTCATTGAAAGACTCATCTTGTATCCCATGTTTCAGGATACAGTGGTGCCGTTTGCTCACCAGAGAGCAGACAGAGGTGAGGGGGCATTTCCAGGAGAGCTCTTTGAGGCACTGTCCCGCCGGAAGGTCCCAGACACAAATTCTGCCATCGTTTGAAGAGCTCATCTGGAACCAAAGTTGAGAGGGACGAGTTTAAGTTCACGATCAAACAGTCCGTCACAGAATAGCAACAGAAGTTCTCTATCAACAGTAAAGATACAGCAATCTGAACAGAACGCAGTTGTCTTCTAGCAGCTCAAAAAGAAACTCTACAACATGTCATGAATGCATCATTTTGAGGACTCACCACACAGTTCGGGGTCCAAACGCAGCCGGTGATCCAATCCCGGTGAGCGTTCGGAAGAGGTTTGGAAAGAACGGCAGGAGAGGCGCTCACGTCCCACAACATCAGATCCTGGATCGGATGATGTTCAGTCTGTTATGTCTGACTGTCTCGTGACAAATGTATTTGATTGGTATGAAGTAATAGGTAATAAATCGAGGATTAGTTGAACCAGAGAGCCAGATGAATTCATTCATAGCTTGGTGGAGGTATCCCCTCTACCGAGTGCTGCTCTAGTTTCAAGTAAAAGGCTTCTATTCTCTTCCTCCTTCAAGGAATTAATATGCAGCATTTTAGTTTCACTGGATTTTTTTTTTGCCATGAGCTCATTGACTCAGAAAATCCTCGGCAGGACCATCACAGTACCTGATCTCTTCCACCTGATAGCAGCTGTTTCCCATCAGGACTGAAGGCCAGGCAGGTAACTGCTGCCTTGTGGCCCTTCAGCAGCCCATGTGGGTTCATCGCAGGGTCCTCGGCCAGATCCCTCAACAGCCAGAGAACAATGGTGCAGTCCTCTGTAAGCACCCAAAAAAAATGACACCCCATTGAAAAGAAAGACACAAACACGCTGGGCACCTGGACAATGGTTCATTACCACAGTGAGTGACCTTTACCTGATGCTGTGGCCAAGTAAGTGGAGCTCTGTGCCATTGCCAGGACGCAGCCCGACTGACAGGAAAACATTCCTACAGTCTCCAGACCTTCGATCATTCCGTCTTCTCCCTGTTTTTCCTTGAACACTCTCAGACGTTTGTCACTTCCAGCGATCACCAGCACCTCTGTCGTCTTCTTCTTTTTCTTCTTCACGTCCAAAACCACCCACAGCATGCAGAGTATGGACAGGCTGATGTAGTCGATGGACTGAATCTTCTCACCTGCAATTAAAGTTACACTATGATGACTTTCAGACAAAAACACAAAACAATGCAGCTTCTCATCAACAAATGTCACTTTATGTTTCTCCTCTAGATGAGGACTTAACACAACTGGCAATCCCACAAGCTTTTTCTAGTATTGACAGGAAGGACTGAAACATCATTTTGGCAGCACATTCACAGCAATGTCAGGTCACACCAATGCACCTGAGCCGAGGCTGTAGATTTTGATGCTGTTGAGGTGGTAACCGACGGCAACGTAATCCCCACTCACAGCCACACACAGTGCAGCAGGCACAGAGGTGGCGGATCTCATTTTCTTCAGGGGAGGCTCCTGCAGCGTCTAACGAAAAAAAAAGAAATTTAGGCAACGTTCAGAAAAAAAAAAATGTTTGTCACAATTTCGAGACACAAGAACTGACCTCATCATTTTTTAGTGTAGCAACTGAACGTCCAAGTCCTCCTGACCAAAGCTGAAGCTGGTATTAAAAAGAGAAAAAAAATATAAACACACCTAAAACATGATTTGACTGGAAAAATATATCTGCAGTGTTGATTCAAACTGACAGAGGACGCACCACGTGATCAGAGCCGACGGTCAGGAGCAAGCTTCCTCTGTCCAGGAAGGCAAGGGCCTCTGCCGCCCCACTGTGAGCCTGGAAACAGCCCACGCAGGTGGAGGTGGGCACCGACCACACCCTCACCTCGCCAGACACGGAGCCAGAGCAGAGCATGGAGGAGGCGGAGGAGAAGGACAGACTGCGTACCGATCGCTGGTGACCACACAGTATCTGTGAAAACAAGCAGGACCGAGTGAAAGATTGTTGGAGTGTCCAGTCAAGTCGAAAGCTGAAATGTGAAGAATGACCATCGTACAATCTAACTGAGCTAACTTTAGATTGAGTGCAGCTCTCTCTGAAGCTGAAAAAAGGCATCACTTCTCATCCTAACATGTGAATAAGACTGATAGGAGCTCCTGTGTAGGACGACTTACAGGAAGTGATTTGTTCTGGAGCCAATTCCACATGATCACGTTTCCATTCCAGCAACCAGCAGCGAGCAGACGATCTTCAGGGTCAAAGGCCACACAGTTCATCGGGCTGGTCCCAGAGAGGGAGGCCACTTCATGACCTTTAGCGGAAGACCAAACCTGACCAATGACAAAAGGTTTTGGTTAATGAAACTGAGAACTCAGTTCACCGTCAAACCTCACAGTAACTGACAGTGAAGATTCACCTTGAGCATCAAATCCAGTGAAACAGTGACGAGATGCTTCTTGTCTGCACTGACGTTGCTTGCTGTGATTGCATTCGTGTGGCCGTCAATGACGGCAGTCCTGCAAGAGGAAGAAACAGTATTTGCATGAAGAAATGATGAGAATCTGGAGGCTCTTCGTTGTGGAAAATTCTTCCTCGAACTCTTGTCTCACCTGCATCCGTTCTCCACATCCCACACCTCAATGCGCCCGTCGAAGGAGGTGGTGACAAAGCGCCCGTCCTTCAGGAACACACAGCTCGAGATGCCATCGCAGCTGCTCACCAGTGACCTCACTTCCTGCTCACAGTCAGTTCAGACTCCACATTGGACTTGAACACAAAGCAGAGAGGAAAACTTTCTCCGGTGAAATCTAAGTTCATACCTGTCCCGTCTGCACATTGAGGAAATGCAGCAGTCCTCTCCTGGTGCCGACCACCATCAGCAGTTTGTCGGGACTCACGGCGAAGCAGGAGGGTTCAGAGCGGAGAGTCGACATCAGCTTGCTGAGGTGAAACAAGGGAAACTTGTAAAGTTCTGTTAGGAACTCTGAGGCCTTTTTTTTTTTTTATTTTTTAAATACAAACAATGTTCACAGTTTTAACACAACAAAACATTTTCTTGTAAGTCTAAAGCCTCCTTTGCAATAATGTGAGAAATCCAGGCATTCGAGAATAACTATATGTATTTATTCAAATATTTAATGAATCCTCCAACACTGACTCGTACTGGCTGAAAACTAGTGGCTCACCTGACTTCTTCAGAGGAAGACATGTTGCTTTTCTCACACTCAACGACCCGGATTCCTCCTTTTCTCACCAAACCTTTAGCCCAGGAATGAGCTTCGGTCAGCGGAGGATCGCGGAGGGCTTCCTGAATGAACAGAGCCGGCCAGGAGGAGAGAATGGCAGTGTGGCGCTGGAGGAACGCGAGGCAATTCACCAGCATGCCACTGGAGTGACCTGAGAGGAGGAAAGACAAGCTGGAACCAGGAATCGAACACACCTGGCAAGAATTTTGGAGGTAAAAAATTTCTAGTCTCTTACTCGACTGGCTGGATCCAAACTCCTCATCTGCAGGAGAGGCAGAATTACATAGAATACAGAGATCAGAGTCATTTATTCAGTATTATTTTCCAATGGATGAAGCTGCTCATCCAAGGATTTTAAATGTTACATTTAAATCAATTGTACATCTATTGTACTTCAATCATACTCACTGTACAATTCGTAGGTCTCCAGAAGGTGATGCAAGAGTCCGTTTGTCACGTTTGCGTACAGAAAATAGAAGCTGGAGAGCAGAGACTGAAGCGCTTCCCCCTGCCCACTTTCAATCTAACCGAAGTCACACAAAGAAACGCAGGAGTCAAAAAGATTCAGTAAATACAAGTAAAGTTCAAAAAAGGTCTGTTTGTCAATTATGTATGACGTTAACTACAATAGAGAGAAGTGTCTAAATTAGACATGTTTCAGCTCATTGTCTGCAGCAAATGTATAACTCGTGCTTGTTGTGTTCTGTCATCTGTGACTTCTCACCAGGCTCCGGGGGAGGTGCATGACCGAGTTGACCTCACAGTGAAAGAAAGTGTCTTGTCCCTGTGGATCAGCTCGAGTCCACAGATGAGCTGTGGAGACGAGAACACTCCCACTTATCAAACAGCCACGAATGGTCTCACATATTCACTCAGAACTGTGAAGACTTTACCTGCCAGTACGAAGTGAGCTCTGCTCCTGTCACTCGCTGCTGGGAGGAAAAAGTCTTCGAAGGCTCGTTTCACCTCCGGATTGGTTAGAGCCAGCAAGTCGTCAGTGTCGTGGCATTGAGACGGACCAATCAGACTGCGAGAAATAAATACAAGTGTAGAAGTTAAAGCAGCGTTCAGAAAATTAAGCTGTGATCAGGTGACATAAAATGGGAATGTAAAGAAAAAACAGCCAAAACTTTCTCATTTAAGACATGCACACGCACAC
>JAUESF010000041.1:15983216-15997032 GCA_032274765.1 Malacoctenus tetranemus
GTGATCAGGTGACATAAAATGGGAATGTAAAGAAAAAACAGCCAAAACTTTCTCATTTAAGACATGCACACGCACACGCACACGCACACGCACACACACCTTTGTAAATTTTGCACAATGCGAGTGAAAGTTGCCATGGGAATGCGCCCTTTGGGCTTCCTGAACAGCTGCAGGACTTCCTCCCACGTGACCTGCATGGACAGACTGTTGCATGTGTTCAGGACACTGAACAGGTCTCGCTCCTTCAGGCCTGAGAGTCAAAAAGAGAAGACGATGAGTTGAAGTAAGTTTACGTTGTCGCATCCCAATTTTTCAGGTTTCGGGGTCGACAGAGACAGACAATCAGATATGCAGATCTTCTGCTTTGGACGGACTTTTCTTACCTGCAGTGCTAACGGTGAGCACGGCCAGCGCCCAGCGGAGTCCGGTGACGTCTCTGTAGTGCGAGCAGAGTCTCTCGAGGCTGTACTGCACAAGCTGGCTCAGGGACTGTGGCAAGCCCTGCAAGTTCTCCTTCAGCTGAAGCACAAAGACAGAAGAGGCTTTAATCATCGTTATCGGTGCGAGTTTAACAGATATTTACCTGACGCTAAACAATCAGCAATGAAAAGACCTTCACATCAGCAAAAAAGGTGCAAAAGCAAATTCTTTCCTGAATTTGGAGAATAATAAATATCACAACAGTGAAATAATAGAAATAAGATTTAAAAAAAACTTCATCAAATTAAAGAAAAATGTATCTACTCAATGAAATCGTCAACAACTTATTTGCTGCTGTTCCAATATTTTACTGAAATTATGAACTTGTATTGAGAGAAAGGTCAGAAGAACAGAATGAGTCATGGAGCTACAATTAGTGTGACCATTGTGAAGGTGGTTTGAAAGGACCAGAGCAGAGACCTTGTCAAAGGAGGCAAAGTTCCTCAGATCTTCGCAGGCCAGGTGCAGGTACAGAGGACTCACCGCACCCTTCTTCATTATGAGCATCTGGAGCTGAAAGAGTGTAAACAGCACAGAATTATAACACAACAAATGTGGAAAAAACAGAGTATAGTGAAAGAAATGATGAAAATAGAAAATGTAGTAGAGAAGCAAAGTGAAAGAACCTGGTTGTTGAATGCGGAGTCACTCAGTTTCTTCCCAAAGGCGTCCAGTTCATTACGAACGATTTCCTTTCTGTCCGGCACGGTGAGCTGTCCCAGCGAAAACAGGACTGTGCCCGATCTTTGGATCAGCGTTTGTAACAGAGCAGACTTGGAGGTCATGCTCACCACCAAACACACACCCTGAAGACAAAAACACAAGTGGCCCAACGAGGAATCAGTGTACATGAACATTAATAATCTGCACCTGACAAATCCTACAAACGAGCAGTTTGTGAGGAGATGCTTTTTGAAATTCAAATTTTTGCTCCCGCATCAGCTGGAGACATTCAAACATCGTGAGCATTTGCATGTCAACAAAGTCTCATTCTTGGAGCATTTCAGCATTCAGTTGTATGCAGGCAGTTTTGTTTGCATGACATCGACCTTTGGAAGCTGCTGTGGGATCCAATCACAGCTGAGATGACCTCTGCCGTCTCGGATCAGATCCACTCCGTCAACCAGCAGCACCAGAGGGCTGCTCATCTTCAGATCGATCAAAGTGGACTGAAACTCCTCCAGCAAATCCCTGGTAAAACAAAAAAGGGAAATCTCCAATCAGATCAGCTCAGCCAGGAATTCAATGTGGTCTACAGACAAAGTGATGTGAAGGTTACTTGTATGAGTGAGGGAGAGGCGACTCCTCTGCCACGTCTTTGCTCTTTCTCAGCCACTGAACGAGGCAGCGCAGAAGGTTTTGAATGGAGTGTGCTGATTGGCTGGCAGCTGTTGAGTAGGAGAGGACATGGCAGACGAGGTTCTTCCTGGACTTAACGCCGGTCCTGAGGGCTTCAGCCAAGGCAGCCTGTATGGGAGTAAAACAAAATGCAGTTTGGTCAAAGTGGTGAATGTTTGGTGATAAACTTTTAACTGCATCTTGTTACTTTGCAGCAGTCATAAAGTATCCCTATTGTCACCTGCAAACCTTGGTTGGGATGCATCAGAGTGAGCATCATTCTGCAGAATCTACACGTCAATTAATTAGTTAGTTGCAAGCCAATAAATCAAACATTTGGGTCGAGCTTCAGTGCAGTAGGTGGTTTTACCATGAAGAGAGTCTTGCCCTCTCCAGGTCCCCCCTCCATCACCATCATCTGCCCCTTGGTCTGAGCCAGCTCCACCTTCTCCACCGCGCTGGACAGAAGCTTGGACCTGCCAAAAAACTGTCTATTCAGCGCCCCCTGGTGAACTTCCTGCTCGTGTACTTCTGACAAGACCTCCTGCTCAGCGGCCTCCTGACAAGTGGAGAGAAAACAACTCTGTTACAACAGCTGTGAACGGATAAAGACTGAAGTGGAACTTTTGCTTTTCAGAAAACTTTCAGACAGATCAAATGTGAGTTACACACGTCAACAAACAGCTTCTTCACAGCCGTCCACAGGTCCTCCAGAACGGCCTTGCCGAAGTCCTCCAGCTTTTTCAGATGTGGCTTCCCATCCACAACACCTCCCCACTCACACGAATAACTACAACCACACAGCACATTACGTTGCAGTGTCACTGTAAAACATTCATAGCAAACACGCAGCACTGAACTGAAGATTTTCAACAGACCAAAACGACTCACTTCTCAGTGACCTTCACATCGTTGTTCATGAGGGTTTTCTTCAAAGTGGCCATTTTTTGCTCTGCGTCCTTTGACTCAGAAGCAAAATCTGACCTCCAAGCTACGGGGACTGACCTGCAAATACAGAACAGCATCAGATTAACGCTCGTTAGGGCAGCAGTGAAGCCAACCTGGTGGAAAACAACCCCTCAAAATTGAGATTTTTTTCAATTGCATCTCATGCGTTACACCTAAAATAAACTGCATACTTGATGATGTTTGGGTCCCTGAAGTAGCAGAACATCCGCTCATGCGCGCCGTCGGGGTAGAGCGCCTGGAACTGACGGATCTCCATCTCAGTGATGGACAGATCGGTCGGCGCCGTGGCCAGCTGGAAGCAAAGAGAAAAGTCTTACTTGTTTCAGTGAAACACTTTGATATCAACTGAAAAACTAACACAGACATCTTTACCATTCAATTCATGGACCTCAGTGATGCCTCCCTGTTAATTTAGGTTTCTTTTGGCAAGATATGATAACTTCAGTTGTTGGACACACTGTCTCAAGAATTCATTCAAGCATTCACTGGATTTCGTAGGTCTTACCCAGCTGTACTGTGGCAGGTCAGGTAGGACAGGCTTGGGAGGCACCCGGCCGTACCGCTCCCCCAGGATGCCAACCAGCATCTGGCTGCGACACACCTCTGACAGGCACAGCTCGGCCGCTCGCTCCGACTCCTCCTCCGTCACTCCCCAGCGCAGTTCCACCTCCTGCAAGTAGAGGCAGTGTGGTGCGGCGCGACGACGCAGCTCAGGGAAGACGCTCTGCACCAGGACGTCTCGCTCAGAGTGCATGTCTCTGAAGGTGGACGAGATGAACACTCGCACGCCTTGCCACCTGAAAACAAAACATTATGAAAATGTTAAACTGGATCTTTGACCAACAACTTTTAGCAAACTAAAAATCTGAAAAATGAGCAGGTCGACTACAAGTTTTGTTACCTCAGCTTAGGACTGGTCGGTATTGATACAACATCGCTTGTGGCCTTGAGGCCTTTAGGTCCCCCCGCTGGTTGGATGTTGTACAGTTTGTCCAAGTGTTCCACATGTTCCAGCATTCTGGAGGATCCCCGCTCCGCCACGAACCTGATCACAGTTATGCAGTTTATATGCTTTTTGTCAGCAGTTATAAAGATGTATTCGCCAACATTTCGATCTCGGTTGTCGCGTCAATTAGGTTCCACTAAAATGATTCGAAAAGAATTGAAGACTGGGCAAACTGGGACAATGTGTTCATCTCATTTTTGACGAAAGAAACAACTAATTTTTCCATCACAATGAAGAAAATGGAGCTAAAAAGACTGAAATTGTATACTTTACCTCAGTATTTGCTCATTGAAACCAACCAGCGTCACAGTGTCACTTCCAGGTAAATTTTGCCCCCGTGAGCGATGACTAAACAGAAAAATCATCAGGAATGCGTTAATTAGTCAGCATAGGTCACCAGGGCCGAATGAGGTGGAGGTAGAACAACACAAACATCAGCAAAATAGACCATTACCTTCTATCTAAGAAGATTTCAACCAAGAGGGTCTTTCTGTTCGTGTTGTTTCTGTAGTTGTCGATGGGCCATTGGACTTCATCACTGATCCAGTAGTCACTCATCATGATGATGTTGTCCACCTGGGATACGAAAGAATTCAAAGTTCAATGGAGAGAATGTAACGGAGGGAGACGAGAGAGACTCATTCATGATGTCTGTGCTTGTTCCAAACCAAAGGGAGGAAATATAACAGGCATGAATGATAACTGATACTTGGTTTTTGATCTGAAGGGCAGCGTGTGCATCAATCCGCTGGATAAACAGAAGTGTTGTAGCAAGTTACAAACAAGGAGCCTCAGGAGGTCAAACTTATTCCAATAAAAAGCACCAGAATTCAAAGAGTAAGAAGGGAGGCAAGAGTGACAAGTAGGAGGGCAACTCAAATTATGTAATTTCAGCAAAGTCTGATCTATGAAAGTGAAAATGTATCTTTATACTAAATACATCATTGAAACACTGCAGTCAAGCTGGAAGTTACTCCTATAGATGAGGCCCAAAAAAGGACCCTGGAAACTCTGCTGACCGTATGCTCAGGTTGCAAGCGAGAGATTAACAAACAAATCCCAATAAGCCTTATTTGCAAAGTGAACCCACCTGGTTTCTCTTGGTGAAAAGATTGGTGAAGAAATTGGAATCCTTCTTGTTATAGTCAATCTGCATGCATTTCTGTGAAGGAGGAATAAATCAGTAAGGGCAAAACAACTTTGCATTGATCCCCTCAGTTCCATTACTGGATACAAAGACCTTGGAAAAGCAGTTAAAAAAAAGGGACTGCGCAAACACCGCAAAAGGTCCGGCTCACCTTCATCTGCTTGGTCATAGTTCGGACATTATCCAAAAGGACATCAGATTCCAGCTTGACTTCTTCACCGTGATTGTATCCAAACAGGCAGACCTGACAATCTTCAGCACTGCCGCTGATCATCAATGCAAGCAACGCTGCCGCCTCCTCTTTCTGTGAGAGTCCAAAGATGAACGAAGTGAGCTTCTTGGTCATTTTTCCCCCTCACCTCTGATAATGGAGCAGAAAAACAAGACACTCACAGAGGGAGTGAGCTTGTCGGTCTCTTCTGTGTTCTTCTTTCGTCTGCCGACTTCCTCGTCCTGCTCCTTTTTGTCCTTTTCTTCTGGGTCTGGAGGGAGGCAGAAGTCCTGTTTCTTGCACCAAGCCTTATCTTCATACATGGATGCACTGAGGAGAATGACCGTCCGTCCGGGAAGAGGAGGGACGTTGTAGCGGCAGGAGATCTGGACGGCCGTCTCCAGAGCTTTGCGGTATCGGTCCAACAGGGCCACAGTGAACACCTTCTTGCTGCATGTGACATAAGTTCAGAGATTGGTTTTGGACAAGGTGCAGACACGAATTCATCTATATATTATGCAGTTCATTGGGAAAGTTTGTCTTTGGTGCAAAAGTCCCCCGAAAGTCTGATTTGCAACCAGCACCATCAAAACATCACTGAAAACTTTTCTTTCTGTTCTGTGCTTCTGTACTTTTTCCTTTTCCAGCAGGAAACACTGCTCATACAAAAGAGAACTGCTGCAGGCGCTGCCTCAACATGACATAAAGTACATAAAACTTCACACAACCAAGTACAGGAGAAGAGACTGAAATATGCCCAATTTACTGGCCGCTGTGTCTCA
This sequence comes from Malacoctenus tetranemus, assembly GCA_032274765.1. Classification (NCBI taxonomy): domain Eukaryota; kingdom Metazoa; phylum Chordata; class Actinopteri; order Blenniiformes; family Labrisomidae; genus Malacoctenus; species Malacoctenus tetranemus. The sequence continues at coordinate 15,989,150 of JAUESF010000041.1, forward strand.
TGCAATCTTTTTTTAAGCATGCGGAGACCGACACACTCGTACCTGGCTTTCAGAAGCTGGGCCTTCTTCTGCTGGTACATTCGATATATGAAAGGCACACCGAGAGTCACCTTCATCCTGCTTCTGTTGGTCTCCTCCCACTGCAAACGGCTGAAGCGTTTGCTCTTGGGAATCTTCTTCAAGATGCCCCTCAGGATCTTTTCAGTGGTGGGCAAACCTGGCTGTGCAGCAGAGGCTAAAAAAAGACATTTATTGCACGGGGTTTTTTTTTCAGTCTGAGCGAGTTTGAATGAAGAAACATTTTATTTTTTAGCAGCCACCCCCCGATCCTGGTTTTGTTGTTACTTCATGTGTTTTACCTAATGGGAGAATCTCCAAGATGACTTTATACGCAGCGAGAAATCTGAAAGGAAACTGTCGGCTTTCGATGACAGCTTTCTGTGAGAAAAATGAAAAGAAGAAAAAAAATGAGATTGAGAAACCTATTTATTGAATCGGAGGAGTTGAAGCAGATGATAAGCTGTGTGTGTGCGTTACTTTATCAGTCAGCCGCTTCAGGATCTTGTTGTGGTGTTGCTCACTGATCCCCTGAGTGATCATGTTCCGCAGGTTCCTCAGCATCGCCATGAAGGGAAGAGACTTGCTGTCTACACAGCACAAAAAATACATGTCACATGACAAAAGTATTCAAACGGCCAGTTTGAAGAAGCTTTACGCTTCACTTCAGACCTATGAGCTTCTCCCAGGTGGCAGCTTTGTTGCCCTCCAGACTGAGCAGCCGTTCCCACGTCTGCGGCTCTTTGAGCTTCATTCGCTGGCCGGCTTTTTCTGTGTCCCACTCGCCCTTTAGTCCACTGCGGGTGAACGATTTCTGGTCGGCAGGATACCTAAAAAAATAAACAAACAAAAAATTACAATGTGTTTGAAATGTGAAACTAAGGGAACATTTTGGGGGGTTGGGGTATGAAAGAAAAACAAATTACTGGACAAATAGCGCCACAAAAACCTTATTTATCAAACTCTGAACGTGTGAACCTTTACAAGAATAAAGGGTTCGACTGAGACATGTGGGTTTTCATTATTCGGCTTCTCAAAGCTCCTTGTTGTTGTTGTTCAGGAGAGTCAAAGCTTCAAGCAGCGTCTTTTAAATGTGTCTAAATGCAAAATGCGCAACTCACTTTTTCCCCAGAATGGCCATAACGTATTCAGCCGGTTCTTTGATGTGAAGCTTCTGGATGAACTTCTTCAGACTGAACTCACTCTGCTTTTTGTCCACGACTGCTTTGCTCTCGTCTTGCTGCAACTGCACACACACACACAGACGGACACTCACTCAAATAACACACTGTGACGAAAAGCCAAAATATTTTCTTGTCCAAGTACTTTCCCATTTCTCTGCAGGAGCTGTTCGACTTGCTGCATGAGAGAAAAACATATTTACTTACAAACTTCTTGAGAATAGTTGGATCTGAGCGCAGCTTTTGTGCCCACTGACTCAGCTGCTCGTCGGTCGGTTTCTGACAATCGTAAAAAAAAAAAAAAAAAAAAAAAAAGAAATTCTGATCAACTCAATTCAGTGACATGAAAATTAAATAATCTAAGCAAATAATACTGATATAAAAGTGAGGGTGATTTTGGCTTTCACTTTCGAGAAAAATGCATTAATTCTAATACTGAGGCTTTGTTTTTTGGAGAAGAGTGATTTTGCCATTTTTTATGTTGAGATAAAAACACAGTGGCCTTTTCTACCTTTCCTTTGGGCTTGTTGCGGCTGTGTTTGCAGCGATGTTTGCGCGTGTTGTATTTCGCCAGCTGATACTCATTGAACTGCTTGAATTTATCAGCCAACGCCTTCTTCAGACACATCGGCAGGGAGCGCTTGAAGCACTGGAATCAGATGATCGTCCGCGTCAGAACAAAGCCCGCCCCTGGGTTCCCGCCCCACTGTGACCGTCCTCCAAAAAGCTTACTTTCGTGTAGATCCGGACCACCTCCAGCCAATCAGACGGCAGCTGCACAGTGGCACAGAAATATCTGCGAACGTGTGGTTTCGTCGGATCCAGACTGGCAGCCAGAGCCAGCAAGAAGTTTGCAGTGATGCGGATGTTCAACTTCTGTCGAGTGTACAGCGCCACCTGGATGACAAACAAAGAGCAAAAACAAGTGTTTAATTGTCTTTTATTTGCAGAGACACTGAACCATCCGTCTGTTCGGCTCTCACTTAAAGCACTGCATCTAGTTACAGAGACTGCTTTCTTAGTTGTTTTGTGCAACTGATTAACTACAAGGGGGAGATTAGGACCAGGTCGAGTTTGAATGCTGAAGTTTCAGAAGCTACAAAGTAGTTGGAGATAAAGTCTTTAGACACACCTTGAGGAGAAACTCTGGGTCGCTGGCAGAAACGTCCTTCGAGAGCTTCAGAATCTTGGACCAAATGAGGTCTTTTGATTTCCAGCCCGTCTGGCCTGGAGGCGTCGTCTTCATAACCAGGGAGCAACTGACAGCATTCAACAGCAGGTACTGAGGGACAAAGAGAGAAAACACAGCGAGTTCGGGTCATTTCAATCAGTGCCACGGAGTGAACTGAGGCCCAGGCGTGAACATGCGCCGAGTGAACAAATATCCTCCTACTTTTTTCTCTTTGAGCTCCTCTTCCAACTGCTTAGTCCCGCGATCGAGCTCTGGGAACTCCTCCTTCAAATCCATCTCGATTTGTCCTCGGTCCTCCGACTCGGTGACTTGTAACTCCATAGCTGTCACAGCATCTCTCTCCTCCACCACTCGCTCCTCTTCAGACATGTCACTTCCCTCAGAATACTGATAAACCAAAGAATACATTTGAACAGTATTATCGGACCACCTGGTCTTTCTTTCAGGTGGTGCAGGAAAGACAAAAGAGGGGTTTCACACACCTCGCTTGTTTCTTCAAAAGAAGACTGCATCGCTTCAGATATTTCCTCTCGCTCCTCTCGTGCTCCTCCATCGCCCTCCTTCTGTTGCCCCCTCCCATCAGGGGCGAGGATTGAGAGAGTGTTTGCGAAGCGACTGACCAAAGCGCCACTGGACACGGTGGTCGTGAGCAGGGAGTCATTAGTGACAGGGCAGGCCAGAGAAAAAGAGGGACGAAGTGAATCGCTGGTGAGGAACTTGTTCTGGGTACTGAGGAGTGGTGAGGAGAGAGATGGTGTGAAGGAGGAGGTGGAAAGGAGGGAGGAGGAGGTAGAAGACAGGCTGGAGGGTTGAAGAGAGGGGCAAGAGGAGGGCTGCGCTCCGATGTTTACAAGTGGGGAGCAGGACTGGGTTGTCATCAGGGAGGTCTGGGTGAGGAACTTATTCTCCAGGTTTGGAGGAGAGTAGTTGGAAAACAAGCTTCGCCCACACGAAGCTTGCTGCGGCTGCACACTGGGGGCCACATTTGTCTGCTGCAGACTCAACGCCCTCATCTCTGCAGGGGAGAAACATCACAGTGTCACAAAAACTTCACAATCCCAGACCTCACTGGGCATTAGGGTGAGCAGTTTAGCGGCATTCCTGTTCGAGCGAGTACTGTGCTTTGTGTCATTCAAGGGCGTGTCCCTTCATTAAACCACCCAGGACAAGAGAGCAAAGTCTGTCAGCAGTCAGCAAATGACTGCAGCACTGAAACAGGCCAAAGGAGTGAGGAAACTCAGATAAAGTCCACTTCAAAACGCCTCACAAGAACACTGGCAGCTCAGCTTGCAAAATAAAAAAAAATATTTGTTTTACTATATAATTGAGAATTGATCAAAGGATTCTGCACAACCAAATGTCGCATGATCAAAGGAATAAACACTCAAAATATGAAACTTTACGACCACGAATATACTCAGACGTTCAACAGCAACCTTCTTGATCGTGATGACTCAAGAGTTTTGAACAGGCGTGGCGAGGCAGGCGACGAGTGCCCACAAAGACGCTCTAAAACTCACCGCAGGCAACCCGCAGGTGCAACTCCCGACTGCGGACTCCGGCGTCGTGTCGTTCTGAGCGTTCAGCGCTCTGCGACGTTATCGTCCGTGTGAGAGGCCTCGAGAGAGAGACCACCGACGCTCATTTCCAGTAAAACTACCTCAGCTGTCCGACTTCTCGGTCGGGGAGAAGAGCGCCGATTGGTCAGTATTACTGTGTACTTTTTTACTGTAGTAGCGGCAATAAGCGCGCAAATCAAAATATTTTGAACGTTGATTCAAACAACAGTACGGTTAAGAAGTGGGAGGATAAAAGAATTAACGAAAACTTAAACAAACTGACTTATTGGTGTTGGATTTTTGAGATGCTTTGATTGTAGAGTCGGCGGGTGATAAATTACCGTAACTCTCCGTGCGCGGCTCAAAGAGGAAGCGAAACTGCTGTATTTCCGCTGCAGCAGTTAGAAGAGCACAGGGCGAATAAGAAAGGAAAATGTGGGGAGTTAGGACGAACTGAGGCCGGAGAAGCTACAGCCAAACACGACCCCCTCTCCTCACACGGCTCCCTTGCCAGGTATTCGTGGTTATTTCAAGTTTGAACGGGTAGTATTTAGCGTCGTGAGGGTCGTTTCGAGGTTACACCGACCCCTCGTTCTGCGCTGCCTCGCTTTGAGGAAGCAGTCTAGCTTAGCCCGCTGAGCCCAACTAGCCTGCTCGAGATGGGGACGAGAGCGAGTCGCATCCAGGAAGACCCGGTTCCCTCCGCGTTCGGGAAAGACGGCACCAAACGGGACTCCTACCGGCGACCCCGCTGTGCCAGGCCCACCAGTCTCGTCGTCGACTTCTCGGGGAGCTTCGAGGATACGGAGGCCAACCGGAGCCGATCGGAGGAGGGCAGCGACTCGGACCTCGGGCTGCACGGGGCGAGCGCCGACGGTAGCCCAGCCGACCACCACAGCATCCCCTCCAGCATCAGCCAGGCGTCACCTGCGGACGACAACAACAGCGAGGGGAAACCAGAGGAGGACGGCAACATCAGCCCGGAGGCTCCCGTCGACGCGGAGCACCAGCCAGGAGAGGAGACAGGCCGCACGCCCCACCGCACGTTTTCCGAGCGGCTGCCCGGGAATCGCCACTCTTCCTCCCGCAGCGTTGGCGCACGATCCGCCCGGGTTCGAGGCACACACCAGCGGCCAGTCTCAGAGGCTTGGATCGGCCTCTACCGGGTGAACAACCGCCATGGCAGTAAGTTGTGTTTTAAACGGAAGCTGTGCGTCTGAATATTTCAGAAGTACCACAGAGCCTAAATTGGCTGGCCACTCATATCTGTTGTTGTTGTTTTTATGTCCAGACAGGTAAACGCACCTGACCATTTTAATTACTATCCACATAAGATTAGTCATGATTAAACGCTTTATTTCAGTCAATGTACATTGCCTAATTTTATCTCTGAAAAATGTGACGCAATCTGGCATAAGACTGATGCTTTTGCGAGACAGCCGATGTTTCCCAAAGAAAGTTGTGGGTGACTTACCATAAATGCCAGCTCTTATTATACTTGCTATTTCCACTCCGTAAGTAGGTGTAGTGTTTGGCACCGGGATTTTGCAATCATTGGGGAATCCTTAATTATGCAACGCAACACTCTAAAGAAGCTTTGGAAACATAGGAGAAAATTGAAGGGTTTTCAGGTTCAACAGTGTTTCTCCCAACGCCACTGTTTCCCCCTCGTTTGAAATCAAAATGGATTATTTCAGGAATTTAAATTCCTCCCCCCCCTAATCTCCTTTCCCCCTGCTTGCATGCTGACTTAAATCATCAGAGACCCTATTGTATAAATCAGAGCCGTGGCGTAAAACTGGAAGCGGTGACATACATGCCCTTTCATGTCACAAGGCCTGCTGACAGAGGCTGTCGGCGTGAAATCCTGCAGCATGCATGTTTCCATCTAAGAACTGTCGGCGTCCTTTTTTTGCTTAAAAGCTTTAACCCTGCGGTATGAGCTTGTAGGGGGGGGGGGGAAGAGCACATGCACTTCACGATCGGCGTTAAATAAGCAAACATGTGGGGACGGTGCCAAGGTGACGGGAAGCATGTCATCTTGAGCCAAAACACGGCAGCGAGTGTGGTGGGTTTCCCAGGCCAGCCCGCTAGCAAGTGTAGGGAAATGGGTCACAACTTCACATGCCCGCTCACTGCTGGCAGCCGCTCAGAGATGGAGGAGGGGAATGTAGGGCAGAGAGGAAATGTTTCGGCCTGTCTGTCCCATCCGTGGACGGCTCCAGCGTTCGCTCTCCCGCGGGCCTGAGTCACTGTTTTGAGTGGTGCGTACAGTCGAATAAAGTTATTTCAGGTCAGTTACATTCGCTCCCACAATCCCCGGGATGAGCGGGCAGCAGTTGCTCCGACTGCGTGTGTTCCAGTCTGCTCTTTGGTATGTGGCGTCGGCCTTTGTGAGCGGGATGTCTAAACACGGCACCAGTGCCCGGAGTGACGAGGGCATCATCTATCATTTATATCTCGCTGTGACACAGCATGTTAATCTGGGCCCTGTTGTGTCTCTGCCCATCGCAGATATCCGCTGTCCTTTCTGCTCAAAGCCTTACCCGGGGGGTCGGATCGAGGATCACCTGTTGAGCTGTCTGACGTCTCCTCCTCTACCTTACAACAGTAAGTATCGCGTAAAAACACAGTGCAGAAAACAGCTGTGGTGTTTTGAGGTTTGTTTGTTTTTTTGGAGCCCACTGATGCATATTGTTTTTGTTTGCGTAATCACAGCGGACGTGCTCAGTAAAGACAGCGGCGAGTGTTCAATCTGTTTGGAGGATCTGGCACAGGGGGAGACCATCGCCAGGCTGGCTTGTCTCTGCGTTTACCACAAGAGGTAACTCGGCTCAGTCATTCTAATCATAAGCTTCACTTGAAGGTTTCTATTCAGGGCACTGAAGATCATGATGCAATAAAAACCACCTATAGAGAAAAAGCACCAGAATAAGAGGAGTGATCGTGTAAAACCAAACATCAGGCTTGTACCTGTCCCTTGACAAAACCACCTCCGACAGTCTCATGAGCACAACAGCTGGGGAAAATGTAAAGTCAGGCAAAGCACAGTTGGCTAATCTGCTTCGAAATGCTCCCTCAGAATCCTGCGAGACGTTGTTGTTCGGCAATGTGGCGCCTCGGTTTTGGTTTCACACGTAAGGGAAGGGGTTGTTTAGTGCCTTGTGGTCACACTTGCGATTAATTCAAAGCCAACTGTCCTGTCTGTCACATAATGTTTTCAAGTTATCTCGGCAGCAACGATGAGTCGTCGTAACGTAGAATCAACCTTTGTAAAAGTTAGATAAAAGTGACCGTCACACGTATTGAGCGTTGACATAACGTCCTCAGATGTGTTTGTCTCCAGCAGGCTGTTTAGAGCGAAAGCACCGAACCAGTGTGTGTTTTGAGTTGATCATGAAGTGTTTTGTATTCAAAGCACTAGGTGTGGCTGCTTGGCTGCATAATTGACATTTAATCCACTCAGTAGGGAAGCTGGGACTTGGGAAAAACCCTAAAACTTTTAAATGCACATGACCAGAGGTGGAGTGTACACACACACCACTGACGGCTGCCCCAGTGTCTTGTGACGCAGTGACTCAGTCAGACACAGCAAGACAAACGAATCTGCGATATTTCGGTGTCTCGGCCTCTAAAGCTGCTCTGTCTCTCCACAGCTGCATTGATTCCTGGTCAAAGGTGAAGCCCTGCTGCCCCGAACATCCCTTCGATTGACTCGCAGGTCACACGTTTTCTGCACAGTGACCAACCCGACTCAGGTACGTACTGACCCCGAATCACAGCCTGACCAGGACACACCCTCAGCGTTTCATACCAAACCTAAAGCTTCAAATATAAAGATGAGATATTTTAAGTTTGTGAAGCTGCGACAAGCCTGTCGAGGTTTTGTGGAAC
>JAUESF010000041.1:15997132-16022941 GCA_032274765.1 Malacoctenus tetranemus
AGATTCACTGGCTTGTTCCTGTAGCCCCCGCATGTGTGTTACACACCATCACTGGAACTGTTTCTGTCGAATGAAGGAAAACACCCTCAAGTACACGATGACTCATCCGGCGTTTGGCCTAATTTCACAGGAGAATACTGGACTAATGATGATTGGACACAAATTTAGCCCAGATGGAGAGAGAAATTAAATTATTCTAATGAAATTTAAAAAAAAGTCTTAAATGAACAAGGTCTTTTACATGCAAAAGATGAAAGACCCGAATCCATTCAGGAACTTTTTTCAGATAAATCGAATTTATTCATTGGAACTTGTCTGAGAAGAACAAATCCTACAGTTGATTTCACACCAGCTTTTTTTACTCTGAAGCTTTTATCTTTAGTGGAGACTATTTATTTTTTTTGCCTGTTTTAAATTCACCACCACTCCATCGCGCCGGTTTCAAACCAACGGCTCGTTCTGAGGCTCTGCGGAGCTTCGACACAGAGCTCCTGCAGAGCTGGCTCAAGGTCGGGGTCACAGCACAGCAATGTTTGGGAGAAGCCCGAGAAGTAACTCAATGAACTTTGGCTTTTCTTTTAGAATCACAGCAAAAAACACTGAACCTAACTAACGTAATAAATACCAGCAGAGAGTTGAGACTGACTGAGTGTGGAAAGTGAACCCTCCGTTGATTGTGGAACAAGGCCTGACGGGGCAGTGATAGGAATTTATTGGTGGACTGTTAAAATGAAGTTATGGATTTGTCAATGATCCACCACTTCTGATGCAGACGGCTAATGGCTCAACGGCTAATTATCGTGCCCTGCAGAACTCCATAACGAGCTGATCAATAGGCGTCAGGTGTGTGGGACGTTGGGCATCACCGGAGTAGTACGCCACGGAAAAAGACACTCCTGAGGTGTGAGGTGCATTCAGTTTCGATGGAGCCATCGTAACATCAACATGCAGTTTAATGCAGAACCTGTACAACCATTTCAAAGCTCTAAATCTGTCAACAGTGATTTTTCCAAAGTCAGTACTCTGAAATACTTTATGATTCGACTCAACTGTACTTTTTCAAACGCAAACTGATTACGTGCGAGTCCTCACAACTCCCAAGGACACATTTTCAGTGCATTTTAATAAAATGCAACGAGGTTGAAGATGTGCAGTAATTTGAGTGTAATGAAAGAATGCAGATGTGTGGTTTTTTGACAGGCTCTCTCTCTCTCTCTCTCTCTCTCTCTTCTGTCTTCCTGCAGGAGACTACACTGAATCCCAATAAAATCCCAATCAAAATGTGTATTTGAACAAACGAAAGCCCGCGGGGCCCACTGCAAATATTTGAGTGGAGAACAGACGATCCCAAGAGGAGGTTCCAGCTCGCGACACCCGATGCGCTCTGCTCGGATCAGCCCATTCGAACTTGATCTCTCGACCTTTTAACAACCAAACCTTGATGGTAAAAACAGCCGATCTCTTATCTGTGCTCGGGAACTGCGCTGGGACGGACGTGGCGGCGTTTCCTCGTCTCTTCGGTGGACTCTGCTTGAAACGGCGGATCATATAAATATTACTATTTCCCCAGAACGATCTCGGAAACCTGCGGAGGAATGCAAAACAAAAAAAGCAAACAAAAAAACCCCCGACAAAAGCAAACAAAAAAAAGTTGTCTTAACTGTGACTCTGGATCCTCTCCTGTGTACTTTTTCCTCCTCCGACTGGGATCGCTCATTTTATCGAGTATTTTGCAAAAAGAGTGTTGTTCACGTCATACATGGGATGAATGTTTTCTTTCCTCGGCTCACCCCAAATGAACCAACCTCACACTGAAAGCGGGAACCGTCACCACGCACGCATCGCTTTACTCTGAACCAGCTGGAGGTTGGGGGCTTGTGTTTCGATGGACGCGGGCTGCAGCTGCTCGGCGTTTGCTGTTCTCTTATTACCTGTAAACATTTCAGAGGACGTTTTGGGGGCTTTTTTTTGTGAGTAGGTCAGTTTCTCGTAGGTGGTTAGTTAGCGCTGAGTTGAAGATGCTGCTACTGGATGCGTTTGTAGAAAGGTTTCAGTTATTTCATAGGGCCGTAGTAACGCCTGTTTTGGCATCAATCTGTGCACTTTTGTCCCTCAAAGCTTTTTTTTTTCCTTTTTTGTTTCTGCCCTGTGTCAACAGAAGGTCTGAGAGAAGTGTGTGTGTGTGTGTGTGTGTGTGTGTGTGTGTGTGCTGTGTTCAGATGATGACCAGGGGCACATTATGTCCTGTGAATGAGTGAGTGTGTGCACGCGTCTGTAACTTGCCGGAATGTCTGCTTGGTCAAGCGGTTTACTTTTTTAATTTTCAAAGCTTTTTCTATTTTCGGTTCATTTGACGTTTGTGCCGGTAAACATCCTGTTACTCATGCCGTTTGGTACGAAAGAGCCACATCTACTTGGGGGATTCCCTCCCCCTCCCCCTCCCCCCCTCCCCATCATTGTCAGACACTCTCCGGGGTGTTGTCCAGATTTTTTGGACCGCGCCTCGAGCGACGGTTTTGCCATCTGGTTACACGAGTGCCAGATTGGGGGAGGGCTAAAGGGACGGATGGACTGAGGGACGTATTTGTGGGGCATATTTACACCATGTGGCAGCAGCCTCTCTGAAACACTGCAGGCTATGGACAGCTGATGGTTAATTATTACATAAGGAGGCCCCGCTCTGTTTCCTGCACTTGATTTTTTTAAAAAAGCAATTATCACATTTTTGATAATTATTGCTCAATGTGTTCAACGGCTTTCCTTTGCCTTTTGTGTGTGTGTGTGTGCGTGTGCGTGCGTGCGTGTTGGTTGCCTTTGCCTGGTGAAGGGGTTCTGGTGTAAGCAGGTATTTGTAGTGTTTTTTTCCTTGAGGCCTGAGGTGCTGAGCCCGGGACGTAAGGCTGCTCAACAGATGCTCTCTCACACAAGTTGTGCACAAGCCAGTGGAAACTCCAGCGGAAAGAACAACAACAAAAAACAAAACAAGAACAGCCATGAATTGATTGCTAATGCTGCCCGCTCAAACGCTGAATGCGCGCCATGTGTTGAACTCCCAGCGCTGGCAGGGGTATGGATGAGTCCAGAGGTCAGCCGCGAGGGGAGCCCAGCGCCCAGGCTCCCTTCTGGCAAAGTTGGTTCACCCCCTGAATCAGTGTGGTTCTTTTTTTTTAACTTCTCTGGTTCCTGTTTCTCTGCAGTCTGAGGTGCTACAACTTGTCCCGCCACTCGAGGGCAGCCCTGTGCATGTTTCTCATCTTTTGTATCAGAGACTAGAAAAAATGATGCCAAAAGTCTGTCTGCGTGTGGAGGGAGGGTGGGCCTGTGTGAGAGCGAGCAGGAGACGAGCTGCATCGATCATTTGGTGTTACATTTGTTGTGGTGATAAGTTATGATGTTATGTACTTTTGGCTGGGAGGGGTGGGGGTGTTTGTTGCGGAGGGGGGGGGTTGGGGGTGGGGGTGATGGAGGTTGGGTTGTCGACAAAGATAACAGACAATCTGAAACCCCGCGTTACCTTTTTATTTACTTTCTTTACCCCTGCTAAGCTGTGTGGTGCAATACCTCAATTTATACCCATGCTAGCTAAACGCTCTGTGTGTGAACTAGCTGCTCTCCAACCAAGGACGGTGTTTCGTAATTAGAAAAAAAAAAAAGCCCCTGAATCCTCGGCTTTGAAGCACAGGGGGCGCTGTGTCTGCCCTGTGGCTCCTGACCGACGCATTGGATGGAAATGTGTTTCAAAGAGTCACCACAGCAGTATCTGCATCCCCGAGATATGGACAATCTGCCTTTACTCTGGTATAAAAACAAATTGAATTTTATTTATTAAATTGTAAATATGTAATGCAATTCAAGAAAATGGCTTGGTCCTTGTCTGTTCAATATACTGTTTCTAAGCTCTGATCTTTTGTATGTCTCAGAAACTGTTTTTATATGTATTTTTTACAATAAATATGTGTGAGAGATGTTTTGTCCATGTCTGTTCTGTCTGTTGTATTTTCAGTGTTGAACTGTTTGTTCGTGCAGTGAAATGACGACCGTGAACTAACACATGTGTGTTTGGTGTTGCACATTTTCAGCCAACAGAACTCCAAAATACATACGTACTTAGTGACATTCACTGACTTCTTAATAGGTTAAGACAAAACAAATGATGCTTCCACATCAAATGCAGAGGCTGAGGCTCTGAGGAGGAACTGTCAAACTGCTGGCAGAAGACATGCAGTGGTCAATGAAGCCTAAATCCATGAGCCGCATGGTGGCGCGGTGGTCCTGGACTTCAACCCAGGTGGGGCCTTTCTGGGTGGAGTTTGCATGTTCTCCTCGTGCATGTGTGGGTTTCCTCCCACAGACTCGGGAATGATGACTCTCTGTCTGAATCTGACATTATGTAAACGCTGCTTTCATGTCTTTCTTCAAGATCCTCGGTTTTCTTGACCGAGTGGGAAGGTGGTGGAACTATACACACAAAGAGCCTCCGAACAAGGAAAGAAGACGGTTTTATTCACACTATTGTGATGCACTGTGTTTACTCAGCATGGCCGAATGTTTAAATCAGCAGCATCTTACAAAAATTCATCCAAGTTTTACAGTCAAAAAGCATAAAACGCAACCCCTTCACACAATCATTCCACAGAACAACTGATAGAGAAATTCATTTTCAATTTTTGTTTAGTTTCCAGTCTAGAATGAACTCTTCAAATTCCAGAGCGGTGGAAAGTTTAGTGTCCTGGACATTGGATGCTGACGGTTCATTCGACCGACACCAACACCGGTGCGATACAAGTGGAGCTGAGTCGCAACATGCGGACGGTTACATTGAGAGAAACAAAAAGAGGTGGACTGGATACATAAGACACTTAAAAATATGAAGCAACACAAACCATAGTGCACATATTGAGCAGAGTAAACCTGAAAAACGCTCAGCCAACCAAGAAACAACCCCCCCCTCATGTCCAAAGTGGTTCTTCATCATGTTTGGACAAGCGGCAAATAAACAAGTGCACAGCTGCATATAATCAGGTTTCAGCTGGCAAATATTGTCAGTTTTTCTTGAAGATCTGATGTCTGAAAAAAACCTTCATGATCCTGCTGTTTACTTTTATCGCCTGATTTCATAACATCAGAATTATTGAACCAGATGTCAAAGAAAATGCACTGTGCTGAAACACCCCATCCCGAAATCCGAGCGGTCTAACAGAAGCTGGCTTCATGCGAAGAATGATGAACTCGTGCGTCGTCTCAATCTGACAAAGGGGGGAAGCTCCCCGGATCTCACGCCGCCACCACCGCCTCTGCCTCCGTCGCCTCACCACAGCGACGAGTAGTTAAACTGGATCCGCAGCAGGTACCTCATGCGAATCTGGGCGGGGTCGTAAACGATGAACTCGTTGTAGAGGAGCGAGTAGCCGCTCGTTCTACCAACACTGGTTTTCTTGCCTGGCCCCATCGGCACGACCACGCCATCCCTGAAAGAAAGCAGAACACAGAAAAAGGTGTCGGATGAAAAAGTTCACTTAGTTGATTGGATTTAATTTGGTGGAGAAAAGGGAGAAAGAGCCGAACTGTCGAGAACGCGATGTCAGTCCATGAGTGGATGAGTCACTGCACAGCAGACAAGGACCCGCATTTACTGTCCTGACTTTCATTCAAGTGTCTTCACTCTAAATTGCCTCTTTTTGTGCTAGAAAAGCCTCTGACATTTTTATGAAGTGCTCAAACGAGCCCGCTGACAACCAGATCTTAGGCTGTTCAGGTTTGATCCCACTGGAACACAGATGTTTGAGAATAAAAGCAAGAGAAGACAATAAAACAGGACATGTAATAGCTGCTTCCCACTGGTTTAGACAGATAACAGTGAGTCAATAAAGTTTGACATCATCACTGCACCAGATCACCACCTGCATTACGAAACTTTCCCCCTCGGAGAGTGTAATGATTTTTTTCCTTGTGTAAGAGCAGCAACTCCAACTGATCAATGCCGGCCCCCCCTGTATGAAATGTTTGGGTGCGATGAGGGCACACTCACAGTGTGACGGAGTTTTTGGGGTCAGGCCCCGTCCGTCCCAGGCCCTTGGTGCTGTGTTTGCCAGGAGGCAGATTGTTGGCGTCGTAGTCGGCGTCCAGCAGCTCGTTGCAGTCTCCCAGGGCGACCTGCGGCCGCACACAAACCATGAAGACAGCAGGCAGCGCCACATCACACCCAGGACAAACGTGATGCCCGAGTTAGTGAAAGGTTCAGGAACGTTTTGAAGGATCGAGACATACTGAGCAAAACGAGGATTCACAGCTGATACGAAACAGCAAGTGGGGAAAAGAAAGGAAGACTCACCTCACACAATAGGAGCAATCCGGTCTTGTTGTTTTGACTGGCAAAGCAGTAGTTGGCACTTTTAGATGACATGTCGGCGAAGTAGACACCTTTACCAAACTGGAAAGAGAGAAATACGAAGGTTTACGCTGCAGCACTGCCCCGAAACCTCGTGGGGAAAATCCTCACGGTTCCATCTCCAGGTAGCAGTAAACCTACCATGTAACCCGTGACGGGAGCTTCAGGTGGGGCCACTCGGAGACCCTGGCTGAGGATGCCGACCCAGTTGGAGAGCCGGGAGCCGTGCCACAGCAGGGTCCTGGATCCCACGGAGGACAACGCGTTTCACACACAGATCGAAGCAGGAACAAATGCACCAAGAGTCGTTCTGCTCACTTGTTGTGTATCTGCGACAGGAAGTTGTTCCTCTCGCCGTCTCTGTCCACTGAGAAGATGTCGACAACTGTCATGGTGTAGTCGTTGTGGGTGGAGGCGTGCGTGGACTGCAGGTACTTCTCGATCAACTTAAAGAAGGAGGGAAAAATCAAGTTGTGGCTCAGAAAATAGAAAATATTAAAAAATACTGACTGAAAACTACAATATTACTACATTTTTGATCTGTGTTGCACAATGTGGTGATAATCTAAATCCCACTGACTTTGTATTCATTGGTGCTGGAGTCCAGAGGCTCCAGTTTGCACTGAAGTGAATGATACTGTCGGTCTGCTGGATGTTCGTCTGTGTCTTTACTTGACTGGACCATTTTTACTGCAATCTGGATGTCACTCAGCGCCTTCAAAACAAAAGCAACAGACGCTCCGTTCAGACACAACAGGTTGATAATCGATCGCGACAAACAGCTCGTCACAAGATTCCGATCCAGTTCACCTCCAACAAGGCGATTTTCTCCTTCAGCTCTTCCTCTGAGCGGATAATCGGGGGAGTTCTCAACCTACAGATTCAGATAGTTTACTTTTAGAAGCAACAGTAGAAGCAATTGGACTGAAAACAAGCAGCTTTCAGCGCCGCGCGGCGGCGAGCTTCTCACCCAAAGTCGTGAGGGATGCGGGTGTAAAACTGGTTGCAGGCCTCCAGCAGTTCCTGGTTGCTGCCCTTCGTCTTCAAACAGTCCTCGATTCTCTTCAGCGCCGTGTAGCCTGCACGGATCTGCTCTGTGGTCAGCTTACCTACAGGGAGAGAAAAAGACAGTAAACTTAGAAAAAAACAACACAAAGCATAAGAATGAACTGTTTTCCCCTCATGGAGAATTTCAAGTTGAGTGTGTTACCTGGAGTGTTTTATGTGAAAAGAATTCTACACAAATCAACCATTGTCTGGTGTTTAGATGGTTTTACACAGTATTGAATGATTCAACGTTTCCATTTAGTAAAGTCAAATTAAAATAAAATCACACTCCTGCCACACAACTGAGTTTTTTCTTTCAGTTCCACAAACCGAGAGGAGCTTTGCGGGTGTCAAACTTCATCTCCAGCACACACTCCTCCATGGCCTTCAGGTCGCAGATGAGCTCCAGGAGAGACTGAATTTTCACGTCCAGCTTGGAAACCTTCTTCGTGGGTGCTGAATCCACAGTGGTCGTGTTTTCCTCCTGCAGCAGTGGCAAACCTGGATGAAGTTTCCTCTTTGGAGAATCTTCCGAGGTCAAAAGAGGGGGGGGGGGGGGGTGTTCAGCTCACCTTCTCGTTCGTGCTGTAGTCCATGAACACCATGTCGTACTTTCCGGCTACCTTCTCAAAGCTCGCCCGGTGTTCCCACTCGTTCTTCGTCTTGTCTAAAAACCTGCAACAGATCAAACACATTTGCCAGGTTTTCACAGAGCGCGCTCGACACTTCCAAACCTTTTTACATTTTTTCAGCTGGCTGCCCGCTCTCACTTTTTTTTGAAGATATCTTTGGCCTTCAGCAGGTCTGCACCACAAGCAGTGAGGCTGCTTTGACCCACTTTGCCCACTGCAGAAGCAACAGATCTCAGGTCAGATCAGCAATCACTCCAAAGAGCTTCGACGGTCAGTTCGAGATTCACAGAGCGACAGCGAACAAATTCATCGACTGCTCACCTCTCCCCCATCTGTTCCACACACTGTAAGCCTTGGAGGCATCGTCCTCCAGCAGCTGGATCAAGTAATACTTGTTGTTGTTAAACTGAAGATTCGTCTGCAAAATAAAAGATGGGGAAAGCCTTTATTTTACATGTTTGTGCATTTTCCTCCAACCAAACGTCAATAAAGTGCCGTTCAGTGTTGTACCTGGTTTAGCATCACGTCGTAAACATCAGTTCCTTCGTTGTAAACGTGAGCCTGGAAATTAAAAATGAAAAGTGCAACTGTGACGACACCGATTCTGGCCAAAGGCTTTCTGTGACCCCGCGTGTCGGATGTGACGGAGGCGGGTCACAAGCCTCAGAAGTGTTACCTTGCCCAGCTTGGCTTTGCATTCGGGGTCCACCGGAGCTTTGCCCTTCATGACCACCGTCCTTACGACCTCTGAGGCAGAGATCAGAAACACAGTGACGGTTTGCTGCATTTAACGGCAGCTCGAGCGTGGAGCCCTCAGCTGCAGACATGCAGCATGCTAGATCCAGGCTACCTTCAGTTTGTGGTTCTTCTTTGGCTGCTGCTTCCTTCTTAGTCTGACTTTTGCTTTGTCCTCTCTTTTTCTTGGCTGCAGGCGCCTCTTCCTCCTCTTTGACCTGAACTGGCTTCCCTTTCTCAGCCGTCTCCTCACTGGCTTCTTTTGTTAAAATGCAGAAAAGAAATGATCAACACCACCCTATTAATAAAACATGAATCTAATCGTGAACAATGAATTTAATTTTCTTATTTAGCTAAATCAAATAAAAACAACTGTCATTGTAAAAGTGCAAAACTCCAAATTTAAGTAACACCACTTTTTAGACTAAGGTGGCAGAAGTGATCCACACACCTGCCTTCACCGTCTGGGAGCGAATTTTTCTCTTGTACTTTGTAACAGGATTTATCTGAACCATTTTCTTCAGGTCCACTTCATAGTCCGTTCCTGAGCCCAGGCTGAGAGTGACGGACGTGTCCCCCGAAGAGACGGCCGAGTCCAACAAGGCGCAGGCAGCGTCCGGGTACGGCTCCCACTGTCCGTCATCTCCCTTCCACTGCCACACTGAGGAAGAGAGTGACAGGAGAACCCGGTAAAACATTGTTTCACTGGACCATGGTTTCCAACCACCACTCTGTTCAGTTGCAGCTGACTGGATGGCACAGATCTGAGATCCCCCCACCCCCCTTCTGGGCCACCTCTGGGGGTGTTTCCCATGTTCATGTACACCTTTGTATCTCTCCAGGTGCACTGATCCTGAAACGATGCAGACCTGCTGACACAGATGGAGCTGTGACTCTGGTCACGGAGCTACAATGATTTAATGCCTCTGAACTGTCTTTATTTCAACTTTAATAGTCACTACATTTGTCCAGTGTGTTGCATTCATATCCATGTTAAACATACACCCTTTTAAAAGGACTCAACAGTGCATCGATGCTCCTGCAGGAGCTTAATTTAGAGCAGGATTGTGGTACCAATGAACCACATCCATCCGTCTCCTCCATCCGCCCGCCTCCTGTGATGGAGCTGACGGAGGACTTGCCAGGACAACCCGGGGACCACCTTGAGAAAAAGGCTTCGATTTATATGTGTTTAAAAGGTGAATTCAGGTCTGCTTGTGTCTTTTTTGAAGGTTTCTAATGATGATTCCCAGCGGTGCTCTGTCCTGACATGTCCTCAGTCTCACCGACAAGCTAAAAACAACAAAACAGCGCCACCAACCTCTTTTCGACTGGACTTCCTCGCTGTCCGTCGCACTCTGGCTCACTTTGCTGGAACCTCTTGTTCGCCTCATAGCGCTTTATTGATAATAACTGGCTACCGACAGCAAAACTAACACGAAACGCTGTGACAATAACTTGGGGCGGGAAACTTTTTTTTCTGTTTCCTGCAGCCGTTTCCTGGTGAGACACAGCGGCCAGTGAGCAGCAAAGATCGTGTGTCATCAAGGTGAATCACTTCGGAGCGAAAGCCACAACGCATCCAAGGCTCAAGTACTGGAGCAGACTTGGAGTTGATTTAACTAAAGTTTTAGTAAAATAATCCACATTAAGTTAATCAGGGGACAAAAAGGTACTTTTTTTGGTAATCTGTATATTATTATAAAATGCAGGCAGAACTGAATTCTAAACTTGTCAACAGTCCTATTATTGTGCTTTGTTACGAAAACAATTGTTTTTTGTATGGCATTTTCCCATTTTATTTACCATCAACGACCATAAAACATGCATCATGCTTCGATAGGAGAGTATCTTAAACTAAGCGAGGAGTGAGCGCTCTTTCCGTTCTTGAGAGGGAACAATAACTCGGTGTGTATCGTTCCGCCTCAGCCAACAGTCGGAATTATTTTGGTAATGGATCGTCTCCACCTCACGCCGTGGATCAGGATCAGCATTAAAAAGTCCCACAAACACTGATCCGATCCTGGGGAAATGGCTTCTCGACGCCTCGGCGCCGCTTTTCTTAGTCATGGGGCCGCGGCGGCGAGAGTCCCCTGCAGGGTGAGTCCGATCCGTGGGTGTCATTGAACACAACGTCTCAACCATGGAGGTCAGACAGACCAGAGTAGCCAAAGAAGAGAGTGCTTTTGAGAAGCCAGAGTCCCAGTTGGTGTCACTGGTACATTTAGGCAACTCGGTGTTTCTGTTTTCTTCTTTTGCGCTTCAAGATGACACTGAGATGTTGCCATCGAGCGCCACCATCTAAAAAGCCGCCATAATGCTTTTTACATGCCTTATTTTTCTTTCACTGGTACCTTCGAGTTGATAAACTTCTTTGTCGCAGGTTCTGAGTGCAGCTGCTAACCCACAGACTCAGGTGGACTTCCTGAAAGGAGAACCACACAGGAAGCACCCAGGTGTGACCAACCTGAAGACCCTGAAACTGCCTCAAGAACTCCAAGTTGCAGCTCAGTCGATCATTCACAGTAAGCACAGTGATCAGATGACTTAAACTGAAGACGTGATGTAGCGTCGATGTTGTGGTGCTCACTCAAAGCACGCCCTGCCGCTCTTCTCCTTTACGCCTGAAGGAGCTCAGGTGCCTCGTCTCCAGGAGCGCACTCACAAACTCTCAAACTTCCTGTGGAGCAGGAAGCGAGTGATCGAAGACTTGGCTTTGAGGAAAAAAGCCGTGAGCCTGGAGAAAGAACTGTGGGAGGAAGCCATGAAGAAGGGAGGAGGTGGGTGAGGGGGAAAAACTATAAATGAAGAGGTTCTTGATACAGCAGCACTGAAGAAAGATTACTTGATGCAGCTGGTGGAATAAAGTATAATTTGCTTTGCAGATGTTGATGAGCAGTTGCTGAGTGAACGCATCACGAAGAAGGTTTTCTCAGAGCTCCGAAGAACAACGTATCACTGGACCCCGCTGAAGTAAGACGTGACTCAGTTTGAAGCACTTTGTTTTATACCTGTGCCATGAAGAATGCATATTATTTACCTATCAATCAACGAGGGTGTGCAGGTGTGAGCCTTCCTTTAATTACATGGAGTCACTCTACACACCCTAAAACACTAGTGAGAATTTCTGCATGCACTATCATTTTGTTACAAGGTCTGTGGAAGCTGAGCTCAGGTGTGCGGTGGCGTTTTATAGAGTTGGCGTTGGAAAATGCGTGATCTGTACACGTGGTTGGCCTTCTGCCCCTCAGGTATGATGAGGAGCTGGGCGTGGTTTACATGGCTGCCCGGCTCGCTGGAGGCTACGCAGCCGTGAGGAGGGTTCTGAATGAGGTGAGTGCTTCAAGGTTGGAGAAGCAAGCTCGTAACTGGAATCACGATGTATAAAGGGGGAAACTTTGGAGTAGCGGTCTGACATGTTGGTTGTGATTTTTCTGCCCTGCCAGATAAAGAAGAGGGATCCCTCGTTTTCCCCCCATTCGCTCCTGGATTTTGGCTCTGGCCTGGGAACAGTTGCCTGGTCAGTCTGCAACACTTGGGAGGGTTTTGCCTCATTGAAATGTGAAATGTAAACGGGGCTTTGTCTCTGACAGGGCGTCCCACTCCCACTGGGGCGACTCATTAAAGGAGACGGTGTGTGTGGACAGCTCGGGCCCCATGAACACGCTGGCAGAACGACTTCTTAAAGGTGCACAGATTGTTGACTTTGTTTGTGTTTACTGAGAGGATGATTTATTTGGACAGCGGGTGCTTTTGTTTGTATGTGTGATGGTTTGTTTCCTCACCAGGCGATGATGAGACAGCTGAACCTCACATCAAGCAAGTGTATTTCAGGCAGTTTATGCCTGTTTCTCCAAAGGTGAGACCCCCTCTGGTTATTCAGTAACAGAGTACTTCGTTGAGTAACGAGAAGTCAGAAGCATTCAATATTTTATTGAAGTATTGTCAAAATGGAGAAAAATAATCAAATTATTTTTTTTGATATTATAAAACTACACATAGCTAAAAGCAATAAAATGCAAAGTTGAGAATTGCTTCACTTGGTGAGTAATTCAGCTCGTCTCTTGAAATTGTGCTATCACATCCACGTCCTGTTTTGTTTCCTCACAGGTTCAGTTTGACTTGGTGGTCTCCGCTTTCACTCTGTCAGAGATTAGAGGTGTGAAAGATCGAGAAGAAGCAGTGTTCACACTGTGGAGGAAGACCGGCTCATATCTGGTTTGTTGAGCGTCAGCAAAGATGACGTCTGAGCCTCTTTCTTCTGTGAACAAGAACTCGGATCATTAGTAACTTGTGATTGTGTTTCACTTTTTGGTCGTAGGTGCTGGTAGAAAACGGGACAAAAGAGGGCCATCAGATACTGATGGAAGCCAGAGACACTTTATTGAAGGTTTGCGCACAAACTGCTTCCAGCATTGGAGTTGACCTGAAGTTAAACCTTCGGTTTTGTCTCTCAGCGTGTTTGTTTGAAGCGCAACATTTTTACCTCATTTATAGAGATGATAATATCAGGTGCTTTTCCCAGTTATAGTTACTGTCGTCATTCACTGTTTGACACCATTATCCGGCTATTCATCCATCCAGCTATTATTGCTTGGAAGCTTGTTAAAATTGGCTGTCTGGCAGCAGGTACGATCACCTCATGGACAAGCCTAAATAAGAGAGTGGAGGCGCTGCAATCAAGCCCGATGCAGCCGACTGTCTACTTCCCCCAGACGTGTAAACTTGAACAAAGTTGTTCCAACTGAACCTTCATTTCTTTCAGAAACAAGAGAAGACGGTGTACGACTCCAGGCCCGCATCTGTGTTTGCACCGGTACGTTTCACCTTTCACCTGGACTCAAGCCCTGTTAGAGTGTCACCGGCTCACAGAAGCTCGTCTCCACTCCGTTATTTCTCCAGTGTTCCCACGAGCTGACGTGTCCGAAACTGTCCCATGAGAACGTCACACCCTGCAACTTCCAGCAGCTCTACCAGCCTCTGCTGCTACACGGGGTGAGAGTCGACTCTCGACGCCATAAATGTGTTCTGCTATTAAATAGGTGTTTATTAAAAGAAAACACGCTTTTCTGGCTACTTTTTCATTCAAATCTGTATCTTTAAACATCTTTATCATTCTGGAAAAGCAAGGTTTGTTCCAGATGTGATGCAAATAACTCTCATACACAGTAATTTGATCGTAACTTGTTTTATGAAGTGAATATTTTACAACAGCAAGTCCATAAAACGTGCACTGTAGATGTTGGTAGTTTCCTCATCGCGACTCTTCCTGAGAAAGAAAACAAAGTAAACAAGCCCCCTGTATCATCACCCTGTGCAACATACATTGCTTGCTGCTACATTTCCCTCCTGCTTTTGTTTTCTGCCTCAGCACAACACACATCAA
This sequence comes from Malacoctenus tetranemus, assembly GCA_032274765.1. Classification (NCBI taxonomy): domain Eukaryota; kingdom Metazoa; phylum Chordata; class Actinopteri; order Blenniiformes; family Labrisomidae; genus Malacoctenus; species Malacoctenus tetranemus. The sequence continues at coordinate 16,011,321 of JAUESF010000041.1, forward strand.
ACGGAGAGGTTCAGTTACCTGATAATGAGCCGCACGCGACCAGCGGAGGCCGACGTGTCGGGCGTGGACTGGGCCAGGCTCATCGCTCCGGTGCTGCGCCGAACACGACACGTTCACTGCCGCATGTGTTGCTCCGACGGACAGCTGCATCACTTGGTGGTGACGGCACGGAAACACAGCAGGTAAACATGCTGCAGCACTTTAAACTGAATCTAACTTGAGAACCTCATTGTGTTCTTTGTAAAAATAAAGCATTCTGTCTGATTTTAGTGGAGATTTTTAAACATTTTCTAAATCCAATCAGCCAGTTTTTATATTTTTTACTTAACTACCAAGAAGTTTGGCGAACATATCGACAAGACCTGTTTTTCGTAACTCTCTCCGTATCAGAACCAAACACTTGATCTGCGAGTGACGCTGCTGGTCTTGATGTGTACTGACTCTGCCTTCGGGTTGTTGTTGATCTTGTCTCATCAGGGACGTGTACCGCTGCGCTCGGAACAGCGACTGGGGAGATCAGCTGCCCACGATTCAAAATGTCGAAGAAGACGACGTCAGTGATTCAGAATGAAGGGACAGCAGGCGGTGACACCTCGTCTTTGGACCGTAGTCATGTTTTGTCTCATTTTTCTGATGTAGTATTGAGTCATGCAGCTTTTCTCATCACATTCAGTAACTAATTAACCGCTTTCTTAAACTGGATGTACTTTGAGCTGAAATGTGATAATAAAACAGACAAGTGTCATCTTGCAGACTTCATTGCTCAAGGTTAAATCTCAGCGTCCATTTGAAATACTCAGTTGAACAAGATTTCCTGCTGGTCATGTCTGGCATGGTGTGATCATGAAGGAGTGGTGGTGCAGAAAAGAAAGTGGTGACTGCATTTGAACAGTCTCTTCCATCGATTCCAAGCAAAATGGAAATTTTATTAAAGTTGCTGCTGGAGTTAGATTATTAAAAACAACCACAGAAAAATCAAACCCACAGGATTTACAAGATGTTTGCTTAAACCCGATTGTGTGAATATAAACATACAATGACAGAAAACACGTTGAAACACACTTGTCCAGTTAACTCCCAACAATCTGCTTCAAGGCAGAAGTCAGGTCTGGGTACTTGAACTGGAATCCAGTCTCTAAAGTCCTCTTCGGTACGACTTTCTGGCCTTGGGTGAGGATCACCGCCCTCTCAGAGCCCATCAGCCCGTTCATGACAAAGCCAGGCACAGGAAAGATGGTGGGCCGCCTCAGGGCCCGGCCCAGTTCTTTGGTAAACTCGTAGTTGGTGTTTAACGCGGGCGCCACTCCGTTCAGCACTTGTGGCGAAGGAGCGGGAGCGTCAGCAGTGGTCTCCAATGCGTGGGCGATGATCCCCGCCAGGTCACTGACGTGGATCCAGGGGAACGGCTGTCTACCGGACCCCAGGGTGCCCCCCAGCCCGAGCCAGAAGGGAAGCATCATTTGTTTCATGGCGCCGCCATCACGACCCAGCACGGCCCCTAGTGGTCAGTAGGGAAAATTTAAACAAAAATCTGAAGGTGTCGGTGTGGCTGTGAAAAAGTGACTCTGTACGCACCGGGCCGAATAACAACTTGTTTGGTGGATTTGGCGACTTCTTCCGGAAGCAGTGCCGACGCCTCCCACTCTTTCACGAGCTTGGAGAGGAGGTCGAACGGCGCCCACTCGCTGTCCTCCGTGTACTGAGCTGTCTGGCTGGGTTTGTAGCAAGCTGAAGGTCGAAGGGAGACACGTTCAGAAAAACCTCTGTGGGCCTGCATGGGACTGGGCTCTGCATCAGACGCTTACCTACACCAGATACCAACACCCAGGAGTGCGGTGGACTGGAGGAAGCAGCGATGGCCTGGGACAAGGCTTTAGTCGTGTCAATGCGACTGGAGAACAGGTCGTTTTTGTAGCTTTCATTCCACCTGAAATAAACAATTGAAAGACACAAAGCGTGAGGAAGCTCATCATGACCATTTCAGATCTGGATGCAGCTTTTCCTCCTTCCCTTTGAAACTTAAGAACTTTATCAACGTCTTCTTTCAAGATCCTGGCGCCATGTTTCACTGTGTTTGCACGAGTCTGCCAGATGTCGACACTGTGGTTATTCTAGTGCAGCATCTCACCATCGAAGTGGGTTCATGACATTCTCTCCAGCCAAGTTGACGGCCCCCTCACATGGTGGGAGGCCGTTTGACTCCAACTCTTTCTGCAGAACAACATAGGAAGGGAAATAGCAGAATAAACCATCAATTACTGAATCTAAATGTGAATTACATCAGTACTGCACAGAGTGAAGATGCCATTTGTCAAATGTTAAGACGACGGAGGGAATCAAGCCAATCTCGGTCCTAAAAGCAGTGATAAACGTGGATCATACCCAGGTTATCTTTCCTGGACCAGCCTGGCGAGATATCACCGTCACCTCATGACCTTTGTCTCTGAGCAGGCGAGTCAGTTCTCGACCCACGAAGCCAGAACCTCCACCTACAAAACACCCACAGGAGAACATCTGAAGGATATTCACCAAGCCCTCAGTGAGTGTCAATACGTTTGTCCCAAGGTTTTGGTGAAACAAAGAAAAAAACTTGAATTTGTTCAGAACTGCTAAGTGATTGTCAACCTGCCTTCAGAGATTGAAACAGGGTGGAAAAATAGCTGAATACTTGAATTGCAATACAAGCTGAAGGGACAAAATAGTAGACAGCCGCGTCAGTGCGCATGCGCCACCGACATGCTTACAAAACACACTCCTGTGCGAAATAAACACACAAAAATGATCCCTGAAAGCATTTAATCCCAACGTCGACAGGCTGTTCTCCTGCTGCTCAATGTAGAGAAACACTGAATACATCATGTCGGCTACTCTCACTCATCCTGCAGCGTTACTTTGAGCTAATCGCTAACATGTCACATTGACCTTTCCAGCCTCCTACTAGATAAGAAAACTCGTCGACATTGCACTCACCTACTAAGACTCTCATGACCAGAAAAATGCGCCTTCAAATGCGGAGTAAGGCCACTGCAACGTAGAAGCTGTGCACAACCTTATCATAGGATGGTCCTGCTCCGAGTGATTTCACAGAGGAGCGCAAGTTGATTTGAGCCAGCGGGCTGCCGTAGATTCGTTACGTCAGTTTGTAGTCCGTACTGAGTGGAGGAAGTTGTTCCCGCAAGGACCGCAGTCGGTTCAAAGCGATCTGTCGTTGGTTTCATGTGAGTCAAGTGCAATTTGAAGTCAATGAACAACTACACGGAGGCACAGATTTACCAAAGAGCTGCTGCTGCTTTTATGGATCAGAGTAAATCCGTTGGCGTTCAAACGGACGTTTTGTTGTCAAAGTTAGGTTATGGTGAAGAGTGCAGGCTATTATTTCCTATCATCTGGACAATAAACCTCCTCTCCTTAGGTGGGCTGTATTAATATGTTGAATTACAACGGGAAAAATACGAGAGAATGATTAAAGTGTGGATTTTTGTAACAGTTAAACAGTGGTATGTGTAAGAGGAGCCCCCTTTATTATTTATTCATTGTGTGTGTGTGTGTGTGTGTGTGTGTGTGTGTGTGTGTGTGTGTGTGTGTGTGTGTGTTTTGAAATATATTGATATTGATATATGAGGTCCATGATATAAATAAGGGTCAAGACAAGACATATCCACAAAAATAATAAAGCAACATTTTTGCCCTCCATTACGGGTGCTAAACAAACCCAGAAACCCATTTTTCTTTGATTGTATCTCCCCAGCATTTTGAACGTTATTGATGAAGTGGCCTTTTGATTATTTCCTTGTTTAGTGATATGTGAGACCGTGCAGCTCAGCTACTGTTCTGTTTACGGAAAGGGCATTAAAACAATTTACTCAGATGGTTGGTTGCAATATGAAATGCTCTGCTCTAATAAAATGTCTTATAGAATAAGTCCGCGCTATCAGTGTGTGTTTATTGGCGGTGTTTTACGAGGCAGCACACCCGGAAGCGGAGTGTGACGGTAAACACGTGGTTTTGATCAGGAGATAAATTGGGGCGCAGCCTCATTAACATCCTCTCAGTCCGCGCCGTCGCTGGTGGTGGTCGCCCGTGTGGTGTCTGTTGGGACAAAGCCAGCTCGTAACAAGCCGCGTTCACGGTAAATGCTCGTGTCAAGATGCCGTCTCACGTCGTTTACGTCGCAGTTCTGGTTTTATTTACACGCGTGTGGCGGTTTTGTTGCGGCTTTTTCCGCGCATTTGATCGTTGTTAGCTCGCTTCCTCAGTAGCGCCAAACCGACCTCATGGTCCGTGCTAATGAGGGAACCTGATCATACTCGGACACATCCTGCTTGAATGTGATTAATGTGAACTACGACACCACGATCCCGACGGATTACACGCTCCTTGAGATTTGGGTGATCTACAGATTTAAATCTGTTTAAGACTTCCTCAGATTTAGGCGGACATGTTTAGCGCTTCCATGCAGCTGTTAAACACCAGTTTGTGCGCTTCGCATGTTGTCAGCGTCACTTCAACACATTTAGGCAGGATTGTCTTCTAGCTGTAGATGCAGTTTCCATCACATCTTGCACCTGCTGCAGGATCTAATGTATCTAATGGTCTTCAACAGTCCCGTGAACCAACACGTGTGTAAATGATGCTTTCACCCTGCAAGTTATTGGGTCAAACCTTTATGATGAGCTGCAGTCCGTGTTTCACCTGAACTTCCTGATTACGCTCTTACTGCACTGATGGTTTGACGTCTTGACTATCTGGCAGGGTGTCTGTCTGTCCTGCTGCTCATACTGACCTCAAACCTCCTTTCTCTTTCAGGGGTTTATCAAAATGTCCTGCAGGTGTGAGGAGGTAAGATCCCATTTTGTGACAGCAGTTCAGTTTGGTTGCCTGATGTGGAAGAGACTACAACAGTATTTGACAGGATTGTTACAGATGTTATCTCTTACAGGTGCTGAGCACTGCTGAAGATGCGCCATTGTAGCTGAACAGTTCAAAGTTGAATAAAGCTGAAATAAAAACAAATTTGCTTGAGTCTGTCTTGTTTTTTTTTTTTTGTTTTGTTTTTTTGTCAAACCTATCGCGTGTAACTGAATTTCATCAATGACCAAGTCGAAACATTCAGGTTGGTCTCATCCCTGCTGAGCTCTCACCATTGCTGCAGAAGTCGGGCGATCGGCTTAATTCACTCAAACTTCAGTCTTCTGGGGGAAATGAAGACCTGAGCAGGTTCAACTGAGTTTATTGGTTTAGAATACAATGCATTTGCACCGTAGGTTCCCTCATTGAGGCATGTTGAAGTTCAGCTCGGCAAATCAAAGCAGTTGAACACAATGAGGAAGAAATTGTCCTCTTCACTTCGAATGTCCACATTTATTTCCCGTTGGTTTGATCTACCTGTGTTGCTGCTACTAGTCTACTGAAGTGGTCCCCTCACTACAGATTTGAAGAAAGCCTCACAAAAACGCAGCTGGCCCAATAGTGTTTATTCAACGGTTTAAAAAAAAAAAAAAAAGAACTTTACACAAGACTTGTTCAACACGTTGGAGTCCAGCTCCAAACTTCAAGGTAAAGTGTCCTAATACACCAAAAAAAAAGCAACTGTCAGTCAGTTTGCTACTTGCTTGTACTTGGACAGAACTGACGAAAACAAAGCAGAGTTTCAATAAAGAAAACCACAGTTGATCTGAACAGCATCTTGATGTGTCACAGCGTGGAGTCAAAAGCATTTATTGCTCATCTGTTCAAGAACTTCTTTGTGCTCCTCCCTCAGGCAGCAGGCGATTCGTCTTACCAACTTTGTAACCAGACTTATTTGCAGTCTTGTTTTTTGGCACATAAGCACGCAGTGTGAAGACAAACTACCTGTTCAACCAACTTCCAAAATTGTGAAGTGATTAAGACACGAAAGTCCTGCAGGTGCTTTTGTTCATTGGCTGAACTTAAAGAGGGGAAGCTGCACGATCCACATGCAGCATTACTAATTTTTAACGTGTGCTCCTATTTGTGTCCAAAGTCCATTTGAGCACCAAAGGTCATTCAATTGTTCCATTTTGTTCGGTGGAAGCCGTGGTGGTATTGGTGTCCACCGTACTACATCCCTGTTTCCCCTCGGCTCGACTCTTTTTGTTTCCGTTCTGCTCCGACGCTGTGCCCTCAAAGAGTTTAGCCATGAACGCTAATCCGTTCTGCTTCATGTAGGACTTCCCAGCAAACGTGTAGAGGACGGGATTAGCACAGCTGCTGATGAAGGCCAGAGCCGAGGTCACGGCGCGGCTGGATTTGGCAATGTGGTCCAACCTGCAGGTGAACGCAACATGTTCAATCACGAATGCAACTGGATCCTTTCGAGATCGAGCTGAGTGTTTGGCTCTTTAAAACTAGCTCACTGAACACGCTTCACTTGTACAATGTTGGAGAAAGAGACACGAACTTCAAGAGTTTTTTCCATGAAGAAACTTGAAGTTCATGAGCTGATTGTGCCCCTACACACAAAGAGGAAGAAATATCTCGCACAATAAACTTTCTAGGGTGGTGCCCCCACATTTAACATTAGCATCCACTCTTTGCCCCCAAGTGAGCAGTATTATGTAATCTGCTACATCACTTACTACACTTACATCAGCCATGTTTGCTGCAGGGCTGATAAACATCAAGTGTATCACAGTGAATGTGTCAAATCTTGTTTGTTTTGGTGAAAGTACTTGGTTACTCACATCTCACGCGTCGGTGAATCAGGTGGGTACCATTCAGTTGCCACCTTGAGGGGAGAAACCACGATTACTCAGAAGTTTGAACAATTGCTTATCCAGGGATTTGTCACAGTTACACACCTGCATCATGTTGATCACATGGTACGGCAGCCAGAAAAGCCCAAACATCACCACGATGGCCAGGATGAGGTTCTCACTGCGGACCTTTCGCCGAAACTTGGTCTGCCGGAGACGTCTCAGGATCATGACGTAGCTGATTATGATGATCACGTATGGAAGGAAAAATCCTGACACGGTCTCGAAGGCGTACTGAAACCTGACCTGCCCCAGAAGAAACAGGAAGCAGGAACATGAATACCTCAAATCAATAACACTGTGTTTGTGTTTGAAGTCTTGGTGTTGCGTTTTTGGTCCTGCTTGAAGCAGAAAGGGTCAGTTTAATTCATCAGAAAAATCCAAGTTAAAACTAGTTCCAAAAAAAAAAATTGGGTGACAGTTGTGTTTTTTAGCTGCTTGGTACTTTTGACCATATAATTTGGTCATTAGCAATATATTAAACCAGTTGTACTAATTTTTCTGTTTAACTCTGCCTTTTCACTGTTATACAGTGTTTTGCTTTACTTTTTAATTATAGTTTGATCAATTGCACATTGATTTGCCCCATTTACAAGACATGTAAATAAAGCAGCTTTGTTTCTTGATTTTTTAAGGGTGCACATGATTGAATATTATTCATGCACCGGCCGACTCAAGCTCAGCAGGAGCTCCTTGATGTCTGATTTGTTTGCGTCATGTATGATGAAGCAGGGACGCAACTGAATCATGTCAGACGGGAATCGCTTGCGACGATGATTGGGCAACAGTGGTGCAACCCGTCAGTCTGCTGTGAAGAATCAGCACAGTCACAGAAGTTATGCCTGCTGGGCTCTACTCACATGGCGAGGAAGCGTGTGATTGGGCGCGCACACCAGTCTGGTTTTGTTTCTCTCGTCGCTGTCGATCCTCACGTCTCGAAAGACCAGGGAAGGGATGGAGATCAGCATCACCAGCGCCCACATGCCCATGATCACCCTCCTCACGACCTTCCTGGTGATCTGACGGGACACTCGCCGAGGGAACACCACGGCCACCAGCCGGTGGACGCTCATCAGCGTGATCAGAAAGATGGAGGCGTACATGTTGGTGTTGCACAGGTAGAACACGCCTTTGCACATGGCATTGCCGAAGACCCAGGTCTGCTTGGCCAGGTAGATGATGAAGAAGATAGTGAGGGCCATGAGGAAGCCGTCGGCACACGCCAGGTTGAGGATGAGGAGGGTGGTGACCGAGCGGCGCCGGATCCGGGCCAGGATGCTCCAGACGATGAAGAGGTTGCCGGGGACGCCCAGGAGGAAGACCAGGCCGAGGATGAGGGCCCCCAAGGTTGTGGAGAAGTCATTGCTCACCACGCTGTCGTCCTCGTGGTTCGTCTCGTTGGCTTTGAAGACGTGGAAGGAGCGACTGATGTTTGTCATGCTGGGAGACATCAATCAGACACTTCAACAAGATGCTCATCAACACCCAGCAGGAAGGTTAGCACGATGTGGCAGGTCAGCAGCAGCATCCTGCAGGCAACGCTGCCTTCAGTCAAGATATTGGTGTAAAATGTGCTTTTCTGAGAGATGTGAGTTATTGGTGCGGTGGTTTGTCATTGGAACAGAGCGGGGAGACCCTACAAACCTGGAGTAAATCCCAACAGTTTTCACTTGTGCCAGACGAGTGAACCGTTAGAAAGGATTGTTATGTTTCTCCATTTTAACAAGCTGTTGATCGCAAGCTGTCGTCACATTGACCATAGCGAGTCTCATGAAATGGCATTCCAGTTTAAATGGCTTCACGCAACCACTTTCAACTGATTTTTTTGTGTAATCTGATTAAACTTGAGACAATCTGATCAGGAGCCACTTAAACGACACATTGGATTACTTCCCAAAGACAGAGCTTGGTGTGGCGACGGGATAAAACAGGAGGCCTGTTGTTTTGTCAGAGAGCCACAGTCGTATCGTCACAGAAATATATACTGTGTATAATAATGTTGTGGCCTCTTCCTTTTAGGGGGGCCACAGGGGAGGCTAAGCTTGCTGTTACACTGACCCCCTGTGAAACTCCCATGGTAGTATTTATACAAGTATCTGTACAACTCAGACATTGTGAATTTTTTTGGTTTGCAGGCTTTTGAGAGCCACTTCAGACTGAAACATGGCGCAATGAAATCTTTCAGGGAACACTTGAAAAATATTTTCCGTTGCTATATTCAGCAATTGTGATGTCTCCACAGCGTCGGCTTTCTTCATTAGAATAGAAAAAGGCAAGTTCCTCTTGAGGGAAATTATTTCGAACTGATTTCTGAAAAGAGGTAGTTACAGAAAGAAAAAATACGGGAACACAATGCGTTTCGGTTCGGTTCCTTACGGCTGCAGTGCCAAGCTTACTGTCAATACATGAGCGTGAGGGGAACATCTCTGAGGTGAGATGATGGAGTTCCCGGGAGGTAATCATGAGAATACCTCCATTAATGAACGGTGACAGTTTGTTCACTCAAATCAGACTGAAGACTCTCCTCACAGAGCAGATTGATGTGTGCCACTCTGACGCAACCCTTAAAATATTTCCTCCAGACCCTGTAGCCAAGTGTGCATCTGCAGACAGCAGCATGCTAAAACACGCCAAGCATCAGCAGAGCTGCTTCACAAAACAGCTGTATTTCGACACCCTCTTTGATTCACATTGATTCTTTCACAACGTCCTCATTTGTCTCTCCTTTACTGGACTCTTCCCCGTCACTTTTACCGCACTCCCACTCGGTGACCTTTCCACATAGAAAACAAGAATTAGGAGGAGGCCAAAGAAGGTCAAAAACGAGACTAAATTTGTAAACTGCAGTAAAATTCACTGAGTCCCTGAAAAGCCCCCGAAACATGATGTGGATCACAACAGATACATCACAGGAGGGATGGAGGGAGGGGGGCACCAGTGCAGAGAATGGCCATCAGTTTCGATGAGAACGAGATATCAAGACCCTGTTTCCTGATGAAGTACTAATTTCCCTGCTCTGGGTTTACTGAACATCCCTGTTTATATTCCCTGGGTGGCTGTAAACCAGAGTGAATGTGTAATCAAAACGGATCAAAACCACATTTGTGTTACCAGCATGAAATGCAACAGAGACCTCGAATCAGTGTTGTCGGAAAAACGTTGCTGTTTTTTCTCAGAAAAGAAAAAAATGAATTTTAACTCATTATTAGGCTGATACAACACAGGGTTTTGAGTTCAGAGTAAAACAACAATTACAAAAGTCTCGTAAAGTCTAATTAAATGTTCCCACTTATTTGATCTTCCAAAGTGCAGTATGTTTATTTTGAAGACAATTAAACCTGCCAGTAAACATAAATCAAAGTGTCAAAGGGAAGTGCAGGAAAATGTGATTGAAGAGTTTGTTTGCAAAGAGAGAAAACTCCACTTTCTTACATTTAAACAAAATCTAATAAAGCACTTTCTTCTTGTTACTCAAATGTATTTCAATTCAGTCAGTCACATTTACTTTTTATATTGTTATTTCTATATTTTGTCATCTGTTTTTGTAAATTACCTTTTCATTGGTTCATGTACAAAAATAACACATTTTCCTCTGAAGATGTCAGATTTTCCTGCCATAAATCACGCCATAAATCCCACCTCTACATAAACCTTGAATAATGAATAATAGGTGTTATAGTGAATCTGAAACATCTCGATAGGCGTGTCCCGAAAGGTAAATAAGCATTTCAAATAACAAAACAAAAACAGGGATGTGGCAGAAATAGGTGAAACCAGGAAGAAACTGAAGATAGTTGTGCAGCCAAAAGTCAGCGTGCTGTAACGGCACGGGGGTGACTGACCTGTCTGTTGAGATGCTTCTTGATGATCGGTATGCGATACTCCTGTGTTGTCCACCTCTGACAGTGTTTCTCTTAGCTCAGCATGTAGTAAACTGAATCACGTCCTGCCTTGCAGGCTATAACATGCTGGAGTTTGTGAGTGTGGGGCGGGGTGTGTCTGTTCTTAGAAATGTCACTCCTTCCCCCCTTTTCTCTGTGTGAACTATCATTTATCTCTACATGATCGTTCTGTGGAAATATGTCAAGTATTTCTGCTGGAACCTTCCATGCACGGTGTCCTTTTTGGAAACATGGATGCGTTGAACTTGCGAGAATAATTCACCATCATATAAGGTGGAACGAATAATATGTGTCCTGGGGCGCTCTTCTGTTCCTCTGAGCCAACTGTTGCGTAATGAAAGGAACCAAGAAGTGAAGGTAATTGTAATTCTTGCACAAGCTCCATGTGTCATGACGGTGGGCACACAAGCGGAAACATGCGTATGGAGCTCACTCACTCATTAAACCCACCATCACTAGTTCATACAAGTCTGTCACTGACAGGAATGCTGGTTTCTTCAATAAAAAAGAGGATGGACGCTCCAAAGAAGGTGCTGGAAACACCGGAGTCTCAGGAGGGTTTTTTTCTTCTTTCTTTCATGAGACAGTTAAGGTATGAAACGCAAGTGAAAGCCTCCAACTGTGGCAGCTGTCACACAGAGATTTTATGACCCTACAGAAACAGTCATGATATATTTCACCACTCTGACTAGATAACACTGTACTGTACAGGATGTTTTCTGTGTCGCGTAAAAGGAAAAAGTCAACTGATAATTATTTCATAACATCCAGTACATGTAGGTTATTATATAGATTACTATAAAAAAATGTCGTCTGGTCCTGACAAATGATTGTTTTGGCTATTTTGAGATGAATGATAACAACAGTAATAATAATAATAATAATAATAATAATAATAATAATAATAATAATAATAATAACGAATACAATATAACAACTATTA
>JAUESF010000041.1:16025929-16044737 GCA_032274765.1 Malacoctenus tetranemus
TTGTGTGTGTGTGTGTGTGTGTGTGTGTGTGTGTGTGTGTGTGTGTGTGTGTGTGTGTGTGTGTGCGCGCGCGCGCGCCCGCGTGGTGTGTGCGTGTGTGTATATTCCTTCGTGAGCATGCATATATCTTTTATTGTGTATGTCTTGTTTGTGGTAATGCGCATCAAACTGTGTTCCTGTTTGTTATACGCATATGTGTGTTAGTGTGTGTGTGTGTGTGTGTGTGTGTGTGTGTGTGTGTGTGTGTGTGTGTGTGTGCGTGTGTGTGTTTGTTGTTTGTGCATGTGTGTGCATGCAGGCCCAGACTCAATGTGTTTCTAATCAGCTGTGCGTGTGAGTAGAGTTAACAGCTGCCATCTGGGAAGGAACCTCAACCTCTGTGTACTGAACACGCACCACATACACACCTCCCTGCTCCCTTCAGTCAACCTCCATCTCTCTTCGTTTTCAACCCGCACACGCACACACACGCACACACACCTCACCTCACATCCTCTCATCCCCTCACTCATTTGTTTCCCGCCCTCACTGGCATACAGTTGGATCACCACACCCAATGCATGAGAGTGAACTGCAGGAGAAACGAGAAAGCAGTTCTTCACTTTTACATGTCTGACAGCATAAACACTCACAGAAGTTGGCCTTTGTTGTCACTCCTGGTTGTCTGATTTATGCTCCCTTTCTTTTCACACAGTTGCTCTGCAGTGTGCAAACTAATGACACGGCTGTTTCAATCCCTGGCCACAAGTTGAACTCAGCGCTCACAAACCCTTTGTTAATCTGAGTATTGTAGATGTAGCTCAAGAAGCAAAATGTAGATTTACTCACTGACTCTTGGAGCAGCTCATAAAAAGTACTTATGGCAGGCTCCAGTGTAAATATAGCTGCATGGATCGAGTTGGGACTCTGATGCAACACAAACCCTGCTGGTCTTTTTTTGGTCAAATTTAAAGAACGAGACTTAGAGAGTTCAAACACTTGATTTTAAACATAGAAGTTGATTTAAAAACAACTATTGACACGCGTGATTTGTAATAATACAACTGACGCCTTCACCTTTAATAATTCATACTTCTTTATCCAGCAAACCATAAACAACGAGGGCTGGAAAGTCTGTAACAACAATTATATTTAGCACGGTCCTTTTTTATTGGAGGATATTTATTTAGATTACATTGAAGAAAAATGCAGATAAAGTCAATGGAAAAAGCAAAGTATTTCGGGTTATTGGGAGAATAACCTAAACAGCCTGAAGGAAAGCAATGCCACGATGATTTACACAACACTAGAAGGCATGCTGTAAGTAGACAGCCACCTGGAAAGGTGATGTAGCCAATTAATAAATGCAGAAAATGAAAATAATACAATGATCAGATTATGTTGCTGAAAACAGCTGGTCGCTCTGAGTGCCTGCAGTTTATTGTTGATGAAAGTCTACTTTCCATTTGATCTGTTTATTAGATTATTTGCAAATTCTTTTGAAGAACATAACATGTATTCATAAGAAAGAAGCAGAGGAACGCAGAGCAGTAACTGGTCGTGCAGAAGTCTGCTGCTTCGCTTTCCTGCTTATTAAACATCTCGAACCCTTTTTTTTCTCGAGGCTTCTTGCGGTGGGCTCTGCTCCACAGGTTGGTCCAAACATCACTTCATTTTCCAGGTTCATTTCAGGACACTGAGTTAAACATAAAAGCGAGTGAGATGGTTTATAATGAGGGATTAGCTTTTTGTGTGCTCAGAAAGTGTTAGGTAAGTTTTGGTGGCTCGTAAACTCCTCGAGTGGTCCGCACACAAACATCCAAATCGCTGTTTTCATGTGAAAAATCCGCTCGCAGAAGAGTTGCCTCAGCACTGCAGCTTTAATCACTTGGAAATATTTTTGTTGCCAGGAAACATTTGAAGAGATTTTTCACCCCAACTCTTAATTTTCTTGGCAGTTGCAGTTTTGTGTCCGCGTTGCCCAAAAAAATTGCCTCCGTGGCGCGCCGCCACTGCAGAGGAGCAGTGATCGGTTCGGAGCCTCGCTCATTACAGCGTAACTACCGTTTGGCTCCTCGTGGAGGTCGACCGCATCTCGCTGGGGAAATGTTGTGGCGAGGGCCGCGGCCCTCGGGGGGCTGAGCCCCCATTCGGATCCTCGGTTGGCAAAATCTAAAGACGTTTTGTTGAGAGGATGTAAATAAAAATGGTACCAAAAAAAAGATGCTATTCCCAGGTCACCATTCACATATTTTTTTTAATGTTGGTGATGGGAAAGAAATGTACTGAAATAGTTTTAAAAGTAGAATCAAAAGGGCATCGAGGAAAGTTGGCACAGGAGAGTTTTATTTTGAAAAAAATGTTTTATTTTTGGGGTCAAAAAATCTCCTTTTGGATTAAAATAAATGAATCTGATTAAATAAAACAATTTTTTAAAAACATTTTTGGGAGGTGAAATAGAAAAAAATGAAATAGTGTAGACTTGATAAGTGGCTGAGTAAGTGAAATGACACTCTTGAGGAACCCTAAATCATCATTGTCATTCGCTCCGCCTGAAGGTTGATGAAGGGTTGAAAGAAAGAGACTCAATCGAAACTAGAAACCGTCAAAGCTGCTGATAGTTGGACTTTCTCTATTTCCCTTCTGTGGGTTTAGCCTGAGTACAGAACTACAAGTTGCACTTGTTTCAAACGCTCAAAATAGAGAAAAGAAGCCCAGTGTGTGCTTTTTCCATGTGGAGGTGATTACAGCGAACCAAGAAAGCTGATGTAAAACAAATCTCTGAGACATGCCAATCACGAAAATGAATCTTTACTCACCACAGATTGTGTTTACAGTAATTTAATGGCCTTATAATGAATCTTTCTCATGCCACACATGGAAAAACAGCAGGTTTTAAAAGCTGACTGTCATGTGCAGTTGTTAAATAAGATTAATGAGAGTATGCATGAACCCAAAAAACTCACAACATATGAAGTGAAAAGAAAGCACGTTCAAACAAAGAGAAGGAAAGTGTAATTTTATGTTTGGAAACCGCCAGGAAATATATATTGTTTCCACATGAAAGTGAAAGTGTATAATTGAAAAAAAAAAAACAAAAAACAAACAGACTGCGAAAACTTTATGAGCAGTTTTTTGATTTTCAGCATTTTTTGGAGTTTATGGCCAGTTTAAGCCAACGAGACGCTTGTGTTTGTGCTCAGAGGTTTAATAAATCCTGTTGCCACTCCATTTTCTAAATGATCCATGTCGTGTTACGGTTATGGCGTTTGTCACGGCTCCATGCTTCCAACCTTACGGTCGTTTTCCCTCCAGCTGCAGACAACCACCTGGCAGCCTCTCATGCAGTCCACCCGATCAGCATCCCGAGCCCCCCGCCTTCGTCCAGCCAGCGAGCTGGGATGCATTCTCCGCCTCCACGGCGGGCCCCCGTCAGGGAGTTCAGCGGCACCTACGAGAGTCTGCCGGCTCGCTCTGTGCAGGTTAGACTGTCTGTTTTTGTGTGGCTTTTCCTTGGAGTCGGCTGTTAGTTATTCAAGAATATGCTTGATAAAAACAACACAAACTTTTTGTGTTTAACCTGTTGTACGAAATTTAACAAAACCTTTGTCTCAAATGGCCTCATACGAGCCTGCGAGCTGGTGCGGAGCGAAAGCATGATGAGAAATGTAAATCCTTTTATATTCATGACAGAAAGATATTCTATTAAACTCTATCAAGTTGCATTTTATAAGTTTATTTTGTGTACTCATTGTTTTCTCAGTTTTGTCACTAATTTCCTCCAAATCTTTCAAAATGTTCCTTTCTATTGTGTGTCACATTCCTGCAAGCTTTTTTCACTCTCATTGGAGACTCCTCGAAGGTTCTCTGTGGAGGTTTTAGATGCTGCAGAGTTGTGAGGCAACACATTTCAATTGTGGGTTTGTGAGCTACTCCTGCACGGCAGAGTGGCGAGTCGAGTTTGACTGTTTGACTGCACGAGTGTTTCTCTGGTGAGCTTAGAGTCAAGTCCCCTTTGTTTTCTATCGTTGTCCGTGCAGGTTTCAGAGTCCCGCGTGGTGGAATGCCCCAGCATCCAGATAACCACCATCTCTCCTGAAGATGACCCAGCGACCTCCATTTCCAGCTACTGGGACATGGGCGGCGGCGGCGGCGGTGGCGGGTGGGACCGAGAACGGCTTTACCTTCCTCTGCTCGATCCTTTCAGCTATCGCGACAAATGCCCCGGTTCCCTCAGCCCAAGCCCCGCCTCCAGCCCCTCCTCCCGTGGCTGGCTCAGCCCCGCTTCGAGCTGCGACTCCCTCCTGGTGGAGGAGGACGAGCTCAACGAGGCAACCATCAATTTTGGGCTCTCGCCGTCGTCAAGGCCCACCTCACCTGGTGGAAAAAAGCGAAGGAACTCTCCACTAGCCTCTCCTTGTACTTCACGAAGAGGCAGTTACTCGGAGGAACTTCAGGGGTGTAACTTGGAGGGCGGAGACTCCACCGCTCAGTTTCAGGCGCTGCCCACGAGCTGTGAGCTCAGCATCCCACAGAAAACTAGAAAGACCTCACTGGAGCAGGTAAAGACACCAGCTGTGTGTTACTCACTGTCTCAACAATTTGGGGGCTTTTCCACCAGTACCCACTTAGCTCTACTCACCTTGACAGCTTAGTTCTTAGGGACTTTCCATTAGTGATGACACACTCTACATGGCACTCATGGCGATCATACGTTTTTCTGTCCAGCTGTCTCCTCGGGAGGTGGATCATGAGCTGGCACCCAACCAAAGCTCAGACGCGCAGCAGACCCGGAGAGAGCCCCCCTCACTGGGCATGGACTACCTCTCTGTGCCCCCTGCCCTGGCCTGGGGCAGAACCCGAGCCAGTGCCCACAGCCCTCTGTTCAGGCAAGGAGGCATCGTGACCAGCGCTCAGCGTTGACTCTTGTGTTCAAAGGTTTTCCCAAGTTAGAAGAAACAATAACACAAAAAAGCGCGTTTACTTTGGAAGAATTCAGTTCCAGTTTCTCTTGAACATCACTGTGCCGAAAGTTGTTTCACTCTTTTAGCTGAAACATAGATATTGTTCACTCGCTCTCTGGTGTCCATGTTCACTGCAGCTAAAACCCTCTGACCTAATGCCCTTCAGATCGAATGCCCTGCCTCCGCTCGACTGGCCGCTGCCGTCTCAGTTCGACCAGTACGAGCTGCGTATCGAGGTGCAGCCTCGCCCACACCATCGCGCCCACTATGAGACGGAGGGCAGCAGAGGAGCAGTCAAAGCTGCACCCACGGGACATCCTGTTGTCAAGGTGAAAGTGACAGAAAGTGTTAGGACAATGCATATGCAGTTGCATATGTACTCGCAGCAAAGTGTCCTCCGAAGGGTCGGCATTATTCTGAGGGTCTTAAGTTGAAAGTCTGCTGAACTTCATTCTAGCCTGAGGATGCATGTTGAGGCTTGTTGCTTTTGTCCCCCATCACAGTTTGAATTGGTAACTCACACTGTGTCTCACTCGACAGCTGTGTGGATACTCAGAGAGGAAGCCGCTCTCCCTGCAGGTTTTCGTCGGGACGGCCGACGACCGATCGATCAGGCCGCACCCTTTCTATCAAATACACAGGTACCGAGCACCAACACACACAGGTCACTTTGCACCATGTTTTAAAATCAGGCCTCCATGTGCGAGGGACACGACACACTTGGGACTCATCATCTGACCTCTGAGGCTTTAACCATTGCATAACTAACCCCCAGCTGCTTCTCGTGTTGGTCCTGGAAATTTCTTGCACCAGTTGTTCAGAGGGAAGTTTGACACTGGATGAGGCCACAAATGCCGATTCTTCAAGTGCAGTAAAAGAGAAAAAGCCCTGAACAACACTGTGATCCGCTCTCCAAACAGAGAACAGCTTGCTGCTCACTCCCCTGTTTGATCCATCTGAAAATGTTGGCCGCTTCAGTTATCACTTGCACATCACAGCAAAGTAGGCATGAATCAGATGCTCATAGCAATGTGAAATATCACAGCTGCATTGCTGAACAATCAAACCCCTGCTCTATGGAGGCTTTAGCACCCAAGCAACCTCTGAACAAACTAAAGCAATCTGTAAACTCATGCCAGCTGATAACTAAAAATCTAATAAACAACTCAACGTATCTCAAAGTAAGAGAAATGCTCTAGAAGTTATTTAAAAGATACTAAACTTCACTTTTAATCCACTTTTTTTGTGTGTAACAGGTGGCCTTGTATTTTCTTTAAAAAAGTGCAAAGTGAAATCTTACCTGGCACAGTGTTTCTGTAACTAAGGCATCAAAAAGTCTGTTTTGTGTGTGTTCACCTTGTGTGTACATGATGTCACTAACTCACTGTCATGGCTTTGATGCTGAGGAACTGGTATCAGAAGCGTCACTGGCTTCACTGCCGCGTCTCTCATCTCTGGAGCGCTGCTGCCACCTCCTGTTCTTTCATGTTCCCGACTCTTCAGGAACACATTAGGAACACCAGCTTCTTCTGGAGAAAATGTGCTGTTGCATCAATACTTTTCTGTCCTACTGAATCTTTACTGAGACATGTTTGACGCCCATGATTTAGAATATAAGCAGGTTTCACAGTGTCAGACGCAAAGGCCCTCTTAAACAGAATTTTTCAGAGGATAGAATGGACAGGAATAAATATCAATGAATTGATCTATTTTTCATCTTAAAATGAAGCTGGTTACATGCAGCGGTTTTGTCTTGAACGTTGAAGGTGTCAAATTTGTGTCATTTGGTCCCTTTTCTTCCTTCAGGGTGACGGGGAAGATGGTCGGCACAGCCAGTCACGAGAGCGTCCAAGCAGGGACCAAACTGCTGGACATCCCCCTCAACCCCGAGAACAACATGACGGCCCTGTGAGTAGGAGAAAGTAGAAAAGAAAAGAGGAAACGCTCTCCTTGCTTCTCTCGACTTGCGTCTCACTGGACTTGTGTTGTTCTCGCGTTTGTTCAGCATCGACTGTGCCGGCATTCTGAAACTGAGAAACTCTGACATTGAGCTGAGGAAAGGAGAGACGGACGTCGGGAGGAAAAACACGCGCGTCCGTTTGGTGTTTCGCACCCACTTCCCCCTGGCGCCGCCGGTCGCGCCGTCTGGACGGGTGCTGGCTCTGCAGGTCGCCTCTCTGCCCATTGAATGTTGTGAGTGGTTGTTCTGTCAGAAAAAAACACGAAATCCAGCGCGTCACTTCAATGCATCTGGAGATCATCCCGCATGTGTCTGTCCTCCTGACCTCAGCCCAGCGTTCGGCGCAGGAGCTGCCTGTTATCGAGTCTGTCAGCCTCACCTCCTGCTCTGTGGAGGGAGGGGAGGAGCTGCTGCTGAGCGGCACCAACTTCCTGCCGATTTCCAGGGTTCTCTTCATGGAGCGAGGCACAGGTGGGAGTCCGAAGCCCTCCGACGTGAACACCGCGTGCAGAGAAAGTGACACGAGATGAAGGCGAAAGCCCCAAACGATACAAAGAAGGACTTCATCTTCTGAGTCACGATGAATGTTTCAGTGAATTATTAACTGGGAACTTTGTGATTCAAAAATCACATCGCCTTCTGTTCAGAAAGATAGAACATTAAATATATAGACATAGAGATCTTCAAACAACAAAATAGTGTTTTTTTGTTCGAGTTTTTTTAAGTTTATTCTCAATTTATGTTTGATTGTGTGAAACGCTTTGAGCTGTGCAAAAATGTGCTTTTTCTGTGAAGTGTGTTCGAAAAACTCATACGTCGGTGATTCATAGTGGCAGCAGACCTCGAAGAAAGACACCTTGGAAAATAATGAAATGATTGTAACTCAGTTGACTTTCTCCTGCTTGGTGTTTCCCTGCTGTTAGACGGTAAACTGCAGTGGGAGGAGGAGGCTCATGTGGACCGTGACAACAGCAACGAGGTGACTGTGAACCTCTGACTTTCAGCAGCACCAGCCGAAGCGTTCCATGACTGACCCATAAAATAATGCGTGTGTGTGTGTGTTTTCCTTCCAGTGTCTGCTGTGTGTCAGAGTGCCGGCTTACAGCGACCTCTCGGTCAGCCGGCCCGTGTCAGTCAGTCTCTACGTTTCCAACGGGAAGCGAAAACGAAGCAGCACTCACTGTTTTAAGTATCTACCTGGTGAGTGCTCAGTCCCGACTCACTTTTTTTCAGTCTTTTGTTGATTTTTTTCTTTTATAGTTGTGCTGTTTTTACTTGTTCCCCCCACAGTTATGTTCAAGGAGGAGGATCCGCTTCTCTCCCGGCCTTCCGTGCTGCCTCTGGATGGGGGCACTGTGTGCCCAGTGGGGGGTCCTCAAAGGGTGGACAGAGGCTTTCACACAAGGAGTGACCCCATGTCTGATGAGCGAGCCCTGGGCTTCCACCTCCCGCCGTACCCCTCCACCTACTCCCCCCCGTGTCCCGCCATGAGCTATCACGAGGAGTACTGCTCGAAGCCCGACATAGCCGCGGAGGAGCCGGGGGGCTCCAGGGCCGCCCTGTCCGAGCGTCACCCCAGCTTTGAGAACCTGGAGCTGGGCTTCACCGAGCTGCTCCCCCCTTTGTACCCGCGTGGCCCTCAGCCTCCCTCCCCCTCCCCTTCTCCATGGCTGGACTCACCCTACTTGTCCTCCTCGCCCTCCCCTTCCCACTCCTCCTCTCTCAGCCCGTTCCCCGCCGGGAGTCCGATCTCTTCCTCCCCCCTGCCGCCCATCCCCACCTCCCCTTACCCACAGTACTCTGCCTACCCTCAGGAGGTGTGTCCCTCACCTCCGTCCAACCCCAGCATCTATCAGGACATCTGCCCAGCTCCGTACTCCCACTATGATGGCTGGGAGTCCCAGGGACGGGTGCTGGGGATGGGACATGGGGGAGAGAATGAAGCTAAGATCCAGGAGTGTCCTCTGGAGTTCACCAGCCCGGCCTCCATGCACCCCATCACCTTCGAAGAAGGTGAGACTCGTCGATCTCGAATCGTCATACTTGAACGAATATCAAGAGGCGACACAGTGAATCGATCTACTCTCCAAAGAATTCGTGTCATCTGCTTCTTTTTATTAAACAGTACTATTTTGATCTCCACTGAACCAGTTAGGTTTCTTTTTATGAACTAAACATGAGGTGTCAATAAACCGTGTTCGTGTTCCCAATTTCAAGAGATTTCACTGTTCTCCTTTTCTCTCTTCTTTTCCTGCAGTGTCGGAGTTTATCGGCGAGGACATCCAGTCCTACCAGATAGGCTCGCAGATGGACAACCCGCCCAACTGAGCAGCGCCATGACCCTTTCTGTTTGATAATCATTTCCAGTCTCATATGCACTTGGTATTGATAAGACGCATTGCTGGCCGCTGCATGCAAAGGTGGAAACGTGGTTACCGAGACACTGTTGTAATTATGACCGCAGGTAACCTTTTTATAAAGGGAAACTAATGTTTTTAACATGTTTTCAATATAAATTATACAAGAAACTGTGGGCTTGGTTTGTTTTCTCTTTTTATACTGGAAAAACAGACATTTTGAGAGTGCATTGGCAGACAGCCTCCCTGTCACTTCCTGACTGATGGGAACTGATTACAAGCAACGACTTCTATCGACTCTGCTTCAAAAACGAAATGATGCTTGTGAGTCCACCAGTGATCAACAGAAACCTCAAAGATTTCTGCTGCATGGAAGACATTACAGAACATGACAAATCAAGTCTGAGAGGGTTTCTGAGTGAGTTCTGACTGGTGTGAAACATTGAGACAATGTGTTCAGACTGTTGAAGCTGTTTGAAAGGCTTCGAGATGGAAGCTTATGTTAAATTGTCCTACATTGTTCATTTGGGAGCGGTGACACTTTGTTGGGCCTCAAGAAGCGGAGCATCTTAAATCAGCTGCTGTTGGATGCGTCATAGCCTGGTGAACAGACTCCCTTCATGGTTTAAAGTGCTTTTTCATTGCGTTCAGCCATTTCAATATGCTTCACACTGCGAGTCATATTCACCTATTCATGAACTGCCATGCACAGCACTCACACACATCAGTGGGCAGGGCAAGATGGGGGGGTGGGGGGTGGGGGCGAAAGCACCAACATTTGGATTGAGGACCAGCCCAGCCCAGCCACTTCTGAGCCCACCTGCTGCAAAGCTTTGTTCTCTTGTGTTTACACCAACGTATGTAAAAAGAGACCCGAGTAGCATTAGATGGTTTTCCTGACACGTTTATTGGCTATATGCCTCAGTGAAACCATACATGGGCATGCTTGTAGCTTCACATCACAGAGCCCGTTGGTGAGGCGATAGATAAGGCTGCTGCGCAGCCCCAAACACTTTTTTTTTTTTTTTTAAGTTTCAACTCAGGGCTGGAATTTGAAGCCATAACTCCTTCGTGACATTGGCTTTTCCACTTCCAGCTCTTACTTTTCTCTCTGGCTGCAGCTCAGGAAAGATCGTACACATGGAAAGTTCATGGGAGGTGAATGTGCCAAAAATAATTAGACGGAAAGAGCTGGGTGTTTACCGCATTCCCAGTTGCTGCAAATAAAGTTTTATCTGTTTAAATGTAGCACACAGTGGGTTCAGATAATCACTGTGAATGCAAATCTGATATTTCCCTTTGGCACTGGTGTGTTAGAAAGTGGTGTGTGTGTGTGTGTGTGTGTGTGTGTGTGTGTGTGTGTGTGTGTGTGTGTGTGAGTGAGTGCGTGCGTGCGTGTACGACAGATTTAAAAAAGAAGTCATTCGTCTAATCGTGAAATCATGAATAATAGAGAATTGAAATTAACAAACGAAAAGCTCTCACATGTCAATTGTAGATGTCTACTATAGGAGCAAAGTTTACTCGCTCTTTCTTAGCAACGCAAAGTCATTTTGCTGCGAAATGACGTGGCAGCAAAACAGCCTCAGACACCGACATAAAACTAATTTATAGAGTCAAATGTACGAAACGACCCTTCTTCGAGTGTTTACACACGTTATTCTTTGAGGAAACGTGTTTCTCCTCTTACAACACCAGGGGGCGATATAACGCCAAACAACAAATACAGGCGCGCTCCGCATCAGCCCGCTCGAAACATGCGGGTTCACACAACAGTTGCTTCGATAGAAACATGAGACCACCAGCAGATGATGTGATAACGGAGGGACAATCACGGCAAAACCCCACTTAAGAACTGGAGTCCCGGTGGACGAGCTAACTATAGGATCCTGATGTATGTGGACATATGCAGAGGAGCCTTCATTGTGCTGCTCAGACGGCTCAAATAGGCTCAGTAAGGAAAATAGGACACAAACACTTGTGAGGAGATCAAATGAGAAAAAGAGATTTTTTTTGGGACCAAGCAGGAAGTTTATTCTACTTGTTCAGAAATTTAAAATGAAATTGAAAAGTTTTATAAACCTCGATATAAGCTTTTTCCCGTTATGTTAAAGGAAATGAACAGGCGAGTTGGTCAGACTTTTCAGGTTTTCTGCAAGTGTCAGTTGTCTCTGAATCTTTGGTGGAAACTCCTGATGCCGTGGGTTGGCCTCAGTGTGTCCCACATTATGGCCGTCTAAAAGCTCAACACGGCAGCTCGGTGGAAAATTAAGCAACGTCTGTTTCCACTGTTAATGCCACCGCTGCTCTGAGTCGTCACCAGTTTTCATGCAGAACAGTCCCACAGAGGAGCTGCCTCCAATGAAATCCACAGCTGGGCTATTTATTGATTAGCACCTACTCACCCCATAACACAAACCAATCAGAGATTTAGGGGCCGTGCTCATGCGCCCACAGTGGGTGTGGTGCAATTTGGGGACAAATGCTGCTTTTTTGGTGCTTCCAGTTTTCTCACCTCACTCTCTCGTGAACTTCCGAGGACTTGAACCGGGGACTTTCCTGGTCACAAATTCACCTTTATAACCTCCAGACAACCACTTGTTGCTAAATCCAAAAGAGCAATTTTCAAGGGTGAAATGGAAAAGATGTGTAATTGAAATGAGGCCGAACAGGAAGCAACCGACCATTTCATGCACAAATCTGTTGCGCTGCTGTTTCAGACAGTCTGCAAGTCAGTGACACTCATTAGTCACAAGTTCTCACTTACAAAAAAAACACAGTGTCATCCATGTTGGTTGTGTCATACTTTGACATGTGGCTGTGAAAACACATGTTTGTAGGGACAGAAAACCTAATGCTGCATTGGGAGACAGACTCGTCTCTGTGGCCTCTTTCATTACAGATTGTATCACGCTATTGTGGTCCTAATAACTTGCTCTTTGTTCTCTCTTTGGGGTCGAGGAAAACCAAGAATTAATCAAGTTACTTAGGCAGAGCGGAGCGAGCTCCTCCACACAAACAGCCACAGCAGATCTGACAGGGAGACGGAGCAAAAATACACCAAAGTAGATGCATTACCATGAATCCCCTGCACTGACCCGATGAATGTGAAGACGTCTCGTCTCTCTGGGGATAGACAGGAAAAGCCTCATGCAGGGATCTTCTTGCTGTGATGCAAGAGCAGAGTTCTGAGCTCCTGTGAGGTTTGACACTGAGACTGCACAAAGAAAATTAGATTGCAATCTCGCATTGTGCAGAGGTGATGAAATGTTATCCAACTTGTTTTGCAACCAAATGTGACGTCTCAAGGGCTCATTATTCATTTGCTGTCAGTTAAAGCCAAACACAACAGTAGTGAAATGATTGATTTATTGTAGATAATGTGTTCCAGTTGCACGATGTGTAATCATATCCCTTGTCAGAAGTGTGTTGTCTTCAAAACAGTAGCACCACCACTCCCAACATCAGCTTTCTCTGTTTGTAAGTAGTTGTTCATTCGATCCTTCGTCTCACTCGACCGTGTTTCTACCAAAGTGTCCTTGAGCAGGACATTGAACCTCTACATGGTTTCCAGTGATGTGTGTGAGTAGATGATTGTGGCAGATCATGTGGGTGAAATGTACACACTCCTAACCCTAAAAAAAGAGAGAAAGTTTTTGAAAGCCTTGACTGAAACTGACTCCTGAAATAACAAACACACACACACATTCATGGTTTCACTTTTTTTTTTTATTGAAACACTGGATTACATTTTTATAACACTGATATGGTTTGCACAGCTGAAACACTTAAAGTGGAGTATAAAAAGTTAGAGACTACAATATTTGCGATGTCTATAAGAAGAAGCGTGCGTTTTTTCTCTGAAGCACTTTTTTTTACTATCATAACTTCTACTGCTGTGTAGGATCAATACACCCAGTCCACAACCAATGCTCATGAATTGAGTGGTGAGAATTAAGGTATTTGGAGATATAAAGAATATGACGACACAAATGACAAACGTGTGCACCTCATCAATACTTTTTTTTAATAATCTGCAACATTGCATATTTCCTTTCACATATATATTATTGCCGTTGATTGTAGCTTGCAAATACACATACAGTATATAGATTATATCATAACAGGAGCAAAAGGTAACAGAGCGACCATCGAACATCATGTAAACGACTTCTGCTCAACTTCAAGTCTTGAAATTTTGGAGTCACTTCTCGATCAGGGAACACGTCTTTTTAGCTGCTCTGTTTAAGTTAAACAATCAATTTTGAAGTGTAAAAGTCAATCTTGGAGCACATCTTTTATTTTTGACTCCATTCTACTGATAATTGGAACTATGTCTTTAATTTGTTCTTTTGCCTTCTGAGAATCAGAACATATTTTCTTTATATCAAGTGTAGGAACAGACGCCCTGCAATGCATCGACAAATATGCAATTAAAAGTAGCAAAAAGAACATATCAAACACCATCTGTGGTATCTCTCTTTTGCTTCATTACAGACTTTGTTTACATGCACACAGTGATCTTTAGAGTCCATTTTTGGTGAGCTTAGTCACTTGCATACAACACTGCGTATGTGAAAAAAATCCTGCCTTCCAATGGGATTGGTCATCAGAATAGATTTCTGTACCAGCATGTTCCAACAATCACATTCAAGTGTTTCCTAATGAGGATGGGACTCTATTTATGTCACCAGAGACTAAACAGGAGAACAGAAGCCTCAGAAATGTAAAGGAATATTGTACTCGTAAACACAGCCAGCGACCCCCCCTCCCCCTCCTCCCACCTTCTGTCTGTAAGGTCCTCGGCAATGCAGTATACTTTGCACTAAAATCAAATATGGCAGAGGCAAAATTTCTTCATCTGAACCCAAAAAAAAGAGAGCACAAGGTTTAGATTTTTACCCAACGGAACAAATCAATCTGTTGCTCTGAAAAGCTTCTTTCACTGACTCCAATGTTTATTCACTTTGCGTCACTTTCCCAGCCAACAGCTACACAATTACTCCGGTCTCTGGTCTTGTTCTTCAGCTGTTTAGTTGCAGAGCAAAACAATCCAATCATTTTATATTCAGAACAAATTTCAAGCAACAAGTTGGTACCAATTGAGGCATAAACTCTGGCGTCTGTTCCGACCGTGACACACAGGCTCCTGCGAAAAACAATAAACAAAACAGGGTGCCGACTTGTACACGAGCATTTTGTCTGCAGCAGAGTATTTGACAGCAGTTTTACAGCCTTTCATAAACCGATCAATTCAATTTTATTTGGAGCATACTGCAGGCCCAACGCCCTCCAACTCCCCTCACGCGCTGACGAAGACCAGGCGGGTGGAGTAGATCAGGTCGGCCAGGTAAAGGATGAAGTTGACGGCGGTGAGCACAGCCACCGCCATGAGCTTATCCCACACACATAGCCCCACCGCGCTGCCGCAGTTGTACGGCCTGTTTTTGTTCCCCCCGTTCTTGGGGTCAAAGTTGAAGATGGGCCAGATGATGGTCGCCGACAGGTAGAGGACCACGGCCAGCAGGGCGTAGCCGGACAGGAAACGGGCGAATGGGAAGGGCAGGCAGCCGGTGCACTCGCCTATGCAGAGCATGATGATGGCTGCTGACAGGATGAAGCAGATGCAGTACACGGACATGCAGTACTTGAGCGCATGGTGACGGTCGTACACCACGGGGTCGCTGACGAAGACGAAGATGACGCAGGCGATGAAGGTCTCGCAGACTTTCAGCAGGCCGGGGGCGGTGGCCATGTAACCGGCGACCTCGCCCGGGCGCGCTTTACTGATGCTCACCTCGCTCATGTAGGCAATGGTGGCCAGGCAGGAAAAGACGGTGGACACGATGCGGAAGTCACGGGTCTCATTTGGTCCCGACGAGCCCTTGAGGAAGTACAGGGGGAAGATAATGGAGGCGGACAGGCACAGGAGGGCAGCGTAGCAGGCGAAGGTGATGGGGAAGTTCTTCCAGGAAACGGGGGCTCTGGTCTGCAGGCCGAAGAGCTCCACCAGGAGGACGAGCAGAGTGCCGGCGAAGCTGAAGGCCCAGCAGAAGATGCACCAGTCTCCCGTGCCGTGGTACAGGTGGCCGCCGTGCACGGCCACAGAGAAGGCCACGCAGGAGAAGACCAGGGCTGCCAACCTTGTCCACAGCAGTGGGCTGGAGTGGAGGACTACAGCCATGATGAGAGGTAAACTGGGTGATGGGAGAAAGTCCTGCTAAAAGACGAGTCTTGTCTTTCTGGGAGTCACTTCCTCAGATGTTCAGATCAACCACTCAGGCGTCCGAAACTGTAACAAAAAAAAAAAAACAACACACAATGGAAAGAATTAGTAAGCAGTGCTTTGGGGTTTTATGTTGTGTTTTATGACTTCAAGATGAAGTAAGACACAACTATGCAAGGCTAACAGTTTGCAATGCAGTCCACAGCAGCTGAGTCCGCCTACATGCCACTTTCTGGGATGCACAATAGTGTTATTGTATCTTTATGAATGCTCGAAACAACAACTCAAATCAGGAGAACGCCATTCAAATCCACAAATAAAGGCTGCACTGTGGTCCCACTCTGCACAGCACATTTACATCTGGTCAAATCATCTGGTGAACACTCAGCCTTTTTTTTTCTTCTTCTTCTCCCATTTGTTCAGGTAGTTTCTGGCTCGACTCAAACTTCTGACCTCCTCTCTTTAACAGCATTCCTCTCGAGTGCAGACTGCTGCGCTCCGACATTCCTCCGTGGTCATGTCCTCAGTGACGGGTGTGGCGCCACAACCTCCACTGACCCCCGCAATGCGCTAGTCATCATGGCTCTAACATGGCCCTCCTTAGCTAACCCCCCCAAAAAAACTGTCTGGGAGCGAACGTAAACTGCACTGCAGACCTCGTTTTCACAAGGTTGTGGGGCAAAACAGAAGCTGCAATGTTATGTCTGTGCTTTCTTACTCAGTTCAGGATTTTCAATGTCGCTCAAAACAACACTTTTCGATGATAAGACAGGATTTCCTCAGTGAGAACAGAAACGTCAGGCTGAATTTCATCACCTCACAAGTTAATATAAGATTTCTAACTTGGCGGTTCTTTTCAAATGACACGTTTAGTTGCTCACATTATTGTTGCATGGAACCAACATCAACATCTGAGTTATATAAAAGTGCAGTATTACAGTAGCACAAGTTGGAAAGAGTCATAAAGTCACCACAGTGGCTCAGTACTGTCAATTACGCAGCAGTAAAGTTTGTTCACAGTAACCAAAGAGAGCTCGACCTCATACCAGCCCAACAAAGGGCGTAGCTGCAAAATCCCTCCATCCTTTCACTTGAACTCTTATTTTATTGTCTATAAATACAACTTTTTACCAGTGTGCGATAATTACTGAGTATTTTGTGATTACCCATTTGAAAGCTTTTCCTGTGATTTACTTTGCTTCGTTTATTATTTGCATTTTGTCTTCTGCCTTTTTTTGTGTCTCCAAACTACTGCTTCCAAATGTTATGTGTGCAGTCAAGCAAGGTGTGAAACAGCAGCAGAGATCTGAGTAGCAAGCTCCGTTCCATTTCCTACAAAAGTACTGAAACTGCATCTGCTGTGCAGCTGCACTGCACTCTGATCTGATCAGGTCGTGTCACGACTGTCGTAGCGTCCAGAACAAGTCCCCCTTCCACTCTGGGTTTCACTTAGTTCTTGATGCACAATGGTTGACATGAAGAGGTGCTTCTTGGTTTTGTTTCTCTGAAGTACAAACACTGACGACTGATGAGGTGCGTTTTTGCTCCTTGCTTCAATGACAAATCGTGAAATCCCAAACACATCTGAAGATAAGATGTGAAGCCGCAGGAGGAACATTTCACACAGGATCACTTGGACCACGCTGGCTGCTCTCCCACTCATTCCTCCCGACACCAATTTTTCACTCGGCTCCAAACGCTTCGCTTCTCAGTCCCAGTTTACACAGACAGACAGCTATAAACAAAGAAGATAGACCTGTTTACATTCATTTAATTGGACGGCTTCGAGATCGTAAAGACTTGTCTATTGAAAAGCCACACTTGTGGCATTTCAGGGGAGGAAAAGAAAGCATGAAAGGGGGCAGGAATCGAAAAAGAGACCCCTAATAATGTCGCAGGATGTCTCCCTTGGAACCAGAAGGGAGGGGAGGGGGAGGAACACGGGGGAACCCCTGCGCCTCGGCCACAGGACACATAGTTTAAACACAGTGATGGAGTGGAATAGCAAGAGTGTGAGTCACCAGCAGGCCTCCCTCTTTCACCACTCCTCTCACTCTTCCCACCTCCTCCCTCTTTTCTGGTAAGATTTTCCAACTTGCTGATGTGTTCCAGATGTGCTGCAGTCTGGCTGCTGCTGAACAACTGGTAACTTTGTCATATTTGCCAGGTTCTTTCCCTTCTTCTTGTTTCCTTTCTTCCTTCTCTCCCTTTCTCATCGTCTCGTTCGGTGGCTACTCCCTCTCTTTTCCATCAGTTGTCCTCTGTCTCCCTCCTCATTCAATACTCCCTCCCCGGCCTTAAACTCAAGCTACCAATTAGGCCTCATGTAAACCACTCAAAATAAACGTATATGGAGGGTCGTAATGGAAAAATCGATCCTGCCACTACTGCTGCTGCTGCTGCTGCTGCTGAAGCTTTGCTGTTCATGGAAACAAGTCAGGAAAGAAATGGGAGAGGAAAATGGCAAAGGGGTGAAAAATAAAGAAAAAAAAGAAGTGTGGAAAATCGGTCTTTTCACAGTAGAGCACGGAAAACACGACAGGCGCACACACAGGGTCTCTTCCCCAATTCAACGAGGCGCCGAAAATAGGTTCACATATCAACTCGGCAAACAGGATGTGACAGAATCATGCTCTTCATACACACGCATGTAACACGGCTGAGATGTTCAGGAAACAAATGTTCGTCTCTAACAGAGAGGTCATGTGAGCAGCTTGTTTTGTTGTCATGGCAAAGAAATCACTTACTCAATTTCACCCATAATCCACTTACAGGGGGATGCCTGGGTCGAAGCACAAGATGAGGTCTGTTGGCAAATCTTCCAACTGTGTGTCAGTGAGAGTGTAATGCTTGTGAGGTTTGAGCCTGTGACGGCTGAAGTAGGAAAAAACAGAACCCCAATTTACCTTGTTTGACCTTTACTGAAGCATAAAAAGAACCCAGCTCATAAAATTCGAAGCAGCTCCCCCCACCCCTCTGTTTTCAAATACGCCCATCACACCTTCAAGACAAAAATCGGGGACTTGTGCACTCGCTCTCGTTCAATGAAGGACTTGCAGGTCAAACGTTTAATTGTCCCTGATTTCAGAATTTTTTTGCTGATTTAACTGAGAAAGCTAAAAAGGTTTTAAAACTCCCCGAAACGAGCAGTGTGTGCATCAGTCTGACGGATGGACGCTCTACGCTCATGCAAAGGCTCATTCATTGACAGTGGAAGTGGGTGTGCCACCTGCCACACCCTGCTCTCACCACACACACACACACACACACACACACACACACACACACACACACACACACACACACACACACACACACACAC
>JAUESF010000041.1:16046427-16070977 GCA_032274765.1 Malacoctenus tetranemus
AAGAGCCGCTCCGCTGCACCGTGCTGGCCGTCCATGAGTTTTATGACTGGGAGTTATTTAAAGGAATAGTACACCCAGTAGTTGCACTGCAGGGCTGCACTTCATGCAACACCTCCGGGACTCATTTCTAAATTTAGATGGATTACAACGGCACCGGCACTCAAGCAGAGGAACGACGTTTGCGCTTTTTTTTGCTTGTTTTGTCTAATAAATGGTTATTTAAAATGGCACTTGCTGACTTTACTTTACAACTTTACTGCTCAGGTGGAATGGGGGAACATTAATATTAACTGAACGGTTCCTAAACCAAACAATAATGCATGTGAACTTGTATACATCTTCCTTTTCTGTTGTCATTTTTCTACGGAGCAGTGATGGAACACTTTACCCTCACAATTTAAAGGTAGCGATTCAAGCTCGTGTTGGGACTTTTTGTGCGGATTCGATATTTATTGAAGGAGCAATCAATCAGCTCACTATGATGACAAACCCAAGGTCACAAGAAGTCTGTGCTGCTCAGAACATGTAGAAATCAAAAGTTAATCGCTTATGAGCTGTATGCGTTCCCCTTTTGGACCTCACCCGGTGTAGCCACTAGATGGCGCCAGATTCCAACCTGAGCTCATGACGTAGAAGCTTTTGCGACAATTTTCTCCGACTGAAACGTCAATTTTCTGAGCCGTACGCCGCTGTGGCTTGGTTGTTGTCAGGTGAGCATCATGGCGTCAGGACAAGAAGAGTCGTCCAGCGGACACGATGCGGAATTGGACGAATTGCTAGACAGTGAGTGTTGACACTTTGCACATCCGACCGAGGCTCGCTGCGACACCTATCTCGGGGGTTTAAACGACCGCGGTGCGTTCACGGGACCCTCCGTTTGGTCTCTGACCGTGTCCCGGCTGGAGGTCCAAAGCCTGTGCTCGGTGGGACATCTGTCTGCAGTGCCATTAAAGTAACCCAGATTGAAGAAAACGTGCTCTGTTTACTGCTGACGAACAGTTGACTTGGAAGGAAACAAACAAAGTCAAGTCATGATTAAGGTTTTGTAAAAGAGGGCTGAGTTCGTTCAGAACATCCGTCCTAAACGTGTTAAAAGTGTTTTGAATTCGCGATATTTCCAAAACTTCTAGGTCAAAAAATAAAGCGTGTGAAACTTTCAGATGAATGTTAACTTAAATTTGCTTTTGTACCAGAAAAATGGGATGAATGTGAGGAACGAGTGTAAGAATAAAAATGGGTCAAAGTTGAATGGGAAAAATCAACGTGTAGTTGGGAAACAGGTAGCTAATGTGACACGGTAAAAACGGACTTACGCTTCTTTGTTGTTGTAACATTCATACAGGCTCACTATGCAATACCTGCAAAAATTCAAAGCCAATATATTCTTAACAAAGAATAAAATGGCTCTTTGTGACTCTGTTAAGGATGGAATTAACTAATATATTAATAGTAACAATAATAGTCTATGTTTCTATTGCCTTTTTCAAAACAACTTATACATACAAAAATCACATAACACAATAGGGGACAACACTCGCGTCAGTGCAAGTCTGTTTGATCTGCTCAGACAGGTCATTTCAAAGCCCAGACGGGTTGCTAATAAGACCTTTAAACTGGCCAGTGTGTCGATAATTATTTTAGGCAGTAAAATGAGCTTGTGTTTGCTTGTATGAAAGAGTAACTAGTTTCTGACATAACTACGTGGATTTTTTTTGCCCCATCCAATGATTGCTGTCTCTTTCAAGGTGCGTTGGACGACTTCGACAAGACGTCAGCCCCTCCTGCTCCTGAAGCAGCTGCTGCCTCGTCCTCGGCCAGCAGCAGTGCAGAGAAGGTCGGTGTCTGCTTTTGTCCCCTTTTCTTCCTGTTTCTCATCTCCAGCTGGATTGTGCTTGTGGTCTGTGTGCTGCTCATGACTGAGTTTGGCTCAACTCGAGTGACCACGTCATTAAACTTTACAGTTGACGATAAACTTCTGCCTCTCTCTTTGGTTTTTCTACTGAGTCCTTTGACAGTCAAACAAACTTCCAAAACATAATCGAAAACCATCACTCGGTCTTTCCTCACTTCTCTTCTCTACATTGGTAGTTCCCACGTTCTCACCAACATTTTCTAAACGACGAAGACAAAGCACGTCTGAGGGAAGAAGTCTATATAAAATCTTGTGTCTGATTCATTTAACAACCTTGTAACCCGTTGTAATTGTGTTGTTAAAAAGTAGTGTTTGTTGCATTGAGTTGGAAAGTTTATAGTCTTTATTGAATGTGTTGTGCTTTTTCAACGTGAGTCGACAGTGCAGTTAAACAAAGGCATGAATATGATCAAATGTGATTATTCAAATGTTTGGACCATCAGACTAAATGTGTTATGGTTTTCATTGATTTGTCGAATAAAATCGCACCTGCAGCACCTTCTCGCAGGACACTTTGTTCCATAGAGATGCATGTTTCCATCTGTCTGCCTGCAGCCCCCCATGCTCGAGGACTGCAAGCTCTTTGAAACTTTGTTCGAGGGCGACATGGCCACCCAAGCCAAAGAGGAGTGGGAGAAGGCCATGACGGAGCTGGCTCAGGAGGAGCCCGAGTTACTCCAACACTTCCAAAAACTGTCCGAAGCTGCAGGCAAAGTTGGTAAGATGACCCCCCCCCCCCCCGTTAACTCCTTGTTGGGTTTGTCTCTTTATCAGCACTGTCTGACTTCTTTTCCCTTAATTGCAACCTTTGTTTTATTTCCTCAGGCACTGATACTGAGTCACAACAAGAGTTCACGTCCTGCCTTAAAGAAACGCTCCGCGGTCTGGCCAAAAATGCAGACAACCTGCAGGTGCGTTGTGGAAGAATGGCGAGGTCGCTTGAAAACCTTTCAGCTTCCAGTACATAATGTGTTTGTGTGGTTTTGTTTTGCTTAGTCTTCAGGACTGGCTGGAGATGACCTTGTCAAGGCCCTGGAAGGTCTTGGTTTGGATGAGGGCGGGGAAGCTGGCGGCGATGATGGAAACATTCTGCCCATCATGCAGTCCATCATGCAGAATCTTCTCTCCAAAGAAGTGCTTTATCCGTCTCTCAAAGAGATCACAACAAAGGTCGGCCTTTGTTTCAACGGGACATGTTTAAACATTTGGATTCTCCCTTTTGGTATTTATTGTAACTAACGCTTGCTCTTACAGTACCCAGAGTGGCTTGAAGTCAACAAGCAAACGATTAGCACAGAAGAGTACCAGCGCTATGACCAGCAGTCCAAAATCATGGCAGAGATCTGCAAGCTCTTTGAAAAGGAAGACGAGGGCGCGTCAGACAAAGAGAGCACGTTCGAGAGCATCATGGACCTGATGCAGAAGGTGAGGTTACGTTCAAACAATGTTTAAAATCTACTCTGACATGTGAGTTAAAATAAATAACAAAGCTGTTATAAGTACTGCAGTGAAACACATTGAATGGTATAGTTTAGTGTCGTTATGTCAGCACATGACACAGTGATGAGGCTCGGCGACACCTGATGATGCCTGTTTCACTTACAGCTTCAAGATCTTGGGCAGCCTCCTAAAGAGCTAGCAGGAGATGCGGTGAGCTGCAATCATACATCTTTATTTGTGTGATTTCTTATCGACCTTATTATCCACTATTTTCTATGAGAACAAAAGATTCTTTATCATTTTCATGAGGTTTCATTCATTTATATTTGAATTAAAAAGGAACACAATAAACTAAAAAAGGAGTTGATTGACAAAGAAAAGTCTTGATGTAGTTTCTCAATCTGTGTTTGTTTTCACTCGGCAGCCTCCTGGCTTCAACTTTGACATGGAGTCCCTCAATCTCCCTGGGGGTCCGGGGGCCAATGCGCCAGAGCAGTGCTCCATCATGTGATGAGGTGAATGGTGAGCTCCACGAGAAGCCCCAGAGCCAAACGGTCACTCAGTGTGCGTCAGCAACGAGGAGAGAGAGAAAAGTCCGGCAAGTGTGTGACCTGATCGCACACACTGTTTTGCTCAAGGAGAGAGTGTGTGTGTGGAAACGTAAACAGCAGCGGCAACAGGAGAAGGCACAGAACCCAAAAAGAACTGGACACATTAACACACACTCTCCTCTGTGAAATCACTGCACACACAAACAAGCAATATTCAATTGTTCCTGGTTCAGTTTCTCAACGGTTCCCACAGACGTTTCACGGTTTTCATTTTAAAAAGTATTCGCATAGGAAGCTGCTTCTGCTGCTGTTGTCTGTGTTGTTTTCACATACTGTTTAGCCTCATGGTAAGTTTTACCAAACCACTTCACGGGGATAAACGGTGCCTTGACACAATGACTTAAAGTTATTGTTTCAAATCTCATTATAATGGGAAAATTCTATCATTTATTTGAGCAAGATCATATATATTCCACAAAGATTTGCCATAGCGCCCCAGATTTACAACCAAACATGAAATAAACTGAAAAATTGTACAGAACTGAACTCAATGAGTTAAGAGATAAAACATTAAGAATGAAGAAAAAAATCTATTGGAATGTGAGTGTGTATTTGTTGTTTATTTAATGAGTCAACAAGAGTGCAGAGGGTTAACTATCTTGTGGGGTTTTTTCAGCACTAACTGTAACTGAACTAATTCAACCGGACCCATTTGCTGCTTGTTATTTCCCATTCCCGCGTATCGATTTGAAGTGATCGAGCTGACGATTGCGGGATGCCTTCGCTGAGGTTACAGTGATTATTATAGTGTAGAGTTACTGTTCAAAGTGCTTCCATTGTGTTTTTCCTGGTGTTCCTAATGTGCAGTGTGATGTTTTCCCTTGCCACAAGGTCCCTTCTGGGAAAACAAAACACCTAAATTGTCTTTTAGAGTGTGTTCCGCCTGATTACAAAAACCTGTAACCATTAGAAGTCCACCAGGCCATTTCCAGAAAAGGCAGCATGGTAAAAAAAAAAAACATCCAATTGGATCTGAAGCGAACATCATGCTGCAGAAGAATTGACGGTTAAGGCATCAACAGCCTGATGTTAGCACTTTTCGTCAGTGGTTGGAGGGTTTGTTTACTCTCGCGTACACTTTGCATTGACTGCTTTTGCAGGTGGACAAAAATGTACCACTACAACTGTAGAGAGGGGACTGGAAATCCCTGGAACCAGCAGTCCATCGATAACTACATAATACAGAAGGACTGTGAAAGGATTCAGTCAGCCATGCACTGAACAGAGATCAGATGTACATCAAACGCAGCTGAGGAGCGGCTGCGTTTGAGCGGCAGGTTTCTAAAGACCTGTTTGGTTAAATCACACAGGGTGACGATGCAACCTGCTCAACTCTCAGGGCCGGATAGATGTGGCCACAGCACCCTCGAAAAACGCAACCTGTTGTTAATTTTATTGCTTTTGTAAATGTATGAAATAAAATGATGTTGAAGCAGAATTTTAAAATGGTCCCAATTTCTTTTCTGCCATATACGTCTAAATCAGTGTAGTTGCTTTCTCCAAGAAATTTGACATTTTGAATTAGATGCTCGATCTTTTTCCTGTTTGTTTCATAATTTTACTGTAAGTAGTTGTCATTAAACTTTATGCATTTTGATCATTGATGAATGATTAGCGAAACTAAAGGCAATACAAGTAGTTTGATTAAATTTGATATCTGTATCATCTATATTTCATGCTTCATCTGTCTTTGTTAGCAGTGCAGATTAGTAGAATTGTAACAAACTCTTAGTTATTTACTTGAATGAACACAAGTTACATGAACTGCTTTGATAGGATTCACAAGTTCTTCATTGGTGGAGAAGCAAGTCTTTAAATGTGTTACGATCACGCTTGACCAGTAGACTCCCAGTTCGTGCTCATCTCTCTTACGTATCTTGCGCCGCTGCCGTGGAGCTTTCTGCGTCATCGTTGCGATTCAAAACTTTATTGTTCACAGCCGGAAAACAAAACGGACTACGTGTCAGGAAATAGGGGCAAAGCTAAGTCGGCGAAGACGACCTGGCGATCTGAGGGAAGCCGCTCTGCAGCATCGGGGGCGTCTTTATCGTTCGTGTGGAGTTTTCTCTTACGCCACAGCATCGTCTGTTTTGAGCTGTGGTGTTGAACGGGGACGATGTTAACAAAATTTGAAACGAAGTCGGCCCGTGTCAAAGGTAAGGCTGTGCAGTTAGCCCAAGAAGCTAATATGAGCTAGCTGACGTCAACCTGCTTTTGAGTTGTCGTGGAATTTCGGCTTTTATAATGTAAAAAAAATGCAAGTCGTATTGTGATTGTATAATAGTCGCTCGGATTATTTTTGATTCAACTGTCAATGCTGCGTCATGTTCTCATTTGATGTTAAGTTACATGAATGCTCCGTGGGTAATTTGTGGCTAATGAAATTAGCTTGAGAATAGATCCCGTGTCATCTTTATGTTCCTGATAATATAATCTGTCGCTGTCTGGAGAACGAATTCTCGCCCTGTGAGGTGTTTTTTTCGTGATTTAGCTGACCTGCTTCCTCTCCCTTCAGGCCTGAGCTTCCATCCCAAAAGGCCGTGGGTTCTTGCAAGTTTGCATAATGGAGTCATCCAGCTGTGGGACTATCGGATGTGCACACTGATTGACAAATTTGACGAGCACGATGGTGGGTTCATTGGCGACTGGTCCAAGATCGTGTTCTGTCACTGTACACACTTTATTGTTTAGGACGGTCGAATGAGTCTGGTCTGTGGGTTCTGATTCTCAGGCCCTGTTCGAGGAATTGACTTCCACAAGCAGCAGCCTCTGTTTGTGTCTGGAGGAGACGACTACAAGATCAAGGTGACACGACTGTAGAATGCACATAGGTTTTATCAGTCGAGATTGAGTATTTGTTCAGATTTTTGATGCTGCTCTTCGTGTCATAACAACTTGAAGTGTATATCTTAAGAGGCCTTCAATGCAATTAAATGATCTGTTAAAAAATGGATAAATCTTTTGGAAAATGTGTTGAATTTTCACAAAACAATGGTGGTTCACTCAGGTGTGGAACTACAAGCTGAGACGTTGCCTGTTCACCTTGCTGGGGCACCTTGACTACATCAGAACCACTTTCTTTCATCATGTGAGTTGTTTGGATTCTGAATGAGGAACCCAGATATCATTGAAAAGTACTTGTATGTGACTTGAGAAGCTGTCCCTTTGCCTATAGGAGTATCCTTGGATTCTGAGTGCCTCAGATGACCAGACCATTCGGATCTGGAACTGGCAGTCCAGGACTTGTGTCTGGTGAGATGCACTGTAAATTGTAGAAATTGGCTCACTCTGAATTTTCAAGATGATAAGAAACACCAGTGCTGAGTTGTTGGTATTTGCAGGTTTTTAAACAAGAGTACCTAATTGAGCTGCATCGATTTGCACCTTTTTCTCGAACTGTCACTGGGAACAGTTGGCGCCACTAAATTTGAACGTGTGTTTCTCTTTCTTCAGTGTGCTGACTGGCCACAATCACTATGTGATGTGCGCCCAATTCCATCCATCCGAGGACCTGGTGGTGTCGGCCAGTCTGGATCAGACCGTGCGGGTGTGGGATATCTCCGGTGAGAGTTTGGGCAAGGCGGACCAGAGGGCAGCTGGCTGGGTTTGGGAGGGGTAGGGTGAAGGGCCGAGTGGAACGGGCGATGAGGAAGAGGGCAGGAACAATAGTGATATTGTGTCCTGAACATCTTCCTCCTCTCCAACTTGTAGAAGACAAATCTCTGTGGGCTGTTCGCAGAAACATCTCTCTGTTGAAAAGAAGCCAAAAATATTGCTAATAAATACATTTACGGTGTTTCAGTTTAAAGTGAAACACCTCAGTGTAAAAACATGTTCTGATTAAAACAACAATTTATTCAGCAGTTAAGTGTGCTGAGTTTATTAATGAGAGGTGTTTCTGTGCCTTTGCATGTTTAAAAACTTTCATTGTTGTTGTTTCTTGTCTTTCCACTGACTAAACTATTAACAGACTCTTCATCTTCGTTTCCTGTCAGTAATCATGCATAAAGTCTGGATTTTTGACTCAACTGCCCTGAATTTATGTGCCTTGATCTTCTGTTCACTTGGAGCCTCATTGGGTTCATTTTTAATGTCCATACCATAACATATCTGCAGAATGTGCATGTTTTTACATTCATCTTTCTAAGCTCCATGAATGACTTGGAATGAGATGTGAACGAGCAGTTTGCCTTGCACTAACTCAAAATCTAGAAAAACCAAGCAGCCTCCGTTATCTTCTGTTGTTGCATTCAGTAATGGAAAACTGTCACTGTACTGTAACCTGCATGGCTACCCTCACTACTCAAAAGATAAAATGAAATATAAATCTCTTTTTTTTTTTTTTTAATTCTTCAAGTCACCAGACTGTGATCTGCTAAATCTAATTTCCTATCTGCAACCCTGACATTTCATCTGCTGATACCTGTGCATGTCGTAACATCCCGGCGGAAACATGCATGAGCCAAAGCTCCGGTTCCTTTCATTCAACGCCCCATCAGAGCACGTCTTCCCCCCCGCTAGCCACCACCGACCCCACCGCCCATCAGCCAGTCCCATACACTCCCTGTGTCCTCCTTATCCCATGCGCTCCCTGGAAACATCCACATCTGCACATAGGTTTCAGGTGTCATTTCATCTACCGTGCATTATCTCCCTGCACTGTTGAACTCTCTGCTCTCCACATTGTTTTAACGGGTCAAAATCATCAATACAAACTGCTTCCTCACTTCTTATTTTCCTGCTTTGATTTGAGTCTTGGAGACAATCAGTGATTATCCTTCTCTGTTCAATCAAATATGAAGGCATTTTATTCCCTGTGACGATGATTCATTAACCCAATCTGTTGTGCTGCCACGACGATGATTGTTTCTAAGCTCATGTTAGCGGGTGATGAGAGAGGAGACGGTTGTGTTGGTGTGTTTCCCCGTGTGTTTTTGATCAGGGGTTCAACAGTTCTTTACGTTTAAATTGCTGCTCCTGCCTTGTCACTCCAGTGCTTTTGCTTTTTAGCAGAATATTTTTGTACCCTCTTTTTTTAAAATCTGGTTTCAATGTTCCTCCCTCCCCCTGTGCTGGGATTATGCCGTGTGTAACATGAAATTGGCTCCTCCTCCTCCTCTTGCATGCGGCCCTCTGAATGATGATTCCAGGTCTGAGGAAGAAGAACCTGTCGCCTGGCGCCGTGGAGACCGAGGTGCGAGGCATCTCGGGTGTCGACCTGTTTGGCGCTTCGGATGCTGTCGTCAAGCACGTCCTTGAGGTAAATTCAACTTTTTCCCAGTTTTTTTGGGGAGGGATTTTCTTTTGACTGTGGTCATTTGGAAGAAGAAAGACGGCCGGATGTTTTCATTTTTAAGTGCCTCAGTGAGTTATAAATCATTTGTATCTGGTGTTCATGTTTTATTAGCAGATCAGTTTACGAGGAAATGAGTTTGACTTCACACGTGATGTCTGTGTTTAGGGTCATGATCGCGGGGTTAACTGGGCAGCCTTCCACCCCAGCATGCCCCTCATTGTGTCCGGAGCAGATGACCGGCAGGTCAAGATCTGGAGGATGAACGGTGAGTCGTCGTTTCGACGCGCGAATGGCCAATGAAAAATCAGTTGAATCTAACGTATGTGGTTGTTCTGCTCATTGAAAGATTGTTTCAGTGAAGAAAAAAAAACAAACAACCTCAGATTACCTGCTCATTTTTTCTATCTTTTATTGCTTCTGTTTTAACAAGCTTGTAATTGCTGTCGCTGACCATCTCTGCTCTCCTTCCAATTAGAGTCCAAAGCGTGGGAGCTGGACACATGCCGCGGCCATTACAACAACGTGTCGTGCGCTGTTTTCCACCCGCGTCAGGAGCTCATTCTCTCTAACTCTGAGGACAAGAGCATCAGGGTGTGGGACATGTCCAAGAGGACCGGAGTGCAGACTTTCCGACGTGACCACGATCGCTTCTGGGTGCTGGGGGCTCACCCAAACCTCAACCTGTTTGCAGCAGGTGATAACCCTCACATCGGTCACAACTGTTTCAGTATAAATCTAAAACAGAAATGAGAACTGATGTGGTTGATTTGTGTGTGCGCGACTTTAAATATCATGTGTTCTGCTCTTCAGGTCACGACAGTGGCATGATCGTCTTCAAGCTGGAGCGCGAACGTCCAGCGTACGCTGTGCACGGTAACATGCTGTACTATGTGAAGGACCGCTTCCTCCGGCAGCTGGACTTCAACAGCAGCAAGGACACTGCTGTCATGCAGCTTCGCAGGTAGGGATCCCAAACTTACCTCAGTTTACGAGGTCCCATCAAATTTGTCTGATCACAGTTTGGCCAGATCATTGAGACAACGGACCATATGTCAAAGATTTAGTTTATATCTCAAAGAGCGAACAGTATTGGGATAAAGGTGTGTGGAAAAGGACAAAGAGGGGTGTTTACAGTTGTTTTTTTCTTGTTCTAGTGGGTCGAAATTCCCAGTGTTCAGCATGTCCTACAACCCCGCTGAGAACGCTGTGCTGCTCTGCACTGTAAGTTTGCTCTCAATACAAACACAGACGCTTGTTAACTTTGTACAGGCAGTAAAGCTCAGGTTTTTGTAACTATGCTTTTTATTTTCTACAGAGAGCGACCAACTTGGAGAACAGCACCTATGATTTGTACTCGATTCCAAAAGAGAGTGACTCTCAGAACCCTGATGGTAAACAAACTATGTATTAATATCTTTGACATTTTTAACGACTTAATTCTTGTACTTGTAAATCGTAACATTGTGTCTGCTGTTGTTTCAGCACCAGAGGGAAAAAGATCCTCGGGTCTGACTGCAGTCTGGGTGGCGCGAAACAGGTTTGCTGTCCTGGATCGAATGCACTCGGTTAGTCAGTTTCACAAGGTTAAGGTTTACCTGGTTAAAGAGCTGTCCTGGGAGAAATGCAATGAACTGTATTCCAGTAAACATGAATATGTGTTTTGAGTTGGTGCCTGTTCAGTGCAACGTCTCTCTCTCTCTCTTGTAGCTGCTGATTAAGAACCTGAAAAATGAGATCATGAAGAAGGTGCAGGTGCCGAGCTGCGAGGAAATCTTCTATGCAGGAACGGGCTCGCTGCTGCTGCGCGATGCTGACGGCGTCACGCTGTTCGACGTGCAGCAGAAACGCTCCCTGGCCACCGTCAAGATCGCCAAGGTCAAGTACGTGGTGTGGAGCGCTGACACCAGCCACGTTGCTCTGCTGGCTAAACACGGTGAGCAGATCAGGTTTGCATCTCATGGAGATGAAACACCCTTATTTTACTCCGTTGTCTGAACATGGATCAGTTTTAGCGGTGAAAACGTCACCCCTGACTAAAGGCTGCTTGTGTTTGAAGGCCTTGGCTGATCATCCTATTATTTGTTTCTTTCTCAGCCATCATGATCTGCAACCGCAAGCTGGAGAGTCTGTGCAACATTCATGAGAACATCCGAGTGAAGAGTGGAGCCTGGGATGAGAGCGGAGTCTTCATCTACACCACTTCCAACCACATCAAATACGCACTCACCTCCGGGTAACCTTTATCTTCAATACAAAGATTTATGATGCATGTAAATTCGCTTTGTGTCACACTTTGAGACGGCATCAGATGACTTTCAGGACTCACACAGCCGCTTGTGAATGTGTGTCAAACTGACGTCATGCTTCATGTGTGGCTCCGCAGGGATCATGGCATCATTCGGACCCTTGACCTGCCCATCTATGTGACCCGTGTGAGAGGAAACAGTGTGTACTGCCTGGATAGGGAGTGCAGGCCACGAGTCCTCACCATCGACCCCACTGAGTACCGCTTTAAGCTGGCCCTGGTCAATCGCAAATATGATGAGGCAAGTCCTTAAAATGCTTTTTTTTCTTTTTTTGCACGTGTATGTTTTACTACATACACTAGCTTAGGTTTGTGGTTTGGCTTGTTAATGCCAAACTTGCTCGTCCTTCTGCTGTTCCATTCAGGTGCTTCACATGGTGCGTAATGCTAAACTGGTGGGTCAGTCCATCATCGCCTACCTGCAGAAGAAGGGCT
The DNA here is from genome assembly GCA_032274765.1 of Malacoctenus tetranemus. Classification (NCBI taxonomy): domain Eukaryota; kingdom Metazoa; phylum Chordata; class Actinopteri; order Blenniiformes; family Labrisomidae; genus Malacoctenus; species Malacoctenus tetranemus. The sequence goes on from JAUESF010000041.1 coordinate 16,058,427, forward strand.
ACCCTGAGGTGGCGCTGCACTTCGTCAAGGATGAAAAGACCAGATTTAGTCTGGCACTGGAGTGTGGCAATATCGAGGTGAGTGGATCAACTGGAAAGAATACACTTACTCATCAGATATACATGAATTTGAGATGAAAGAGGAACATGATCAACATGCCTGTAGGTGGCGCTGGAAGCAGCCAAGGCCCTGGACGAGCGCAGCTGCTGGGAGCGCCTGGGCGAGGCAGCACTACTGCAGGGTCACCACCAGGTGGTGGAAATGTGCTACCAGAGGACCAAGAACTTTGACAAGCTCACCTTCCTCTACCTCATCACTGGCAACTTGGCTAAGCTGCGCAAGATGATGAAGATCGGTGAGTGAGGCTGAACTTTTGAAAGATTCGTGGCTTTTTACGAGAACACGATGATTTACGTTTATGTACTCTGTGTAGCTGAGATCAGAAAGGACATGAGTGGCCACTACCAAGCAGCTCTTTACCTGGGTGATGTCAGTGAGAGGGTCCGCATCCTGAAGAACTGTGGACAGAGTGAGTTCCACTGTGACACCTCAGACATCTTTATTATTGTGTCTTTATTCTGTCTCTTAAAATTCACTCCAGTGTGAATGTGCTTGCTTCTGTTTCTACACTCCATTCGATGTTTCTTGTCATCATTAAGACCAAAGTATTTGTGTGTGTTGGCAGAGTCCCTGGCTTACCTGACTGCAGCCACTCATGGGCTGGATGAAGAGGCCGAGGCTCTAAAGGAAACGTTTGACCCTGAAAAAGAGACGGTATGTCGAATAAACGCTCTTGAACCAAACTATGTTAAGCTGTCGCAGCACTTTTTCATGTTGTGATGAAAACATACGATTGATCCTGTGTCTTAAAGGTGCCAGAGGTTGATCCCAATGCACAGCTGCTGCAGCCTCCTCCACCCATCAACCCACTGGACACCAACTGGCCTCTGCTCACCGTGTCGAAGGGCTTCTTCGAAGGTGCCATTGCCGCAAAGGGTGAGTCAATGTGCGAGATGATCAACTCGGTCAATTTTAGAGATATGTGAAGAATGTAAAGAATGTGTTATTTGTTATAAGATTTGTGCAAGTAAACAATTTATCTCACTGATTTAAAAACAAAACAAAAACTCTGGAATGTGCAGAAGTTGTTTGTTTTCTTTTTAACTTGTTTTGAAACTTGCTGCAAGATTTAAAAAGTCACTGTTTTGATTGTGTTGCAGGGAAAGCAGGCCAGATGGCTGCCGACCTTGACATGGAGGCGACAGGAGGAGAGGGCTGGGGAGATGATGCTGAGCTTCAGCTGGATGAAGGTACATTTAAAATGGGACGCATTTTTTTAAAAATATTCGTGCACTTAAATTATCAAACAAAATATTGATTTTCAAGATATTATTATGTTTTCTTTGTGTTAGATGGCTTCATGGACGCCCAGGAAGGATTAGGGGAGGAAGGAATGGCGAAAGAGGAGGGAGGAGGCTGGGAGGTTGAAGAAGACCTGGACCTTCCTCCTGAGCTGGTAAGACGAGACAAACGGTTTCACACTGCAACATCACAAAGGCGAATGAAGCACTGTGGGGCCTCACACAGCTGGTTCTCATCCTTCAGTCTGCGTTTTGTCATTTTCTGTGTCCTCTTGCTGTAAAGACGTATAATGTAGGTTTTTACTGCTGTCTGAAGATGGCAAATGATGAATTTGGACTGAATGCCTTTTGTCCATGGACAGGATGTGCCGGTTGGTGCAGGAGGAACAGGAGAAGACGGCTTCTTTGTCCCACCCACTAAAGGCATGAGTCCTACCCAGATGTGGTGCAACAACTCGCAGCTGCCGGTGGACCACATCCTGGCCGGCTCCTTTGAGACTGCCATGAGAGTACGTTCGTGTTCAGAGATTACTTTAAAGGAAGGCAAAGCAGTCACTTAGTGTGCATCTTTCTTCACATACTGAACTGCTTTCTGATGTCTTCCTTTGACAGCTGCTCCATGACCAGGTCGGGGTGGTGAGCTTTGATCCCTACAAGTCACTCTTCATGCAAACACTGTCGAGAGGCCGTACTTGTTACCTGGGTCTTCCCTCCCTGCCCTGCCTGCGTGGAAATCCCCAGAGGAACTGGAAGGTAACTTGTGGTGCTGATGGTATTTGCCAAAACCAAGCAGCCTCTCAGTTTTTTTGACACAAGCTTTCTCTGTGATTTGGCAGGACTGTGGGGCAAAACAAGGACTGCCCGCTGTGGGCCTGCGCCTCTCCGATCTCATCGCTCGCCTGCAGCAGTGCTACCAGCTGACAACAGCCGGACGGTTTGAGGACGCTGTTGAGCGCTTCAGAGTGATCCTGTTGTCTGTGCCACTGCTGGTAGTTGATAACAAACAGGAGATTGCAGAGGTGACTAATGACACTTTGAATCTCAGTCTGATCAGTCATTTCAAACTTTTTCTGCACCCACTGTTTTGGATGCTTTAATCTTTTATGTTGTGTTTCAGGCTCAGCAGTTGATCACCATCTGTAAGGAGTACATTGTGGGTCTGACCATGGAAACCGAGAGGAAGAAGCTGCCGAAAGACACGTTGGAGCAGCAGAAGAGGCTCTGTGAGGTAAAAAATATCACGTGGCTCTCATTGATTGTCAAGTTGTTGTAAATGGACTTAATATAAATCAAAAGAAACCGAACTATTATTGACTTGTTTATGTTTTGCTTGCAGATGGCTGCATACTTCACTCACTGTAATCTGCAGCCAGTCCACATGGTTCTGGTGCTGCGGACAGCTCTGAACCTCTTCTTCAAACTGCGTAACTTTAAGACTGCTGCAGGATTTGCACGCCGTCTTCTGGAGCTCGGGCCCAAGCCAGATGTTGCGCAGCAGGTTGGTTTTGTGGTATTAATTGCATGTTTTCAGTGAAGAGTCTGTATGCGAACCTCGTGCAACTTTCGGCTCCTTTCTCTGATCATCTTACTGAACGTCTTCTCAACATTCAGACTCGCAAGATCCTGGCTGCCTGTGAGAAGACCCTGACAGACGCCCATCAGTTGAACTACGACCCCCACAATCCCTTTGATCTCTGTGCTGCGTCTTTCGTCCCCCTGTACCGCGGACGTCCTGTTGAGAAGTGCCCTCTGTCTGGAGCCTGCTACTGCCCCACTTACAAAGGGCAGATCTGCAGAGTCACACAGGTAAATAGCAACAGCTGGAAACTCACCTTGTTTTTCTTCTTCTTGTAACTTCTCACCTTTCATTTCACATAATTTTCCAGGTGACGGAGATCGGGAAGGATGTGATCGGATTGCGTGTGAGTCCACTGCAGTTCCGTTGAGAAGACGAGAGAAACACATCCAAATGAACACAAGGATTTGATTGCTCACATGACAAATTTCCTTTCATCCTGTCAGCTATCTGTTCTGTGCACCACCCATACTATAAGAAACTTCTCTTGTAACTGCTTCTTAGTCAACTCTGTGCTGTGTGCTACTCTAAAACTTCAAGAATAAAACCTCCTATTTGTCTCTCTTCTAACTTGTATGATATGAAAAGGTTTGCTCTCTGTATCTGGAAATCAATAAAAGGTCTGTTCATGAACAGAAAAGCTGCATGTGTAGGTGTCTTGTGCGAAGCATGACTGCACATTGTTGAGCAACGTGTAACTTGTGTTAAACGGGGCAACTCCAGTGACCAACATTTTTGCACTGTGTGGGGAAGGGTTTCAAAAACCTCACCAATCGGCTGTTCACATCAGGACTCACACGGGGAAAAGCTGCATGTTTGTGGCACCTGCTGAATGACCTTTATTTCCCCAACACACCTATTTTTGTGTGGCACAAACTTCACCGAGAAGTCTTCTCGCAGTTCTCGCTGACTCCACCATGAGCCAAACTTTCTTTACATTTTGACGTTGAACCCAATAAAACCGACCAGTTCAAAAAACCACAACTGAGAGTAAAACTTCTTCTAAAATCTTTTGGTTGGTGAAAGTTTTTACTGACACGAATCCTTTCAGAATTCAGATGACAAACAGTTTGTGCATCACAGAGAGAACGAGAAAAGCACTCAGAGAGGACAAACCTCTGCCAATTAAACATTGTAATTAAAATCCAACTCTGTGGTCACTCCATCCCTGTAATGTCTCAATTCAAATGATTTACTGCACCTTTTCAAAGGATCCTTAATCCCTCCGCTCTCAGTCATGAACTCGATCGGCTTTAGGACCCAGAGTCCGAGAGCTGTGAGTGGTTGTAAATATAGCAGCGGTGAGACTTGTCGTTCAGAGCGGCTTCGGGTCATGAGAGGGACTGTGTTTGTTTTTGTTTGTTTTTAGCGGACTCCGTCAGCCTGAATGTGCTGTCCTGTCGGACACAGCAACCTGCGGGGTCCTCTCGAAGGGGCTTGATGTGAGGGAGACCGAAGACCACCCGCTGCCTGCAGGTGAGTCCCCGTGTCCTTTCCGTTCAGCGCGTGTGAGGCGTTCAATGACAGGTGGATGATCAGTGAAGTACCATCGAAACGCGCCTTCTGTGGGTATATTCAGCCCACCGCACGTGCCCCCCATTGATAGATACAGAGATCAATTCATGAACAATGTCAATTAATTTGTTGTGTCTCCATCTGGCCGCTTGTTTTCTTGTTACTGCATGAAATAACGATCAGCCACTTTTTTTTTTCTATTTTCAGTTGAGGAGAGTCGCATGACATTGTGGGACTCAATGGGAAATGTTGATTTGGTTGCTGAACATTAAAATGCATCTGTAAGTAAAGGTTCTGACAGAAGCAGGACGAACAGTCGGTGGCACTGAACCGTACCTGTCTCTTTACTGACCAGTCTGAAGTGGACCAAAGACCAGCAAGGCTCCAATTTCACCTCCGGCAGCTTTGAGCAGCAGTTCTCTGCTCAGAGGACAGAGTGTGACTGAAATGATGAAGAGTTGACTTGAATATTTTGTGGCTGTTGTGATGCAAACATCAGCCTCGGTGCTCCTGCAGCCTTCCGCGTTCCCTCCTTTGTATCTCTTGAAAAGTTATTCACCATTTTTGATTCCTGGCCAAAATCACAGCACGAAGCAGCTGAGGTCATATCTTCCCCTGATGTTCAAAAGGAAGGAGTTAAAAACTGACCATCTCCTACTGAGATGTTATAATACAAGTGTAAATGGAGGTAATTGAATATTTGTAGTACATATTTAAAATCATTTTTAAAGTTGTGACGCTGATCTGTTTTCCCTGAGCTGCATTTAAGTCCCCTGCCTGTCCCCAATAACCCCTCATGCAGAAATGTGCGCATTGTGCTTGTTGATCAGGCGCCTCACACAGTGTCGGACATCCTCCCTGACCTCTGTTTTCTCTCAGCTTGTAGCAGACGTCTGTGACCTTCAGGAGCTACAAGCCTACATCGGTGGGCCCCTTCAGTCACCTGGGCGGCATGCTGCAGCTGTGTAAGGTCACCAGCGCCCTGTACATCAGCAACGCCCGCTCGGCCTGCAGCGACGAGCTCATCCAGCAGGACGCGGTGACCCTCTGCATCAACGTGTCCAAGCAGCAGCCCTTCCCCTCTGCCAGCATCACCAAGCTCCAGGTCCCCGTCTACGACGACCCCAATGAGGACCTGTACAGCCACTTCGACCGCTGCGCCGACGCCATCCAGAAGGAGGCCAACCGCGGGGGGCGCAGCGTTGTCTACTGCAAGAACGGACGCAGCCGCTCCGCCACCATCTGCATCGCCTACCTGATGAAACACCGCAAATTGTCACTCACAGACGCCCTGGGGGTGAGCACCTTTTTGAGCGATGTCTCCTGAGATCATCAGTGAATGAAAAATCTGAACTGTGCGAAAGCTCTTGTCAGAATTGTTCAAATTATGTTCTTTGCAAAAGATAATGATAGAATAGGTAAAATAAACAACAAACCTTCTTGTCTCAGTTCCCAAACATTAGAGTTATTCTGAAGTTTTGCTACTTTTTTGTTGCCTGGTTCCTTTTTTCGTCGACATGTACCTGTTATTTAGCAGCACGCCCAGCTCCTGGCAATGCAAAGATAAGTACCAGCGAGCAGAGCGGATCTCATTGTACTCTGAGCAGCAAAGTGCACATCCATCCTGCTGCCCGAAGGTCAAACAAATCTGCAGCGAAGCACTTGGTGTCCTGAAACTGAAGCTTTTAGAATCCAAGGTGCCCCCGAACTGCACACTGACAGGGGAGCCGCTCCACTGCAGTCATGCTCACGATGTCCAACCGCAACAACACGTCAGCCATTCAACAAAAAATGTTGTCCTTTATTTCAAACATTCATTTGCCAAAGTGTCAACAACATCGAAATGTTTTTATTTTTCCTGTCAAATGAAAGCAAACTGTAAATGATTTATGCAGGTTATTCACCGTCCAAGTCATGTAGAGCTGAGGAGGGAGGTGACAAAACCAGGTTTGATTTTCTAGTTGAAACTTTCAGAGTCAGTTTGTTCAAATGTACAAATGACCTCCCACAGTAATGTGGAGAACGGCTTCTGTCAGAGTCTAATGACTGGAGACATGCTGATCAACACTATTTGTCTTTTTTTTTTTTTTTTGCCTTTTTCTCTTTGCAGAGAGTGAAGACGGCGCGTCACGTGATCGACCCAAACCCCGGCTTCATGTCCCAGCTGCAGCGGTACGAACAGGAGCTGAAAAGAAGACGAGGACCGTCCTGATCCCCGTCCAGCTGCTTTCAACCAACCTGAGAATCAGGTTTAAAAAAGGTGCCGAAGCTTCGACCTCACCGCTGCTCACTGAAAGGCGTTTAAAATTCGAATTATGTTGTGCAAGCTGAGCCAGGAACATCATATTTAACCTCAAGATTCAGGCTGGTTGTTCAACACAATCATCTGCAGCGTGTATTCAGCCAAACAAGTGATCTTGCTCAACGTTTATTTGCAACTACGATTGAACCTGAACAAATACTCTTATGATGACATGATATTTAATCCTTAATACAAATGATTGAAATAATGATAAGGATGAAACAGATTTACTCACACAAAAATGAATGAAATAGAAAGTAGATCAAATTAAATACGAATTTATGAGATTAAGTGAATACTTTTCTGTTCCTTCTGGAATCAAGTACAAGCTGTGACACTTTTGTCGTAAATACGATACTTAAAAAAACGTGTTTTCATATTTGCACTGAAATGTATCAATTCTTTTTTAAGGGGTTGAAGGTTCATTGTGTTTCTGCTGCAGCAGCTTTTAGTTTTTACTGGTCACATTGTAGCTGCAGTTCCACATTTTCACCTGCAGATAGAAGCACTTTCACGAACAAGTGAAGACAGAAGAGACAATGTCCTTTTACATTTGATCCACAGAAAACTGCAGTATTATAATAACAGTTAACAGTATTATTATAATAGTTTTATTATTAGAAAAATCACCAAGAAATGTGGATAAGTTACAAAATGTGGCTCATGTGTTCGTCACATTATAAATCCAAACCTTCGTTTTCTTTCGTCTTTCCTTTCTCTTCAAAAGAAAAAAGAGGGTCGTCTCCTCAAAAGCTGAATCTTTGTTTAGTGTCTGATTTGTTTTTCTGAAGAAAAGAAAAATGTTGAAAATTGTTGATTGCAAATAGAATGGAAAAGATCTCAGGTAAAACTGCAAGAACAGTTGTAGAAACATTAAATTATCCATAATGTGTGCACAAAGACATTGGAGCATAACAATGTAAGAAGACATCTTCTGAATTGTAGCTTTTTTGCCATATAACACATAAACAGTCATCAGGCTGTTTTTGATGTATGAACTGTGAATAATGACGGTATTTTGTGCGTGTTTTTGGATGTCTTGTAGAAGTGTGTGTCTGTACATCTCAGGTTTTTCCTTAAGTTTCCAGTCGTGGTGCCGTTGCAGTATTAAAGCAATACGTTGGATGACACAGATTGAAACCACATCAACCTCAGTGAAGGTTTTCTACAAGAATGAAAAGAGAGCGTTCTGCACCATATGTCCCTTTAAGACCCAGCTACTGTACTCGCGTGTAATAAACAAGAAACAAAAGTGAAATAAAGCTGTGCGCGAAACTCTGTGTTGAGCTCTGTGCAGCCAAGAAACGGCCGGTCACTCTGACCTGATCAACTGTCGGGTGAAGATAGTAAAAAAAACCAAAGCCGATCGAGGCTTCAAGAGAGAAAATCAGTTTATTTACCAAAGAATGTTGCATTTCTGACACACTGAGGCCTTTGTCGAGGTCAAACAGACGTGACAAGATCAGCTACATGGCAGGGGGGCGGTGAAGACTGGCGACGGCTGGCTGCGGATGGTGACTTCTGTCCCACTCCTCCTGGACTCTGCTGATCCAGTCGTTGTAGTTGGACACCTTGGTGTAGATGCCCAGCTTGTCCGCCTTGCCGCAGCCGTCGCCCCAGGACACCAGGCCGACCAGGAACCAGGTGTCCCGGTACAGAGTGACCATCGGTCCGCCGCTGTCGCCCTCGCAGGCGTCCTTCTTCTGGCCGAGGATCCCGGCGCAGAGCACGTTGTCGCTGATGTTGTAGGGTTGCATCTGATGGCTGCAGATGGCGTGGCTGACCAGCGGGATCTTGATGACGTTGAGCGCCGAGCTGAACTTGTCGCTCTCCAGGTCGTCCTTGCCCCAGCCGCTCACCACGGTCATGGTGCCGTTGAGGTGGAGCACCCGCTCGGCCATCTCGCGTCCCGGCAGGCAAACGGGGACGATGTAGTCGGAGAGGGGCGCAGGCGTCTCCAGGCGCAGCAGGGCAATGTCGTTGTCCACTGTGACACTGTTGTAGTCGGGGTGTTTGAAGGCTTTGATGACTCTCAGAGTCTCCTCGGTTCCTTCGTCTCTGAGACGCTCGTAGTCACCTGGGGGCACGCATTGAATGTTTCTGTGATGTGCTGGTCGCTGTGACCTTTAACCCTTACATCCCATGCACAGACCTTTTGAAGGGTCCAAGTGAGTTCAACAGGGCACAGAGCGTTTTGCAGAAGGGACACATACCCAGTCGGACTCTGAATCTCAGGTTGTTTTCGAGGCAGTGAGCAGCGGTCAGAACCCAGCTCTCATCGATCAGGACGCCTCCGCAGTGGAATCGCCCCCTGGCATTCAGTAACAGCGCCTGCACACAAGCACAATTACCACAGGAAGTATCTAGAGCTCGAAAACGCAGCTGTCGGGGCCGATCGTACCTTGATGAGGATCACCGGTACAGAGAAGCTGCACATGTATCAGTGGCCCAGCTTGTATGTACACAGGTGACTTTTTCTTACCTGCCAGGGACTTTCCCCTTTCTTGCCCACCTCGCCGCCCACCATCCAAGGCAGCAGGCCATCCATTGGTTTCGTGTAGGATGACCTCTCAATCAGCAGCTGACCGCATGACGAGGACCCTGCAGTCAAACACACTCACACAACATTAGGAGGTGAAACACAATCAAATTCACACTAACGAAACATTTAGAGTCATTGTTTGATCTGCATATCTTTGGATTTTCTGGAGAAAAGCAACACATGCACAGTGCACCTTTAATCTGACTGTCTACGATTCACCTTTCGGAAGACATTTTTTGTGGTCGTCGTCCAGCCTGTATCCAGTCAAACAGCTGCAGGTCCTTGTTAGGCCATCCTCATTCTCTTGACACTCATGGTCACAGCCGCCATTATCCACCGAGCAGTTGGTTGCTGTCTGAACTGAGCAACAAGAAAAAAGATCAGTAAGTATCAGAAGAGGAATTTGTTTCGGAAAAGCAGAAACAACCACGTTCAGCACTCAGACTCACTCTGTTTGCAGTATCTTCCTTCGTATCCGGGATCACAGCGGCAGGCGTACCCTTGGTACTGATCCACACAGGCTCCGTGAACACACATGTTGGAGTCACACTGGTTTCCGTCTGGAAAAGCAGCAATTTGATGTGTTTTTGTTTTTTTTTTTTTACAAATTGTCTTTGAGGTTGTTTATAAAATGCTCTTTTTCATTTAATTCGTTTACAGACTACTTCCAGAAGGAGAAGTCGAGTGGTTTTAAAACTAGTCTCACCTGTATACACTGTCCAGAACTCCAGCTGTAAACACGCCAAAAAAGAGGGAATCAGAAAAAAAACTGCTAATAATCATCGACATATTCAAGGTTTTCCCATAAAGAGTCTTACTGTAGCCTCCCTGGTTTGGAAAATCTCTCTGGCCTCTTCAAAATCACACTTTTCCTCCACACACTCGCGCTCATAGTTGGCAGGTTTCAGCTCCTCCAGGAAGGAGTTGGCCCGACGAGACCGGAGCAGCATGTGAGCCTGCTGAGGGTCCGAAAACACTGGAAACACACTGTTCATCAGCACACTTTGCTACTTGTAAACTTGCCATTTTCCCAGCAGGCACTGATGCTTAGAGCCTGTACAAGTGGCGAAATGTAAGGTCTGTCCAATGGATGATGTGTCTTGTGTTAGAAAGCACGAAGCTGAACACAGAACAGAGATAAATAAATGGGAGAAGATAAGTCAACAGGCTATAAACAACAAAGCCCCCATATGAAACGTGTCTTAAACAAATGTGATTTCAGTCCAAAAGCAAGCGAAGATATGGCAAAAACAGAAACATGACACGTCCACCGTGATGCCTCTCATGGTATGAACAAGGCAAATCAAGGAGGCCACAGATGAGGAGGTAAACAGAGAGAGGGTTGACAGAGTTTCAGGGTTGAAAAAGTAGCCCTGGTGATCATAAACAGAACCTAAACAACTCTGGTCTAACAAAGAAACAATGAGTACAATGTCCTGGACAATCATTTGATCATGTTGTTTGTATTTGCACTGTAATTCGCACTTCTCCTTTTTTTTAATCGTATCTTTTTTCAATCCATATTTCAACGTGCTTCCACTATGATCTGGCATTCTGACTTATTGTTCAGAGAAAACACATAAACCTAAAGAGACGCATGGAATTTCTCAGCAGTCTGCCAAGGAGCAGCATCTTAAGATGGACTGAACACATGTACCTGACAGGCTGATGACAGACGCCGACCACAAAATGACGCCAATGCACACGTAGAAGAGGAGGCGAGACATGACATCGGACCTGCGGCCAATCAGACAAAGTGTTTGTAATCACTCACAGTCCCCAAACTTGCATTGTCGTCGTTCTCTTCTGATATTACTGACTTACGGAATGAAAAAGTTGACTTCTGAAAAAGCTGGAGAAGACAGAGACACAAAATCACAACCACATTATGTGCAAATATTTTTGACAGTGCTCCAGTTTGAACGAGACACTCCAGTATTGATCGGTTTCAGCTGAAAACACAAAGCCGGAGACAATTCCGGCAAGAGCCTCCATGACCTTTGACCTCTCAAACAGAACATCAGCGTCAGTCTGACAAAGAACTCTCATAATACATCCTAAAACGTCTGTTTTCGAGACAGACAGAGTGTGTTTGTACTTACATTTGAGGAATTGAAGACGTGGACGGAGACGATGCTTTGCTCTGTTTCTGGTGTGTTAATAACTAACTACCAGTGTTTACTGACAGTCCACAGTCTGCCGCCGAACAGCGTCTGCCAACACTGTCAACACACACAAAACCTCCTCTTTGACCTCCTCCCACTCACCTTAGCTGCAACCCTGCCTCCGCTTTCCTAAAGGTGCAAGATGTGATCAAGGAGGTTTTTGTCCTTTAACTGAGACATCAGAGCAAACAAAATGATGCTGAAGCTTGAAGCAACATCCAGGCTTACACTTTCTGCTGGCACTGATGGACGTGAGAGTTTGATCCCCTTCTGAGGGCAGCTTCTGTACCCACAAATATCTCAAAGCAATGAGAAAATCCCTCCTTGCTGGTTGTTAGACAGGTGGAATACCAAATGATTCGGGAGCAGGAGGGGTTTTATGGAGGGAAAGGGACATCTCATTCACAGTAAAGTTGTTCTTCATCGTTCAGATGTTTTAAAATAACTCAAATTAGAATATGTTGGTATGAACGAGTACAGATTGAGCCTTTGGACCACTCAGTGAAGAGGTAAACATGATGGCAGTGAAAGCTGATTCTTTTTGCACATCCTTGTACATCCATTTCATCACATCATCACTGAGAAATGTGACTCGTGCAACACATGCAGCATTTTTGGGAAACACTGAAGCTCCTCACAGAGGAATGCGCGTCTTTCTGTGTCCGGTCAACACCCACAGTGTCAGCACGTTCAGATGTGAAACCTACAGGGTGTCACTGATCGCCACAGACTGTGGAAACCAGGACACTTATTAGGGTTAACTATTCATCTCTTTATCTGCCTTTGTTGTCAGGCCTTGTTTTCTCAGCTCGTGTTACGTGTGTGTCCTTTTGGATTTATTAGCCTGGGGACATGAAGAAGTCTCTGGGTGACCCAGAGATGATGCGACTGAAAGGAAACGCGAGGAGAGGTTCGGCCTTCCCAGCATGCTGTTCAGCCATGCAACACCAACATGAATGATTTGTTGTGTTTGCTGCAGCGGTGTTTTGAATTTCTTGCCCTTTTGTTGAAATTCTATCTATCTATCTATCTATCTATCTATCTATCTATCTATCTATCTATCTATCTATCTGTCTGTCTGTCTGTCTGT